>CM049411.1:5755000-5845000 GCA_026929865.2 Hyperoplus lanceolatus
CATTGTCTTTAGATATCCAAGGTCAAGGGTCAAACGTTGTACTCCACTGTGAGATATGGTTACTTAAATAAGGCGAAAACAGGTGAAATTGTCATCTCCTTAAAAGTTTTGACATTTGTCATGGCAACATTTTTAGCCCTAGAGTCCTTTCCTTATTTAACTGAGCGCCCACATTTTTTTTTTCAAGCCTTTGTACTTTCCTCAGCAATAAAACCAAAGTCCATGTGCCACACGCATGCACACACACACACACACACACACACACACACACACACACACACACACACACACACACACACACACACACACACACACACACACACACACACACACACTTCTGTCCAACATATTTATACCCTGAAGCAGAGATGGAAATGGGAGATACTGGTGCAGCCTCAGAATGCCTCTAAGAATATTGAATCCCAACCCGCTTATTAAAGTTTTTTTCTTTTTTAGCCCGTGGTCAGTGACTGCAAGAGACATTTTTATAAAGAACGTTAGGATATGCAATGTGTTTCTACAGATTCTCCTAGTAGCTTTTGCCTTTGCCTAGATCTGCAGTTAAAGGTGCACTATGCAGCTTCAGGGGAGGGGTACTTGTTGACTTTTTTTCTACATCTAATTCTTAGTATCGAATAGTTATATCATCATAAATCAAAACCCAATTTTTTGAGGCACCTGGAACCAAACGTAAGACTAGAATATGTTTGTTAACAGAACTGTTGGCCCTGCTGCTGTAAACAACAACAGTTTTCTACTTCAAACAGTGGTCCAGGGATTCACATTTTCCTGTGGAAAAAGTTAGTTTTTTCAGTTATGAGAATTATACCTTTGAAAATGTTCACTTCTCTGACACACCCAAAGTTACATAGTGTACCTTTAAAGGGCTGTAGTGTCTGTCAATAACAAACAGTCTTAAAAGTGCAGGATACGCGGGAAAAATTACACCAACTTTGCTAGAAAAATATGCTTCTTTTTATGTTTTAGTCGTCAAAACGGGTGCTCCGGTGGCGGAGTGGATATAACTCGTACCATATTGGCTCCGGCCTTCGTTGCAGTGGTCGCGGGTTCAAATCTGACCCGTGGACCTTTACTGCAGTTCATCCCCCCTCTCTCTCTCTCTCTCTGTCTCCTCATTTCAACTCTGTACTGTCTAATAAAGCTTGAATATGCCCAAAAAGCTATCTTAAAAATAAAAATGCCTTATGTAATGTTGCTATAAGGCCCCAGACTGACATTCCCAAGGGATTTTTCGCTAATCAAGAATTGCCCCTGAACGGTTTCATAGAAGGATTCTTTTAGAGAGAAAATGCCTTGTAGGCCTAGTCTGCTCTGCTGCAATCCAGTACAGTGAAAAGTCCAGTCTCGCCACAAGAATTTCCATATACCGTGTGTGTGTGTGTGTGTGTGTGTGTGTGTGTGTGTGAATCTGAAACACATTACCAACCTTACATAAACAGGGCCTGTGCCTGTGTAGCTTTTATTCCTCCTCCTAAAATAAGTTTGCCAGACCTCAGAAGTGTCTCATTTGCGGATACGGACACACACTCACACACGTACACACACACTGCATGAGCTGGCAGGCGGGGTCGGGAGCAGGGCATTTAGCAAATGTTCTTACCAGTTTTTCTCCTTTTTTAGTCCAAAATCTGATACAAATGTGATGTCAATTGAGTCGGCATAGTTTAAAATAGAAATATACTATTTATATATAGTATATATACTGTATATAAGGGTAGAGGAGTTGTATAACACATCTGAAACCTCAGATAGAACTACAAGTGGTTAGGGCTGGGTGATTAATTTAATTTCGATTTCGGTTACAATTTGGCTTCCCTCGATCATGAAAACAAGATAATAGTAATAAAACGGTTATTGTGCGGCACGCCGGGTCATGTGTAGTAAATGCAGCGCACCCTTCTGTCTCCACCTGCGCTCCGCCCCGCCCCCGCCCGAACACTGTCGCTTTCAGTGATTCCAGTGCAATTGTTTATTCAGCATAAAGTTAAAACGCTCGTCCAGGATGTTACACCGAAACACAAAAGCCTTGCGCGATTGAAGCAGCGTTCCACTCGGTGAAACATGGTGTGAGTGAGACACTGTGATGGCGGTGGGTAACGGTGTCATTCACTGTGAGAACTTGCCGGTGTGAGCCGCCGCGCAGAAAAGCTCTGTGGCTTTACGGGGAAAATGATAGTCGGGGATTCCTGCACGTTAACGTTGTTGAGGGGAAAGGCTTCTGCTTTCTGATTGCATTTCTCGAGCCAGAATATATTGTGCCATGTCGGCAAACTATCTGCGCGACAAGAGCAAATATACAGTGAGACGCACCCCCTCCGTTAGTTTCAGTCTACAGACGAAAAGTTACAACCAGCACCTAAGCATGGACTTCGTTTAAATAAAGCGTCTAATTTTTATGATCAGCGCTCTGATGCAAATTCTGAAGTCTGAACATTACGGTGTCAGCTGTGGTGGAGTTTTTTTTACAGCAACTCAACGTGCAAAAAAAAGAAGGCAATAAGTCGATCTTTTTGTAGATTCATAGCCTACCTCCTCTTATAAGTCGAAGTACAAATCAATGAATGGTTCACAATCACATCCCTAGTAAAATATAAAGGTTACTCTTCGATTGGAAGGTTTTACTGATTATTTATTTTGTGTGGCTTTTTAGTTGTAGGCTATGTTTGAGGAGCACAATTAGGAGTTTTGTTTATGTAATGTTGAAAGAATTAGCTGAATTTTCATTTTGGTGCATCCCTACAATGAATAATCGTCTTTAATAACCGTGATTACAATATCAATCAAAATATTCGTGATTATCATTTTTGCCATAATCGAGCAGCCCTACAAGTGGTCAAGTTGCATTGTGGGTAGTGTAGGCCCCAGTTTTTGAAAACAAAGAAAAAAAGAACGGAATAAAAACTAGCATATGTCGGGCGCTCCATTGGTCGCTGGTTCAAATCCGACCCGTGGACCTTTACTGCAGGTCTTCCCCCCTCTCTCTCTCTCTCTCTCTCTCTCTCTCTCTCTCTCTCTCTCTCTCTCTCTCTCTCTCTCTGTCTCCCCATTTCAACTCTGTACTAATAATGTACTGTACTCTAATAAAGCTTGAAAATGCCAAAAAATAATCTTACAAAAAAAATTATTACAGATAATGATTTTCTCCTTTTTAGCCGTTGGTTCCAGCTCATTGGAGGAGTTAATGTTGTAGCTTGTCTCATTAAAACTGTCTGGCTCATGATTTAACAACAGACTGCAACATTACCCCTAGACACAACTTCCCAGAACACACACAGACACACACACACACACACACACACACACACACACACACACACACACACACACTCTTATCTCCTATCTCCTATCTGACCCCATTCACTGCAAGTAATGAGTGTTAAGTTTGGTCAGGAATCGGTTTGCATGTCGGCAATGCGTTTGGGAATCCCTAAAGATGTGTTGTGACTAAGATGGTGTGTGTGTGTGTGTGTGTGTGTGTGTGTGTGTGTGTGTGTGTGTGTGTGTGTGTGTGTGTGTGTGTGTGTGTGTGTGTGTGTGTGTGTGTGTGTGTGTGTGTGTGTGTGTGTGTGTGTGTGTGTGTCATCGGTAGCAGTGATGTCATTGTGTGCTTCCTGGACCAATGTATTGTTCTCCTGTCTACCTGTTGGTTCTGTGCACTGATACACTGTGGGGGTGGAACCGCTACTCACTTTCACAGCCAGGGCCTCACATCACCTCACATCACCACACACACACACACACACACACACACACACACACACACACACACACACACACACACACACACACACACACACACACTGGGCTGGATATTTTATTGCCACTATTCAATGCACATTTTATTCCCTAAGAAAAAATCGCTAGACGGTGTTGCGAAATAACCGAATACCTTTTATAATGTATTACTTGTACTATACTTGATATCCTTTTTCATTTTGAATGCTACATTATACTTGTACTTAACCATATTTCACAGGAATACATTGCACTCTTTACTGCACTACATTTTAAAGGAACAAGTATTCTCTTTGTCTATTTAATAATCCCATTGTGTTCCCAGTGTGTATAACCGTAAAAATGTGTGTGTGTGTGTGTGTGTGTGTGTGTGTGTGTGTGTGTGTGTGTGTGTGTGTCTGTGTCTGTGTCTGTGTCTGTGTCTGTGTCTGTGTCTGTGTTCTGTCTATTTTAATGCCTTGTCCAGCTGTCTGGCTTTGTCCTCTTCTGCCCTTTGGTCCAAACAGTAATAATAGTCCGTAGCTTCTTAGAATAGCACAGTGAGTAATGTCTGGTTCTTTTTGGATGGGTCGAAAAATTCTCTTTTTTATTTTTTCTCTGTCTTTTTCCAAATCTATCCAGTCATACAGCCAATCCCAGTGTGATATTAACATCAGCCAATAAGCCACCACCGCCCTGGCCGCTGTGTTAGAGCATAAACAGGTTCTTCTGCATCAGACTGAGGGCCAGGGTTTAAAGAAAAAAAGAAAAGAAAAAGAAAAAAGACCACGAAAGCCCAGTTGTATTACATTTTGGAAATGTAATCTTCCTGAAATGATCTTTGACAATTTGGAAATGTTAGAATGAATAGAGTTTGGTGGTGTGTGTGTGTGTGTGTGTGTGTGTGTGTGTGTGTGTGTGTGTGTGCTTTGCGTACTTGCAACTGCATCTTTGTGAGGACCAATTTAAGCTTTTAACGATTGGAGTGAGGACATTTTTGGAAAGTGAGGACATTTTGCCTGGTTCTCACTTCTTCAAAAGGCTGTTTGAGGGTTAATATGTGGTGTAAGGTTCAGGTATGAATTAGGTTCATGTTAGGGTTAGTGTAAGGGTTGGGGTCAGGCATTTGGTTGTGATGGTTAGTGATAGGGTAAGGGTCTAGGAAACGCATTATGTCAATGAATGTCCTCACAGGGTACAAGAATAGCCATACAAACGTGTGTGTGTGTGTGTGTGTGTGTGTGTGTGTGTGTGTGTCTCTCCATGTGCTTGTGTGTGTGTGTGTGTAACAAGGGGTGTGGTGGGTGTCTGTGATCCCAGCAGTCAGTAAAGAAAGGAGGTTGTGCCACCTGATCTGTGTACACATGGATCCCATTTCCCCCTGAGTATCCCGACCCGTGTGTGTGTGTGTGTGTGTGTGTGTGTGTTGTGTCCCGTGTGTGTGTGTGTCCGTGTGTCCGCCAGCCAGCCTCATGGGAACGTCCTGATTGTGTGGATGGGACCAACACATGCCAGTAAAAGTTAACCTGGTGTTATTGGCCTCGTGGCTTTATCTATGAGAGCACAATACATGTTGCCCTGTTGCTGCAACTTGCCCTACAGTGTGTGCATACAGGATGGATATTACTGCAGCTAAGTGAAAAGAAAACTAACAGGCTACAGGTCAAGTAGAAATACCCGATGCTAATACTGTGTTGCCGTGTTACAGCCCGCTCTGCTCCAAGGTTATAATACAGCTCAAGATTGCACCAAAATAGTGTGGATACGGGAGGCAACAACCACATCGTCCACACATAGTGTTTCATATCCTCATGTTTGGGCTTTTATCTGTGTTACCAAATGGGATGTTTTCCTCTATTCTTATTCCAAAACACTTTATCATTGTGATGACGCAGAACGTGGGACACAGTTTTGTTTTAAACCAGAGCCATTGAGTTTAGATTTTAAATAATTAGTCAACAAGAAATTAAAATATTATGTAATGGGAAAAGTCTTTGCTGTAAAACACACCCTTGAACTTTATTCTGAGCACGTTTAGAAGTCTTACATAATGTGTCTGCAGGCCAGCTGTGCTATAAGCAGGGAAAGTGATTTGTTCTGATTGTGTGTGTGTGTGTGTGTGTGTGTGTGTGTGTCTCTGTGTGTGTGTGTGTCTGTCTGTCTGTCTGTCTGTCTGTCTGTGTGTGTGTGTGTGTCTGTCTGTGTAGTTTGTGTGTGTCTGTGTAGTGTCTCTTTGTGTGTGTGTGTGTGTATGTCTCTATCTGTGTGTGTGTGCCTCTCTGTCTGTCGGTGTGTCTGGAGTCTGTGTGTGTGTCTCTGTCTGTCTGTGTGTGTGTATTAATGTTTGTGTGTGTGTGTGTGTCTGTAGTGCATGTGTGCCTGTGTGTGTGTGTGTGTATCTGTCTGTCTGTCTGTCTGTGTGTGTGTGTGTGTGTGTGTGTGTGTGTGTGTGTGTGTGTGTGTGTGTGTGTGTGTGTGTATGTGTGTGTATCTATTTGTCTGTCTGTGTGTGGGTGTGTTTGTGTGTGTATGGCTGTGTGTGGTGTGCCTGTGTATTAGTGTGTGTGTGTGTGTGTGTGTGTGTCTCTGTCTGTCTGTAGTGTGTGTGTGTGTGTGTGTGTGTGTGTGTGTGTGTGTGTGTATGTATGAGTGTGTGAGTAGCCTGATGTGGGCCCGAGGGAGGCTGCGAGTGTTATGTGTTGATGGGAGTGAGTCTGGAAGCTGCTGCTGCTGCTGCTGTTTAGCACAAAGCAGCGGAAAATCCCCTAATGCAGCGGCCAGCTGTCTGATGTCTGCAGACTGTTAAGGAGGCTCTGTCATACTCACACTGTATGTGAGTGTGTGTGTGTGTGTGTGTGTGTGTGTGATAGAGAGAAAGTGTGTGAAAGAGAGAGAGAGAAAGTGTGTCATAGTGTGTGAGTGTGAAAGAGTGTGTGTGTGTATGTGCGTGCATGTGTGAGACTGTGCGTGTGTGTGCGTGAGTGTGTAAGAGAGAGAAAGTGTGTGTGTGTGTGTGTGTGTGTGTGTGTGTGAGAGAGAGAGAGAGAGAGACTGTGTGCGTGTGTCTGTGTGTGTGTGTGTGTGTGTGCACGCGTCTGTGTGTGGAAGCTAGAAAGGTGCAACATTTTTTGGACTCATTTCTCCTTGGCGGGTCCCGACTCTCCACAACCAAATGTCTGAAGCTCAACTCTGTCCCACAGTAGATGAGATCTTTATTAGCCTCTAAGGAGCAATAGCTGTCAGTGTGAGTAGATAATAAACGACTCTATTATGTTTCATCAATACCCAATGACAAGCTAAGTCTAGCTGTTATTAAACAAGACAAGACACTTCACACTTTATATTACTATTACATGTTTTGTCACAGCTGTCTTGGCAAAATCATAGGGTTAAATCAGGACAACTTGCTCTCTGGTGTGTGTGTGTGTGTGTGTGTGTGTGTGTGTGTGTGTGTGTGTGTGTGTGTGTGTGTGTGTGTGTGTGTGTGTGTGTGTGTGTGTGTGTGTGTGTGTGTGTGTGTGTGTGTGTGTGTGTGTGTGTAAGTGAGAAAGCTGTTTCACCTCATAATCAGTATCTGTGCCTCATGTCTCTCCCTTTGCACCTCGTTATACATTGATTAAAACATACTTATGAATATTACATTCAATTTCTACAAAGTCTGTTCCGTAAAACTCCAATTCCATTTACACACTGACTGCACCTCTAAAAAAATGACATAAATGATAATACATTTTTTTTATGATTAACAGATCAAATGATAGTCGCATATTGAAAGGCGATATAGAAAACCAAGGTATTATTAACGGAATGTCAACCATCACCGCCTTGTGAGAAAAAAACTCATTTTATAACGACACAATGTCCGTCACCCAGCAGTGACCAGTGTCCATGGTGATAAGCCCTGAAGCATTCTGATTCCGCTGTCCCCGTTAACGCGAGCAGCAGCAGTGATGGTAAATGAACCCGGAGATAGAAGTGGAACACACACAGATTATCTGCCTTCACTTTATAATACCTAGAACGACGCTGTAGTTTGAACACATGATGATCGCGTCACGTGCTTATACAGACAGATTGCACTTTTATAGTATTGATATAGGGCACTGTCGAGATACACGTTTTTTTTTTATTATTACATAAGACAAGCTTATAAAATGTATTTAAAGCTACAGTGTGTAACTTTTTCAAATGAATGAATGTTGTTGACATTCAAGCCATCGCCAAATGAGTTGACACAAAGTTGATGAAGCCATCAGCTCCCACAAAACTCTCTCTGTATGTCTCAGTATGGCAGCGTTTACAAACGGGTGTTGCCCCCCGACACTGGTGCAGGAGCTCAGACAAATCCCAAGAAGAGCCCAAGAAATGTTTCAGCTGTTGATTCTACTGCTAAGACAAAACCTGGACGTACAGCAGAAGGTATAGAATCCATGTGCGATCACCGAAGGCTTATTACCTCATGTAGATGCACCGACAGTGTTGTTGTAATAACTCAGAATTCCTCATGGGGGGCATCATAAGTTACGCACTATTGCTTTAAGTCTGAAGGAACTTTCTTCCTTAAAATTCCCCTTCTAGGATAAATCTGCACCTGCTTGAACTGGAATCGAATTTCCAGAAGCTAACAAGCCCATAACGTTTTTACGATGCATTATAACATAACATATCATGCTTTTCATTTTAGAATTGTTCACCATATGTGCCTTTAATACTGTTTGCAGTGGCTCATGTTGAATGTTTTTTGTGTAAGTAGCTAACTGTAAGCAGACTCAGACAATAAAATGTTCCTAATTACAGCCGTGTGTGTGTGTGTGTGTGTGTGTGTGTGTGTTGTGTGTGTGTGTGTGTGTGTGTGTGTGTGTGTGTGTGTGTGTGTGTGTGTGTGTGTGTGTGTGTGTGTGTGTGTGTGTGTGTGTGTGCGTGCGTGTGTCTGAGAGTGAGTGTTTGTGTGTGTGTGTGTGTGTGTGTGTGTCTGAGAGCGTGTGTGTGTGTGTGTGTTTGTGTGCTTGAGCGTGTAGTTGTTTTTTTTGTGTGTGTGTGTGTGTGTGTGTGTGTGTAGCCCCTGGGGTAGAGATTTTGATGGTGGCATTCTCACTTTTACCTCTTTTAGTGTGTTTTTTTTATTAAGAGAGGGGAGGGGAGTGTTGGTGAGAAAAAGTCATAAATAGTTTGCAATCCTCCTTAAGTTGACCAGAGAACAGACCCACCCAAACTAGATTGGAGACAGTGGGTTGTGTTTGGCTGTGCTCTGTAATTCACATCTGAAGGGGTGTGTGTGTGGACGTGTGCGTATACATGTCGTACTGTAGGTTTGTGCGTGCGTGCGTGCGTGCGTGCGTGCGTGCTTGTGTGTGTGTGTGGCATTCGAGGTTCTCCTGGTATTTTTGGGTTTCTTGGCAGAGTGGAAAAGTTTGATCACGTTTCCACCTCTGTTTTCTGTGACATAACCAAATTGGTAACATCTTACATTTTTCTGTGTGTGTGTGTGTGTGTGTGTGTGTGTGTGTGTGTGTGTGTGTGTGTGTGTGTGTGTGTGTGTGTGTGTGTGAGTGAGTATGCCTGTGTGTGTATCTGAGTGATGTAAGCTGTAAGGAATGTAGATATAGTGTTAGTAGACACACATGACGCTATAGAGAATTTACTGCTTGGAAATATTCAGATTTTCATTTCATTTTTTTCATTTAACTTTTATTTATCCTCGAGAGACCAGTTGAGGGGTGACCCTCATTTTCAATGACGTCGAGTCAAAACAAATTCAAAACAACAATACATACAAAACAAACAAAACAATTGAAATATTTACAAAGTGGTGAAGAGTGGCAGCAATTAAAAGGAATAAAGTACAATATAGCCTAATTAAAACAGTTACAAGTAGAGTTTGGCAGATCCAAGATAGTCTGTTTAAATTGGCCAAAGGATATGAATGTATTTAGTTTAATTTGTTGCTGTAAGTTAGATGAAAATTACGGCCATCAATTTTTATTTCATTACTTCTTGATTGACGACCAACTGGAGTTTATGTTTGCTGAGTCGTAACATTTCATTTTATGTGAGTGACATATAATTAACTCCCTGAATCAAGTTTGCACACATTACACATTACGTCCCTGTACGTAACTGTGGCTGTGATAAGTGCAGTAGATGTTGTGTAGTTTGTGTATGTGTGTGTTATTGTCACATCCCTAGGTGGGAGTCAAGAGTGTACATGGATCATTATCTTGTACTGAATACAAATATGAATGGCCCTGGTTATGCAGCAAATAGATAGAGAATTCTATTGTATTCTATCAAAGATATCACAAAAAAATTATTTCTTTTAGCACATGTGATATTTTCTCCCTCCCTCTTCCCGTCTATCTCTCATTTCCTGGCAGCTCCTGGGAGTGGTGCAGCTTTTAAAAAAGCAGGTGTGTGTGTGTGTGTGTGTGTGTGTGTGTGTGTGTGTGTGTGTGTGTGTGTGTGTGTGTGTGTGTGTGTGTGTGTGTGTGTGTGTGTGTGTGTGTGTGTGTGTGTGTGTGTGTGTGTGTGTGTGTCCTGATCACAGGATTTCAGGCCAGAGCAGTTCAAAGTCAGTTCCTTCACAGCTGGACATATCAACTATCCCTCCCAGTTTAAAGGTGTAGTCAGTGATTCTAGAGAACGCTTGTTGTCAAAACACTTTTTGTCAAAATCACTGAATTTGACAACAAGAGCCGCTACCTGTCCATACTCGGTGTGCGTTGAAAAATAGCTTGTGTGTATAACACTGCCTAGGCTCTGTAAACGGGTATGTAAACCAAGGGGCCCACTGTAGGGTCTAGGCTGTGTATTAACAGGATTTTTCATCGCACACACAGTACAGATAGGTAGTGGATCGTGAGGAGATATTCACTGATTTTGACAAAACATTTTTTTTTTTTTTTTTTGGCATTTTTATGCTTTATTGACAGAGTTGAAATGGGGCAGAGAGGGGAGTGACATACAGAGGACGACCGCGGGCTGGAATCGAACCCGGGTCCCCTGCTGGCCGAGGCCCATGGGGGGGACGCCCTACCAACTGAGCCCCCAGAAAACATTATTTTGACAACAAGAATTCTCCAGAATCACTGACTGCACCTTTAATATACTTTTAAAATGTAACTCTAGTCTCATCCTTTATATCCAGCTTCATCCTAACCATATCCAGCTTCTGGCCTCAGACGGGTCACGGCCCAATTCAGTCTGAAAATTGAATAACAAACAAAACAGACAGACGACCTCGTAACCAAATCTAAATGTGATGTATTCTCCAAATAGCCTTTCTGAAGGACGATCATGACGCACTAGTTCCTCTAATCTCTGTGTTTGTTTAAATCCTCCTAAATGAGAGGGAAACAGATGGATCAGCCAGCGCATAACACTATCCTTGTTACTATGACCAACCCTGTTTTTTTTTTTTTTTTTTATCCTAAATCACAAATACATCGGACTTCGAAAAAGTTACCAAGCTCATAACACCCACCCATCCGTGGGAAAAAAAAAAAACACAAACAAATTTTTTTTTTTTCTGATATAAAAAACCAAAGGGGCCCCCGCAGACCAACCCCCCCCTGGATCCCCGAAATGGCACTAAATTGGGGTGGGTTGATTGAGTGTGTGTGTGTGTGTGTGTGTGTGTGTGTGTGTGTGTGTGTGTGTGTGTGTGTGTGTTTGTGCGCGTGTGTGTGTGTGTGTGCGTGCGTGCGTGTGTAATGTTTTTTCATTGGGTGGGAATTGAGAAAATGAAAACCACACAATGCTAGTAGTAGACAGACACTCCCAGCAATTATAGGCTATGAATCCCCCTTGACGTGAAGCGATTATTTAACCTGAAATCCAAGTCATTTTATAGACATTGCAGCAATTTTGAAAATCTTACAATAATATATATTTCGAAATAATAGTTCAATAATAGGCACTGGGACAGTAGACAGACACTCCCAACACATTATAGGCTGTGAATCCCCCCTCGACTTGAGTTTGAATAAGAAATAATTTAGCTGGAAAGAAATCCAAGTCATTTTCAAAACAATCCAGCAATTATTATTTTTTTTTCAACAGTATATATTTTGAAATAATAGGTCAATAAATCAAATCAAATCAAACTTTATTTGTATAGCTCTTTTCATACACAGTTAAGGTAACACAAAGGGCTTTACAGTAAGGCCTGTATACAATTAAAATCAAAAAGGCAGTCAGACAGTCTCCAGGTTGCCACTGTAAATAAGGGCAACCTCAGTCTCTCACCAGTTGAACTAAAAGGTCATTGAGTTCGGCTTGGACAGGCTCAGGGCTACTGTATGTCATGATGTGGACACAGGCGATTATTATTCACTGTCCATGTTTAAAATAGAATAACATAACAAGATAACTTGGAAGCACAGTTACTGTATCCTTCACTTATATTTATGTTTTTTGTTGTTTTGTTACAAAAACCGTGATACCTTTCCAACCGTGAGTTTTGTGATCCGTTGCACTCCTAATACAATTTCAGAATTACCAACCACCTGTTTTTTTTATATATTTTTTTAACCTTTATTTATACAGGTAAATCCCATCGCGACCGGAGACTCTTTTGCAAGGGAGACCTGTTCCCATTCCCACGTTACCATTCACACACACATTCATACACCGATAGCAGGCTAACTATCGACACTCACACAACTGTTTATTATATATTATTCATGCTTTATATCATAAGATCTATTTATTCAGTTTGTTGCACGTTAGTTACACCTATCCTATTATCCAATATATAAAACACCTGTATATGTCGTCTTGCATATCAGACCACTATACCACCTTGTATCTATGCATTACCCAGCTGTAGTTTACAGATACACTCCTCCTCCTAAACCATAACATAAACCATTGTTGGCTAATCAATCCCATAGAATAAATTGTACACACACACACACACACACACACACACACACACACACACACACACACACACACACACACACACACACACACACCCAAGACGAGGGAGCATAGAGGAAATGTATTGGCTCTAGAATGTCTTGTACATGTGCGTTAGTGGGCAGAGAAGGGTCCATCCCGAGACAAAGAGGTTCGATTGATGTGTGAACAATGGAGCGGGCGCCTGCCAGCCTCCTGACTATAGGGCACAATAGATCCTTTACTGTAGCAGGAGTCAGCATCTTAGCACGTTAGCTTAGCTGCTCCTGCTTAGATACATTACAGTGAACCTGCTCATTCTATATGCATTTCAAAGCATGACGTTTTTGCTGAATTTAATGGTGCAACTAGGACTTTTTCAATATTTCTGAAAGTGCAAAGAAAGCTAATTTTATACAGTTGTTCTTAATGCCTTTGTCATGGGTATACGCTCACCCAGGAACAACAGCTGGCTTAACAAAAACACTACCGATTTTGTCCAAAGGGGGCGCAAGAATGAACACTAACTGAAAGTTCCTCGCAGCCACTTTAATGTCGAGTTAGATATAGAGATATCTTCAAAGTATTTCTCATTGAAATACCTGCTTTGTCACATATTATTTTTTGTCTTTTTCCTTTTCTGTTCATAGTAATTTCCTTTGCACTTCATTTTTCACTTAGCTCAGGCCTGTGATATGAGATAACATTAATATTACATGATGTCTGGTAAATAGCCTCAAACATGCTAAATCTTCCATTGTTCATTGATCACTGTTTAAAATTGTACACTGATTTCTCCCACACTATCTCCTTATCCCAACATTCTCTAGTCTTTTCTTTTATGTTCAGTGTGTCACATGATCTTATGTCATTGTCCACCCGTCGTGCCAGCCTAGTAACATGCAGTGTGTCAATACCAGCACGCACATCTAAACACACAACACACGCATTACCTCATCGTATTATGGCCGCTCTCTCTCAAGTCATTTAAGTGCAAACAGTTGTGGTAAAGCATTGTTTGCTCCTAACCACTGCATGTTCATATAACCCCTCCCACTAGCAGTGTGTGGTTAACCCGCCCAGTTTCTCTCTCTCTCTCTCTCTCTCTTTCTCTCTCTCTCATTCTCACACACTCCCTCTCTCACTCACTCACTCACTCACTCACTCACTCACTCACTCACTCACTCACTCACTCCTCTCTCACTCACTCACTCACTCACTCACTCACTCACTCACTCACTCGCTGTCTCTCTCTTTATCTCTCTCTCATTCTCACACACTCCCTCACTCACTCTCTGTCTCTCGCTCTCGCTCTCTCTCTCTCTCTCTCTCTCTCTCTCTCTCTCTCTTTCACAAGCACATGTACATTTCAGTGACATCATGATATCGTGTTGTGAGACATAGAAAGCCCTACTTTGTTTTTTACTTGTTCGTTTGTGGTTGTGGGTACACTACCATATATCAATATTCAATCTTAGTTTCTCTAGGCTAGCGTGCAACTTACTTTAGTGGCGTGACACTGCTTGTGGAGCCTACAGTTTGTAAAAGGGCAATTTTCATATCCATTTTAAAGGTGGAGTCAGTGATTCTGGGAAACTCTTGTTCAAAATCATTTAATATCTCCTCACGATCCCCATCTTGTGTGTGCCTTCCCCCCACAAATCCAGTGTTAATACACAACCTAGGCTCTATAAACTGCCATGATTCTATGTTTTTTCAACAAGCGTTCTCCAGAATCGCTGACTCCACATTTATGATAGTCAAGGTTAGGGAAACACTAATAAACAAGAAGTCACGGGCAGAAGTCTTGTGTTTTTGTTGATGTACAAGGGTTTTTATGTTGACAAAAACTGCATCAAAGCCTCACTTCAGTGTGTGCTTTGTAGTTTTATTTCAGCTTTAGCTTGTTCAACAGAGTGATTGCAGCTTTCCCAGTGTATGCCAAGCCTTTAAGCAAATCTAAGGTGCTTGATTGATTGATTGATTGATAGATTTTTGTTGGCAAATCTTTCAAAACCACTAAAGCTTAGGTCTGTAACATGCTTTTGGTAGTGTTGAGAGGCAGCTCCAGAGGTTTGGCAGCTGTGAAGAAAGAGTCCATTCTTCTGTTGAGAGAAACTGGGATCCTCCTAGTCCTCTTCTGAAAGGAAGGAAGTCAGGCAGGCAGGCAGGCGGCCCGGTGTGTGTGTGTGTGTGTGTGTGTGTGTGTGTGTGTGTGTGTGTGTGTGTGTGTGTGTGTGTGTGTGTGTGTGTGTGTGTGTGTGTGTGTGTGTGTGTGTGTGTGTGTGTGTGTGTGTGTGTGTGTGTGTGTGTGTGTGTGTGTGTGTGTGTGTGCATGATGTGCATTGGTGCTTTTGCAGTCCCCGATTTATTTTGTAAGGCAGCGTCATTGTCATGTGTTAATATTACGTGTTTTCAAAGCTGAGGTGCTCATTTACCATCTCTCTAATGCCTCGTTTCCACCGAGTAGAGCGGGTCGGATCGGATCGGAGCGGTTCGGTCCGGGTAGTTTGGCTTTTCATTTGCCAAAAGTTGGGTAGGGTATGGTTTAAGCGCACCTAACCGCTCTGAGCCGCTCCAAATCTCAGTACTCCTCCGTAGGGGTACTAGCCGCCTGAAAGGGTGCCGAAAATGCTACTCTGCTGTCATTTGATTGACCGAAAGAATCATTTCCGCCATGTGTAGTCACCTCGGCAAGAGTCTTGTGTTTTGGCGAAAATGTGAGCAATGCACTGTTTATTGTGTGGTGTTTTTCCTCGTCAATAAATTAATCAGTTGGCTACACTGTGTCCCACTGCGTAGCTGCCGCAGCCAGCACTGTTCGCTCACTGTCTCTATGAGTTGCACCGAGCCGTCTCTGTGTGTTTAAGCCATAGCCTAGATAGTAGTAAATACACGCTCACAACAACACGGGGGAATAAATAAAAAAGCGGCTGGTTTGACCGAGCAAAAACGAGAGACCGCTGGCTTGACCACAGTTGGTCGAAAGAATCATTTCCGCCTTGTGTAGTCACCTCGGCTAGAGTGAAGAGAGTAAGTGTGTTTTGGCGAAAATGTGAGCGCGGCACTGTTTATTGTGTGGTGTTTTTCCTCGTCATTAAATGAATCAGTTGGCTACACTGTGTCCCACTGCTACGATGTCACGTAGCTGCCGCAGCCAGCGCTGTTCGCTCACTGTCTCTATCAGTTGCACCGAGCCGTCTCTGTGCTCTCAACAACACGGGGGGAATAAATAAAGAAGCGGCTGGTTTGACCATGCAAAAACAAGAGACCGCTGGCTTGACCACAGTTGTTCCACAGCCCGATAGTTTGACCCACATTCTGGCGGCGGCTATCGCAGTCCAGCCTTAACCCCGCCCCACCAGTAAGGGTGGGGTCATAAACCCCGCCCTACCAGTAAGGGTCGGGTCGGCGGTGGAAACAACACCGAAATTCTTAAAAGTGAGCTGTCCCGCTCTGAGCCGCTCCGACCCGACCCGCTCTACTCGGTGGAAACGAGGCATTAGCATCACTACTGGGTCCCCTCACCTTGTTCCTGCAGCTTAACCATGTGGCCAACTCCGCTTGACCCAATAAAAAATTCTGTAGCACGCTCACTTATGCACTGTATAAACTGAAACATATGCCTATGTATTCACACAGTTGTGATTAATAGGCATCAACCTGTTGCTGTAACATCCTCCCTCACTTTTCTGGTTTCAAACTAGGGAAACTATTTGTTTTGACGGAGCTGCTGCTTTGTTCAGGAGCCATCTGCTTTGCCATTGTCATGTAGGAAAAGGAAATGTTGACACAAAACTCGAAGCTCAGTATTGTCTAAAATGTAATTGTACACTGTGGCATTCATTTCACAAAAAGCATGTTGCTTGTGTGTGTGTGTGTGTGTGTGTGTGTGTGTGTGTGTGTGTGTGTGTGTGTGTGTGTGTGTGTGTGTGTGTGTGTGTGTGTGTGTGTGTGTGTGTGTGTGTGTGTGTGTGTGTGTGTGTGTGTGTGTGTGTGTGTGTGTGTGTGTGTGTGTGTGTGTGTGTGTGTGTGTGTGAGAGAGAGGAGTAGGAACCGGATATCTTATTGGTTTTAAATGTGGTGACTTCCTTCTTGCAGAAACCGGATCTTATCCTTTAGATATTATTAGTGTTTTATAGACAGTTCCTTATTGACAGTGATGGAGTGTGTGACAACTCAAGTCTTAACCTTATGTGAGATTGTAATTGTGCCCTGTGACAAACATGACTTCAGTGGCGTAATATTCAGGACTCATTCTGGACTTATTTACATTCACATTTCAGCAGTGTCTAAACCTGATAGATGTGTTGATAATGGCTAATGTTTAACTGGCTATGAAGTAGGCCTACAGTGTCTTTCTCCTCATGAGGTGAACTCCCTTCTGTGTTGGTTTAATGTGTGAGGTCATCATTTGCTATTTCCTTTTTTTAAGTTTCCTGCTTGATAGAGGTCAATGAAAGACACAAGTTGTACGTCTGCATTCACAAACACATCAGTTATTTTAAAGCTGTTCTGATTATACCGGCAGGATTCTCCCAATACATTTTGAGCCTGATTTTCATGTATTGCAATTTTTTGAAAGATTAATGATTTTGCAATATTGTGATATCCTCTTTTGCAGTAATTTCTAGTTATATATAATATCGAGTAGGTCTGCTTTCATTAACATATCAGTTATTTTTAAGCTATTTTGATGTAATTGGCACAGGGGCCCCAATACAATATCATTATGCACAGGGGCCCCAATACAATATCATTATGCCAACGGTTCTGTATATTGCATTTTTTGATTTATTGCGATTCTATACTGTTTTCCAGTGATTTGTCTGGTTTTGTGTTTATAATTGGACAATGCAGAGAGAGATTGATTTCAGATGTTCAAGAGAGTAGCTCAATGTGTTGGACATTAACTTACACACACACACACACACACACACACACACACACACACACACAATTATCTTAAAAGTACTACAGACACGAGATTGGTATCAACTTTTTCCTAGAAAGTAAAGAACAAAAAATCCATAATTTTAAAAGCTATTTCTTTAATGAAAAAGGTATTGTGTGTCTCCGAGTTGAATGCTGCTATTTATAAACAGGTCTTTGTTCAATCCTTTTGAGTATCAAGTCCTAAATATTGCAAGATGTCGCCATTTAACTTGGATAATTTGTTCGTTTCATCCCACATGTGCAAGTAATAGATACGTTCAAGAGCGTTCAGTGGTTGTTACCATGCAGAAAACAGAGAGACACAACAGTTATTAATAGGCCTTTAACAATACAGAGCAATTCTGGAGTTATAATGGTGGTAAATCACCATATAATACAAATTGGATGCCTTTTTATTCCAAGTCTAATCAAAGCAAGGCAAGTTTATTTCTGATCAAATGTGTAGATAATTAAACATCTATATTTCCTCTGTGCTCCCTCCAGGTTTGAGAAGGGCCGCATCTACAGCTACATCGGCGAGGTGGTTGTGTCAGTGAACCCGTATCGAGCCATGAACATCTACGGCCGAGACACGGTGGAGCAGTACAAAGGCCGAGAGCTGTACGAGCGCCCGCCTCACCTGTTCGCCATCGCAGACGCTGCTTACAAAGCCATGAAGAGACGCAACAAAGACACCTGTATAGTCATCTCAGGTAACTAGGGACAAGACCCCCGGGCAAGACGCACGCACGCACACACACACACACACTCTCTCTTTCTCTCTCTTTCTCTCTCTCTCTCTCACTCTCTCTCTCTTCACTCACTCACTCACTCACTCACTCACACTCACACTCACACTCACACTCACACACACACACACACACACACACACACACACACACACACACACACACACACACACACACACACACACACACACACACACACACACACACACACACACACACACAGACAGACAGTCATCCTGTTCAGTGTAGAACTTACTGTAGTTACAACTGAAAGCCCCTGGAAACCTGGTCTTAAGTAGTATAAGTCATTATATGATATCACAGTTGGGTGTCTCAATAAGCTTTTATAAACATCTGATTGAGTATGAATGTTGCCCATAGCCTCATCAAAATCGAATTTCTTTAAGTTTATACAACTTAGATGACAATATCTTTAATTTGGATTGATAAATATGCCCTTCTCTTTCCAGATGCTTTACTATCATACAACACAACTCCCCACATTACATAGTTAGAAGGATTTTGTGAATTTGGGTTTACAGGGGCTATAGGATTTTTTTCTGAGCATTTTATTTTGGTCCTTTCTACCTCATTTCTATAATATAAAATATCAATGTCCTTCTTTAATAATTCCTTGTTTCTTTGCTCGCTAAGGTTTTTCCTATCCTGAGAGGAGTTAAGGGAGAAAGACTTCCTGAAAAATATTTGATAAAATCTCTGTTAAAGTTAAAAATAAACCCAGATATTTCACGTAGTCCCAAGCTGTGTTTTAGTATGGAGACACACAGAGCAGTCATTCCCAACCGGGGGTACGCGGACCCCTAGGGGTACGCAAGGGTATTGCAGGGGGTACGCAGAAAGATTATAAATTAGCCTACAGTATCCAAAAAATAAAATAAAAAATCATATTATTATTTTTATTAAGCCCATAAGTATATTTTCCATGAGTAACAGTTCATCCACAGTGATTGTAACACTACAATGCACATCATATGAAAAGACTGAAAAGTGGCGAGGTCAGACTTAAGCTTCAGACGTCTGTAGTTCACGTTTGGCAGGAGTAAACGTCCAGCTACCGCTACTGCTACCGTCGCCCCGGACGCGGGCACAGGGGAGCCCAGTGAAAAAAGGAATAGAGAGACCACTGCCAAACACCGGCAGTACAACGATAAATACATTTTGTATGGATTTACTGCTACTACATCTGATCCACCGCAGCCTCAGTGCTTTTTTTGCGGTGACGTCCTGTCAAATAATTCAATGAAACCAGCTCATCTGCAGCGGCACCAGAGCACTAAACACACGGGAAATGTAGGTAAGACCGAGGACTTTTTCAAACGAAAACTGTCTGAATTCAAGTCAAGTCAGACTACCCTAAAGAAAGCAGCAAGTGTGTCAAGCAAAGCATTGGAGGCATCCTATGCTGTGTCTTTACTTGTGGCTAAGTCAAAAAAACCACATTCAATTGCCGAAGATCTGATTCTCCCTGCCGCTATACTTTTGGTTGAAACTATGCTGGACAAGAAAGCAGCAGATGCGCTGAAAACAGTTCCATTATCAAACAACACAGTCTGCCGTCGGATCGATGATATGGCCACTAACAGTCTGCCGTCGGATCGATGATATGGCCACTAACAGTCTGCCGTCGGATCGATGATATGGCCACTAACAGTCTGCCGTCGGATCGATGATATGGCCACTAACAGTCTGCCGTCGGATCGATGATATGGCCACTAATATTGTTGAGCAGGTGGTCAATAAAATGAACAGAGCAGGTCAGTTCGCTTAGCAGTTAGATGAAATGACGGATGTGAGTGGGGAGGCTCAGCTACTGGCCTTTGTGCGCTATAAAGAAGAGTCGGACATACGGGAGCACATTTTGTTTTGCAAGAAGCTAACAGGACAGACAACCGGCAAAGAAATATTTCAGTTGATTGACAGCTTTTTTAAAGATAACGATCTGGAATGGAAGTCATGCAGTCATATCTGTACTGATGGCGCGGCTGCAATGACAGGGAGAGTGCGTGGGCTGCATGGGCGTGTCATGATCGTGAACCCCGAAATCAAGTGGAATCACTGTATTATCCACCGGGAGGCTCTCGCAAGCAAAAGGATGAGCCCTGAGTTAAGTTCCGTTATGGATGACGCAGTTAAGGTGATGAATTACATTCAGTCCAGGCCTATGAATCACCGATTGTTTCAGAGTCTTTGTCAAGAGAGCGGGGCAGAGCACGATCAGCTGCTGCTTCACACGGACGTTCGTTGGTTGTCTCGCGGGAAAACCCTACGGAGGCTTTTCGAACTTCGCGCTGAGGTGTCTGCTTTTTTGAAAGAGCACTTGCACCCTCTTGCGGTTGTTTTTGAGAACGCAGGCTGGGTTGCACGCCTTGCATATCTTGCCGATGTCTTCTCCAAGCTGAATGACCTCAACCTGTCACTTCAAGGCAAGGACTCACACATACTTAACATGTATGACAAAGTGAATGGATTCATACATAAAGTCACCTTGTGGGAGAACAAATGTGACAATGGAGATGTGAGCTGTTTTCCACTTGTTGATGCCCATCTTGCCACCACTGATGCTGAAAAAAATCCTATAGTCAAAATCATGAGAACACATCTCTCCAAACTCAAAACTGACTTCAACCAGTACTTCCATGACATCGAAGAAAAGTCAGAGCAACTGGACTGGGTGAGGAACCCCTTCAGAGGGACTGAGAGCAGCAGCAGCCTTCCTGCCAGACTGCAGGAAAACCTGGTGGATTTGTCCGTTGATCGTGTGCAGAAGATGGCACATGCTGAAAAGTCACTGACTGAGTTTTGGTGTGAAGTTGAAAAGGAATATCCAGAGCTGGGGAAATGTGCATTGAATGAACTTTTGCCTTTTGGATCAACCTACATGTGTGAAGTGACCTTCTCAGCCCTGACTCACATCAAAACCAAGCAGAGAAACAGACTGAATGTGGAGAGCAGCTTGGTGGCGGCTGTTGCCACACTGCCCCCAGAACTGTCAAAGCTTATGAAAGACAAGCAAGCGCAAGTGTCTCATTAAAAGGTCAAGTGACTCAATAAAAGGTATGTTTTTACACTCACAATAATTGTTTTATTTAAATGAGCAGTTGGATAGATATAAAGACAAAGGGTTAAATATAAGTATACATTAAGGCGAATAATCACACACGAGAGAAGGGGTACTTTTCACATGGAAACCAGCTCAAGGGGTACACTGGTCAAAAAAGGTTGGGAACCACTGACATAGAGGATGAAGCGCCACCCGGTGGTCAGAAGGGTGAACTGAGCTGCTCTAAAAACACACGGCCTAAAAATAAAAAATAAAAAGTATACAGCTGGAAAAAATTAAGAGACCAGTCTGGATTTTTCTTAAATCTTTATCTCTATATGACAATATTTTTATTGTGAATTTGGTAGAAATGTTGTCAGTAGTTTATGTTATAGAATCAAAATGTTAATTTTACTCAAAATAGTAAAACGAGAGACACTGAACATTTGGACTGGTCTCTTAATTTTTTACGGAGCTGTATACATATATATAAGATGTGCCGGGGATTTCTATGGACACAAATCATTGTTTTACAGTACTGATTGAATGCGTATTTGGTCTACTTTATCACTGCACCAGCTTAACATTTCAAGTGCAAAATATAATGTATGTTTGACACATAAAATATGGATTACGTTTTTCAAAAGACTCTCTGTACTGTGTTTATTGTTTGTCACAGGGGAAAGTGGAGCAGGAAAGACAGAAGCCAGCAAGTACATAATGCAATACATCGCTGCTATCACCAACCCCAACCAGAGGGCCGAGGTGGAAAGGTGAGCTGCTATGACAATGTTAAACTTGAACACACTGCACTGTATGCACACATTTGATTTGATTTATTAGGATCCCCATTAACAACACATCGGAGTGAGAGCTAGTCTGGGGTCCGAAACATACAATATAGACAACAGACACAGGCTTAGTTTGGTGACAGAACGGCAAGTATTATATATAATATACATACAGGGTTTTTTCCTTTATTCTTATTATGCATAGTTGAATAGTTAAAAGTGGAGTCAGTGATTCTTGAGAACGCTTGCTGTCAGAATCACTTTTTGTCTACTCACGATCATCTACCTGTCTGTACTGTGTGTGCACTGATACAAAAAAATCATTGAGTTAGTCCACAGCCCAGGCTCTGTAAACAGGCATGTTGCTAGCCCCCTTTGTTTACATACCAGTTTACAGACCTGTCAAAATCCCTTCATCAAAATCACTTCAAAATCACAAAAAAAACGGGTATGGACAGGTAGTGGAGAAACTAAATGATTTTGACAACCAGCGGTCTCCAGAATTGCCGACTCCACCTTTAATTGTTACGGGTCATTTTTAAATTCCTATCAAACCTATATCAGTTACAAGTAGATTAATCCGTGTTAAAATCCATGGATTAATAATGCCAGTAATCAAAGTCTCTTCGGTCATATAGTGAGATATCACAGCTTAAGGCGTTGGGTCACTGATAACTGTGTGTGTGTGTGTGTGTGTGTGTGTGTGTGTGTGTGTGTGTGTGTGTGTGTGTGTGTGTGTGTGTGTGTGTGTGTGTGTGTGTGTGTGTGTGTGTGTGTGTGCGCGCGCGCGCGCGTGTGTGTGAGTGAATATGGGCTGATCCTTTATCAGAGAAACTGCACCTCATTACATAATGGTCGTATTTACGTGTGACAAAATCGTAAATAAAGATATACTAAGTAGAAACCAAGAGATAAGCTTTGATTTAGTGCAAAGGAAATGTGGGTGAGAGATCAACATAAGACTTCAGCTTTAGGTTGGCTTCATGGCGTATGCAAACCGCTGCTATTGGAACTATAAAATATATTTTATCTACAATATAATTTGTTCCTTACAAATGTACAAAGACTGAACAAACAGTGAGTAGGTAATGTTAAATAACGTGTTTGGAATAGGATAATATATGTTATGAAATGTTTTAACAGAATAGGAACGGGTGGTTATAAGATTGTATCATGATTAGCAGTAAAAAAAACACACTCGCATTATGTTGATTGTGTTACATTTTCATCACCACAATCTATCACCTTTAAATAAACTGTACAGTCCTGTATTGATCTCCTGATTGATTTTGAATGGCCTCATTGCATATTTCCAGTCTTTCTTAAATCTTTAAAGGTTGGGTAAGCGAGCCACTGCGGGTTTTTTTTAACAGAGCCTAGGCTGTTTATAATCACCCAACTTTTTTTCAGCGTTCACACACTACAGAAAGGTAGCGGATGGTGAGTAGATATATTAGCTGAAAGTGTGTTCTGGAATACAAGCTCTGAGCTGCTGCCTTTGTAACCTATAACAGCGGCTAAAGCTCGGCTCGTCCATTGTATTCTGCACAAAAAAAAGTGATTTTTTTTTTTAAAGGTTTTTTACTTTTTTTTCCACTCAATAAAGGAAATGTGTTAGATAGGACATCCGAGATGAAATAGCAATATTCATTTCTTGCAGTGTGTAGAATTTGGGGTTTTATTTCCTAGCAGATTTTGTAGAAAGTAATTATAATATCCATAAGTACATTTAATTTAGTGCATAATAGCTGAATTTCTTTTTTAGAATTATAATTTTTTTCCTTAGAAAGGGTCTCATATATGTCCATATTTCTGCATATTTTGGACCAAGGCCTAGTGCCGCCATCTTGAAAGTGTCATAGTTGGAATGTCATCAGGTGCATTGTTTAAAATTTAGAATTGTTCTTGTCCTTGAAGGCCACTGTAGCTTCTGTTATTATTCGAAAGGGTTGGGGTTACTCAGGGAGTGTTGCATTCTAGAACTTTGTAGAACTTTCTCGATGATGTCATATTATACACTGCACCTTTAACTGAATGTAAAGTTTGTAAGAGTTTAGGGAATATTTAGAGAATAGTTTAATAATAATATCCTGAAATGCAATTATTTTGTCCAGGATAAATTGTGGCATGAATTGTTTCACATCATCCCATCGTGGCTAATACAGAAGATTATTTTTTTAAGATACGCTAGATAACATTCATACGTAACCCAGGCCAGCGTCAGGTTGTATAATGATGTTGCCTAACACTTACTGTAGCTTTATTGCTTTATTGCCTTTATTTCTGTCATTTAAGTTCAAGAGATGTGTTAGATTAGATAACATTGTTGGAATGGACTCACAGACCTTCAAGTTATATAATGGTGTTAAAAATGTTACTGAATAGGGGCGCCCTTAGCTCAGTTGGTAGGGCTGTCCCTACACTATCAATAAAGCATAAAAATGCCAAAAAAAAATCTTAAAAAAAAAAAAATGTTACTGAAAATATCTTGTCTTTATTTTTCAATGTAGCAGTGTGAATGTCGATAGTTCGCCTGCTATCGGTGTGTGAATGTGTGTGTGAATGGTAACGGGGGAAAGGAAAACAGGTCTCCCTTGAAAAAATAGTCTCCGGTCTCAATGGGATTTACCTGTAGAAAATAAATAGAAAAAAAAGTAGTAAAATAAATGAATAAATAAATAAATAAAGTTTGGAAACTAATAGATTATAAATAACAATTTTCATTGATGACTTGACAATGAAGTGAGATTGAAGCAGAGGGATCACATAGCAAGTACCGCTGTCAAGTCCCATTTATGCAATGTGTATAATAAGGCGGACATCATTCACTCCTTCCAACAGCATGCTGTATATACTGACCGCTCCCAGAAGATAACTATCCACTAGAGATGGTATTAGCTATATAGTCATAATCAGAATCAGAATCTTTTATTGTCATTGGACAGTGTAAAACAAAATTGTAGCAGCATCCAAGTATACACACTAACACAAAATATAAAAATAGTAGTAGTAGCAGTGTCTTTCTAATTAGTGTGTATCGGGGAAACTGTGAAATACAGTAAAAAACAACTTCCCAAGCTGAATTGGAGACCATTCTGAATTCATACAAGCGATTCTGTATTATTAATTCTTCTTGGCATGTTACCACCTGCATTGTTTTCTCATTTCTGGCCACTTGGGGGCAGCAGAACAAGCTATTAACACAACAGCATCATCTTATTAAGTTAATATTGTGAACTGCTTAGCAATCAAATGCCTATATGTACTGATTTTTTTAATTTTTTTATTTAAGAATATTTTTTTTGCTATTTTCAAGCTTTATTAGATAGTACAAAGTTGGAATGGGGAGACAGAGAGGGAGGGGGGATATTCATTTAAATTTAAATTACATTTTTAATTTACCTAGTGCACAGCTTAAACTTAATTCTATCTGTGTCCCTCTTTACAGGGTGAAAAACATGCTGCTGAAATCTAACTGTGTGCTTGAAGCCTTCGGGAACGCTAAGACCAACCGCAACGACAACTCCTCGCGCTTCGGTAAATACATGGACATCAACTTTGACTTCAAGGGAGATCCCATAGGAGGACACATCAACAACTACCTGCTGGAGAAGGTAAGGGCACTAGGAATGGTCTCAGAGGTTAAGCAAAGGGTAGCGTATGCCCTTACTAGTTAAAGTGGTGCTGCAAACAAAATGGTGTTGTATCTTATATGCAATGACAATAAAACTATCTATCTATCTATCTATCTATCTATCTATCTATCTATCTATCTATCTATCTATCTATCTATCTATCTATCTATCTATCTATCTATCTGTCTGTCTGTCTGTCTGTCTGTCTGTCTGTCTGTCTGTCTGTCTGTCTGTCTGTCTGTCTGTCTGTCTGTCTGTCTGTCTGTCTGTCTGTCTGTCTGTCTGTCTGTCTGTCTGTCTGTTTGTCTGTATCTATCTATACCTAATATTAACTGATTTAGTACTATAAAGACTTACTGTATAAGGACATCATTATAGTTTGTGTTTTTGTAAAGTGGAGTCAGATCAAGACGCCCTGAAGGGTTGCAGGAAACTTCAAATCCGAGACTATACCACAGGAAATTGAATACTCATTCAGTTTTACAGATTTTGTCAAATCTTGGCAATTTTTTTCATACTAAATACCAGAGGATTTTTCCCCCTTTCAGGCTATTAGAAACACATTTTTTATTGAACTGCTCACAGCTCAACTTGTTACAAATGTAGTAAACAAGAAGAATTATGTGACTTTTTTGTTACTTAAAAAAGTTGCCTTGTCTTTGTTTTGTACCAATAACATCTGTGCTGTATATGACAAGTGTTTATTTATTCCCCCAACAGTCCAGGGTCATTTTCCAACAGCCAGGAGAGAGGAGCTTCCATTCATACTACCAGGTCTGTCTGTCTGTCTGTGCTTGGTCTAATGTGTGTGTGTGTGTGTGTGTGTGTGTGTGTGTGTGTGTGTGTGTGTGTGTGTGCTTGTGCGTGTGTGTGTCTTTGCATCTGTGCATCTGCTTCTGAAGAGAGTATGTGCATGTTATTTATTTGTAAACATATCAAAAATTAAACACCATTTACAGCAGTGTTCACGGTTTAATAGACGATATATCTAACAATGTAAAAGCACAGAGTATGTTGTAAGTAAATTGTATGTATGTTTTTGACCCTCCATCAGCTGCTTAAAGGAGCTCCAGACACTCTGCTTCGATCCCTTAACATCCAGAAAGACCCCACAGCCTACACCTTCCTCAAGGGCGGAGGACAGATCAAGGTAACCTCACCAAATCAACCTCAAATAACCTTGTTATTATAGTGCAAAATTATTTATATAAGCATTGTCAAATCTCCCATCTCTTCGACTTATTGAGCCAATAAAAATGGTTTCTGTGCACTAATTTGTTCTAATTATTTTCCCTATTCATCCTTTTCTCTCTCTCTCTCTCTCCCTTTCCCCCTCCCTCCCTCCCTCCCTTCCTCTCTCTCTCCATCTCTCTCTCCCTCCCCCCCTCCCTCCCTCCCTCCCTCCCTCCCTCTCTCTCCAGTCTTGTATTAATGACAGTGCTGACTTCAAAGCCGTAGCTGACGCCATGAAAGTTATCGGGTTCACGGCAGATGAGATTCAGACCGTTTACAAGATCCTGGCAACAATCCTACATCTGGTAACTCAAATTAACTTTTTTTTTTATCAAGTTTTTACATCATAAAAAATTGGCAAAGTGGACCAGTATGTTTGCCAAAATCACTTTTTGTCGAAATGAGTGAATATCTCATAACGATCCCGCTACCTGTCCGTACTGGGTGGGCACCAAAGTACGGACAGGTAGCGGATTCTGAGGAGATATTCACTGATTTTGACAACTAGGGGTGGTTAAAAAATGTGTATTTATTTAAAACGAATTCATTCATAATTTGCAAAAGAAATTGATAATTTTTATTTATTTTCATCAGTTAACAAATCAAACTTTAACCCTCTCCCTCCCTCTCCTGTCTTCAGGGAAACTTAACCTTCGGAGTGGACGGTGACATCACGCTGATAGAGAACACTAAGCTGGTGTCAGTGGTCCGCACTCTGCTGGACACTAAGGAGGACACGGTGGAGAAAGCTCTGCTCTACCGCACCGTGGCCACCGGACGCGACGTCATAGAGAAACAACACACCACACAGGAGGCCAGCTACGGGCGGGACGCACTGGCCAAGGTGAGTGGTGGGAGGATGGGAATGGGATGCCCAGTGTTCCAAATAGCATAAACTGATCATAAAAAAGTATGTGGTCACCATGTAGTAGGCTACAATTGTAACATACATTTACTGCTGCACAAAAAAATAAAATAAAAAAAACCTATTACTGGCCAACTGAAGCTTGGGGGGGTTGTCACATTCTGCTAAATGTTTTTTCTCTGATTCACACAAACATGAGTCAAACGGTTGTGACTCCACACAGAGGCTGGAGACTGTGGAGAAAGCAGTGTGTGCATGTAGGCAGATTAGGCACCAGCACTGTCGGCTGTGAACTCAAGTCTTACTCACTGATATTATGACATATCACACTGAGAGATACCCATCTGTAACTGTTAGTGTGTGTTATTATTTATTGTTATAATTTCACACTTCCTCTCTCCCCAGCTAGCAGCCAGTTACTCAACTATAAACTAACTATTTATTATGTGTTACTGTGTGTTGCCCAGGCGATGTACGAGCGTCTGTTCTGCTGGATTGTGGGACGGATCAATGACATCATCGAGGTGAAGAACTACGACGCTCGAGTCCACGGCAAGAACACGGTGATCGGAGTCCTGGACATCTACGGCTTTGAGATCTTCCAGAACAACAGGTTGGGATGGGAGAGGATAATCATGGATAATATCACTGTTTAATGTTCACCTATTGGGCAATACCACTAGTGTTTTAAATACTTTCTACTGTCCATTAGTTTGCTTACTTTTATACACCAATTATTTCACCATAATTATTTTTATACGGTACATTCTTACTTACTATTTTCTCCCATTTTCCTTGACATGTGGAACATAAGTGTTCACCTATAGTGCAATACCTCTCAGTTTCTTTATAGACCTATTACTGTCCATTGGTTTGTAAATTAAATAACAAGTGTGTGTTTATCAATTCCACATTTTTATTTTCCGTACATGTACAAACAAATTGTGGAATTGATAAACAGAGAATCTGTTTTTTCATATAAAAAATACTGGTATTGATAAAAATGAATTGATATTGGTTAAACTCAATACAATTCCAAACGGCTCAAGGGGTTCACATACTTTCAAGCAGCGCTGTATGTTGTTGCCTCCATAACATTCTCTCTCTCTGTCTCTTTGTCTTTCAGCTTTGAACAGTTTTGCATCAACTACTGTAACGAGAAGCTGCAGCAGCTCTTCATCCAGCTGGTGCTGAAGCAGGAGCAGGAGGAGTACCAGAGAGAAGGCATCCCCTGGAAACATGTACGCACTGCATTTAGTTCCTATGTGTATGTAGGGATTTTTGGTTCCTATGGTGTTTTTAACCCGTTCAAATCGCTCTTCCATTCCAATTGACTTAAGTTTTCCAGGATACTTGAGAGGTTGTGATTAGATATTCCCACATCACACCCAAAAATGAAATTGTGTGGACCTTAAACAACTCCAGCAAGTTTTACTGCTGTGATGTTTAAGCCAATAAACTGAATATAGGAACTTTCCAAATAGCACTGAGGAAAATTCATCAACTTCGACCTTGAAATCGGTTGGACTACTTGTACTCACAATACATGTCAAAGTATTAAGCTTGCTATGTGTATATACAGTATCTCACAAAAGTGAGTACACCCCTAACATTTCTTCAAATATTTCATTATATCTTTCCATGCGACAACACTGAATAAATTACACTTTGATACAATGTCAAGTAGTCATGTACACTTGTATAACAGTTAAATTTACTGTCCCCTCAAAATAACTCGACACTCACCATTAATGTCTAAACTGTCAACAAAGTGAGTACACCCCTAAGAAAAATGTCCAAATTGCAAAGTGTCAATATTTTGTTTTGCCATCATTATTTTCTACACTGCCTTAACCCTCTTGCATGTAGTTCACTAGAGTTCACAGTTGCAACTGAATCCTCTTCCACCCATTCATGACGACATCAAGATGGTGACATTAGAGTCCTTGCCCCTCCATCTCCCGTTTTAGGATGCCCCAAAGATCTCAATAGGTTTAAGACTAGACATCTTCCAGTCCATAACCTTTACCCTCACTTCTTTAAACAGTGGTCGTTGAGGTGTTTGGGTCTTATCATGTTCAGTATGCCTGCCCAGTTTATGAAGGGAGGGATATGCTCTGTTCAGTATGTCACAGTACATGTTAGAATTCAATGAACTGTAGATCCCCAGTGTGGCAGCACTCATGCACCCCAGACCATGACACTCCAACCACCATGCTTGACTCTAGCAAGACACACTTGTCTTTGTACTCCTCACCTGGTTGCCCTCCATACTCTTAACACCATCTGAACCAAATAAATGTATCTTTCTCATCAGACTACAGACATGGTTGCATAATCCATGTGTAGTTGTTTGTCTTCACAAACTTTTTGTGGGTTTTTGTGCATCATCTTTAGAATACTTCTTCTGGGATGACAGCCATGCAGACCAGTATGATGCAGAGTGTGGCGTATGGTCTGACACTGACAGGTTGACCCCCCACCCCTTCAACCCTTCAGCAATGCTGGAGCACTCATACGTCTATTTTCCAAACCAACCTCTGTGTACGACGCTGACCATGTGCACTCAACCTTCGTAAATGGGCAGGGTGGTATTGCAACATGATACGACCCCAAACACACCTCCAAGACGACCAGTGGCTTGCTAAAAACTGAGGTAAAGGTTATGGTGCCAACCTGTCTCCAGACCTAAACCCTATTGAGCATCTTTGGGCATCCTCAAACGGAAGGTGGAGGAGCCAAGGTTTTAATATCCACCACTCTGTGATTGTCATAAATGGGTGGAAGAGGGTTAGTTAACCTGTGAAGCTCTAGTGAACTATGCCCAAGAGGGTTAGTGCTAGAAAATAATGGTGGTACACAAAATATTTACACTTTAGCCCAATTTGTAAATTTTTTCTAAGGGGGACTCACTTTTGTTGCAGCAGTTTAGACATTATCTGTGTGTGAGTTTTTTGAGGGGTCAATTTACACTGTTATACAACTGTACACTGACTACTTTACATTGTATCAAAGTGTCATTTATTTAGTGTTGTCCCATGGAAAGATATAAGAAAATGTGAAGAAATGTGAGGTACTCCTTTTGGGTTTGTATTAATGTCTTATGCCTACTAATTTTATATATATATATATATATATATATATATATATATATATATATATATATATATATATATATATATTATATATATATATATATATATATATATATATATATTAATGTCTATTTATATTTATATTTATGCCTTTGCCACCAGATTGATTACTTCAACAACCAGATCATCGTGGACCTGGTGGAGCAGCAGCATAAGGGGATCTTCTCTGTGCTGGATGAAGCTTGTATGAACGTCGGCAAAGTCACAGACGAGGTTTTCCTCCAAGGACTCAACGGGAAACTGGCCAAACACGTCCACTACACCAGCCGCAAGGTAGGGGCCAGGGAATACAGAATATAATAATAGAGAATTAGTATTAAACATAAACTTATAGAGAAATTTGACTTTTGATGCACAGCTTACACTTATTCAGCTACATTCAAAAGTCTAAATGGGTGCATGGGTTTTGTATCACACAGTTCTCTACATTTCCTTTCACATGCATTGAGTACACTCTTAAATAACATACATTACATTTACACTATTTTATACTCTTGAAGGTAAGGTAGGGACACGGAAATACAGACTTAAATGCATTGAAAAATTCAGGAAATACAGATGTTTTTAATTATTGTTGTTTTTGGCATTAGCTTATAGAGAATAGGTGACTTTGCCCAATTTACACTTTTCTTTAAAGCTTAAATCAAAAGTCTAAATTCTCCCGAGCTGTTTTTTTTTCAATGAGTTTGTACCACACTTTATACTCTCTCTTGTGTTTTCTTTCACGTGCAGTGAGTGCACTTGTTAATTACGTGAATTTACAATATTTCTACAATATAAGACACACATTGCAACATCAGTGTGTCTGTGTTTGAAGGGCAACAATAATGCAAATTATTGACAGGTATTGACAGAAATAAATTACTATTGTATACCAATTAGATTATAATCAGTTGTTTTTAAGTCCTTTACCAAGAAAAATCCAAATCATTTAATGGTTCTAGCTTCTCAAATGTGAACTTGTACTGTTCATATTTGCCTTAAAAAAAACATAGATAAGGGGGGCGCCCTTAGCTCAGTTGGTTGGGTGTCCCCCCCCTAGCACACATTAATATTAGAAGTAGCAATTCAAAAGTTGAGTTCTGATAGGGCGCCCCCCCCCCCCACGGGCCTCGGCCAGCAGCGGACCCGGGATCGATTCCAGCCCGCGGTCATTCTCTGCATGTCACTCCCCTCTCTGCCCCATTTCAACTCTGTCTCTACACTATCAATAAAGCATAAAAAATGCAAAAAAAAAAAAAAAAAATCTAAAAAAAAAAAAAAAAATAATGATTTACTTCTGGGTTTTGAACAAAGTATCAGGTAAAGATTCTTACATTTTATAGACTAGACAATCTATCCATCAAAACTGTGACGTAGGTCCTTAGCAACGGCCCTTGACAGCGGTCTGCTAGCTGGAAATAACAGACCTGTAGATTGCTGTGATTTACATAGGATTCTCAAAGTGCCATGTAATAAAATCAATTAAATTGTTGCAGCTAAGCCTTACTCGTAAACACTGAACATATCCACATACAATCTTTTATGGGTCTTGAGTCATGAAATTTGATTTGTACATATTACTAGCAAACATAATTAACCAAGCAAAATCCATTAAACGAACAATAATCCTTAACGTACATAAACGTCTAATAATAAAATCAGATTGTGGTGATTCTGGGATGGTGCTGCTATGGTAACCGGAGAACAGCAGAGGGCAGATTACAACCGCCATTAACGCCAGAGAAGAAGACAAACAAATCCTGTTAGTTTAAATAATCAGGAAGGCTTACAGACTAATTCACTCTAATGGACGGACACACCACACACACACACACCACACACACACACACACACACACACACACACACACACAGACACAGACTAACAGACGCACACACAGACTAACAGACGCGCACGCACACACACGCACTCAGACACACACACACACACACAGACTAACAGACTCACAGACACACACACACACACACACACACACACACACACAGAGCGAGCAGCCAGACATAACATATTATAATAAGCCAATTTACGTTGCTATCGCCGACGGGTTTCTGCTTGGGATCGGATGACTGAGATAATGTGATTGTCGCTCATCCTCTGTTAACGTACTAAAGGGTCAGTGTGTGTGTTTCAGTGAGTCTGCTGATGTTGAACATGGAAAAGGTTGTTTAGGACATCGGACGATAAGCAGTGGTGGATTGGAGGAAGCTTTCAGATAATTTATATCTATCAGTAAAAGTACAAATGACAAAATGTAACAAGTATAGGTCCTGCATTGAAACAGTACCTAAGTTAAAGCATGTAAATGTAATCAGGAAAATGAACTTAAAAAATAGTTGGTTTAAATTAAAGGTTAAAGGTTTTTTTTATATAGATATATTTATTATATATATTCTATCTAGTTTTATTCAGAATTGTACGTTTTGGTTCGTCAAAATGAGAATGATTAAAAGGAAAAGGGTAAAAATAAAGGATAAAAAAATCAAAATTCTCCACCTAAGGCATTGAAATCAGAAAAAAACTTGTATTTAAGTACAATATTTGCGTGAATATACTGACATTATAGACTTCAAACCACAGCAGCAGCGTTTCTTAAATAACTGCAGTTCTCTCTATGGACACAAGGGGGCGCCAGCAGTCAGAGACAGTGAGCAGGAGACTGACTCAACACTTTGCTGTAGTGATGTCACTGCCAGCCAATGGGAGCGGACTGTACATCTCCGGAGCCTTGCTGGTAGAAATGCATGTCAGGAGGGAGTGGATGTGTTTACAGGTTTATGAGGGGAAGTGGGTGATGCAGTGAAAATGTGTTATAGGCAAGGCAAGGCAAGTTTATTTCTATAGCACAATTCAGACACAATTCAGGCCACTCAAAGTGCTTCACTTAAATACATCAAGTATAGAATACACATTAGAAAAGTGAATAAAAAAATAAATAAAAAAAGGTAAACTCTACCTAGATATACAATACTTTAACGGCAATTCGTAGGCTTCCTGGCAACTTACTATATGTTCCCATGTGATGCAAAGACATATCTTTAGCCAACCCAATAGGGAATGAACACTGCAGCTGCTGTTATTACTACTTCTAGTGACAGACCAACTAAAGTATGATTTTTGTTGAAGTTAGAGGTGCAGTTTGTAAGGTCAATTTGAGTTTTTCAGAACAGACTTGGTAGAATTGGAATATAGTATAATCATCCTGTTTTAATTAGTGTGTAATAGCTTGAAAATAAAAGTTTTTCATGACCTTAGAATGAGCCTTTTATGTCTACATAGGAGCGGGGCGCTGAGGCCGCCATGTTGCACCGCCATGTTTCTACAGTAGCACAGAATGGACAAACTTAACGGCCTTATGCGTTTTTATATGTAGTGGGCGTCCTGGGGAAATGCACCTGTTGGAAGACCAAGAAGAAGAAGTACTATAGAATAAATAACTAAATACATCTTCACCTCATCACTTGATATTGTGGAAAGACTTGAGGCAGTGGTGGATGATGCCATCTTTAGTAACTATAGCTTCTTGTCCTTGAAGGCCACCGTAGCTTCTGTAAATTCTCCAAACGAGATGGTGAGACACTGAGCATTGCAACCTATAATTTCAGCACTAGATGCCACAAAATACTCTCATATAACACACTGCACCTTTAAAGCACACACTCACACTCTCTCTCTCTCACACACACACACACACACACACACACACACACACACACACACACACACACACACACACACACACACACACACACACACACACACACATACACACACACATATCCCCCCCCACACACACAAGGATCTGTAAATAAAGCTATGGTTGAGTCAGTATGGGGTGAAGCTGGCACTGTGCTGCTGTAGGGCTGTATTGATTCATGAAACCTCCGTTCCCTCCTCACCATATCTGAGTCAATATCCCCCCTACTGTCGCCCTTCTGTCCAGCCCTGACCGGTTTCTCTAGCTGCACAGATCAAAAGAAAACAGAGATATGAAGGGTTGACATATATAAGGCTTAGGCTGTGTACTAAAATGGAGATCTTGGACATACAGCCCCGGAAAAAAATTATTAAGAGACCAGTCTGGATTTTTCTTAAATCTTCATCTCTTACTTAACGGAAATGCTCTTAAATGGCAATATTTTTTGGGGGGAATTTGGTAGAAATGTTGTCAGTAGTTTATATTATAAAACCAAAATGTTCATTCTACTTATACATAGGCCTATAAATAGTAAAACAAGAGACACTGAATATTTGGAGTGGTCTCAGAAATTAAGGCAAGTTTATTCCTATAGCACAACACAGGCCATTCAAAGTGCTTTACAGGGGAATAACATACATCAAGATTAGACATTAGGAAATTGCATTTAAGAGATAGTATAAACAAAGAAATTACATCAAGATTCAAGATTAGACAGTAAACATACAGACAGCGATGTAGAATGGCTGCAATGAGACTTACATGACTGACAGAAGGGTTTAAACGTGCAGATTTCCAGCTGTTATTTCCTGGAACCGATATTGGTCTGAATCAATATTAGCCAGAGATGTTTTTTATCTTCTTCCCCTGTACTCACTGTCAGTCTGTCTGCGGTTAGTCCTGTTGCCAGGCAACATTAACATAATGGACTCTTTGTCAGGAAGTAGTGTGAATTGTTTGGGGGCCTCAGTAGATCTCTGGGCATTACGAGGCTGATGTAGCACACATTAATATTAGAAGTAGCAATTCAAAAGTTGAGTTCTGATAGGGCGTCCCCCCCCCCCCCCACGAGCCTCGGCCAGCAGCGGACCCGGGTTCGATTCCAGCCCGCGGTCGTTCTCTGCATGTCGCTCCCCTCTCTGCCCCATTTCAGCTCTGTCTCTACACTATCAATAAAGCATAAAAATAAAATGCCAAGAAAAAAAAAGTTGAGTTCTGATGTTCTGCATTCATACAGTTCAAAGCTGATCATAAACCTATATGCATTTGTGTACATTTGTTGCTCTAAATCAGAATTGCTGTGTCTCAACATGTTCTTAACAAATGAGTGTATAATAGGTCTCACTCATTTGATAAGAAAAGTTTGAGAATTAATTACTGTATGAGTCCTGCCAACTCCGGTCTCATTTATACATTATATCCAGTTATATAATAGATATAAGCCAATCTGTTTCTGCTTCAGTGTTGAGGATTTGAGAGCCTCACTGCCGAGAACAGACAACAAAAGAGTCTGAGTCATCCGCATCTATTCCCGGAGATGTTCCTGTAACTAGATCTGGGCAGTGTGTGTCTGCAGTTATATATATATAAACATATTACAGTTACATATGTAATATGTTAACAACCTCCTTCAATGACAAAAAATTATTTTGTCAACAAATGTTCTCCATAATCACTGACTCCACCTTATAATGACACATTACTGTTTCAGTGGACAGAGCATTCACACACACACTCATTCACTCACTCACTCACTCACTCACACACACACACACACACACACACACACACACACACACACACACACACACACACACACACACACACACACATTTTGCCACAGCCAAGTTCCTAAAACAGATCATACATAATCAGGAGTAAATTGATCTCTGACACATGTTGTTGCTTCTACACAAACGCTTCACATCTCAACATGTCGTGTTGTTTTGCATTCTGGTGACGAGATATTATTATTTATAGTGAATCGGCTTCCAGGCTTCTCATCACGGTTATGAATTAATCAGTTGTTTTGATCCATATGGTGTGTGTGTGTGTGTGTGTGTGTGTGTGTGTGTGTGTGTGTGTGTGTGTGTGTGTGTGTGTGTGTGTGTGTGTGTGTGTGTGTGTGTGTGTGTGTGTGTGTGTGTGTGTGCGCGTGTGTGCGCGTGTGTGTGCCTGTGGGCTGTTTACAGAGACGTCTAACTCTAACCTGATAGGAAGCGCTTCAATCTGATCTGCTGTCTGGTGATGCCTCAGTAGGATTCTGTTTGTTGTGCATTGATACAGTAAAATCCGTCTCCAGTTAATTTTTATATATATATTTTTGGGCATTTTTGCTTTATTAGACAGATTTGTAGAGACAGAGATGAAATGGAAGACATACAGAGACACGCAGTTTCATAATTTTATTTCTTTTACTATTTTTGACTTTATATGAGTAATACAGCTTTTTACACAGTTTGCACCACACGTTATTCTTTATTCTCCTATTGATTAATCGCCTAAAAATAGCTCAATTATTCTCCATAAACTATTGGAAAGACAGTCTCCTGCTGTCACTATGAACGCTCATGCAAAGCTGCACAGCTATGTTTCATTATGCAGCCTTTTTCTTTCTCTCTGCATCTTACATGTACAGATGCAGAATACCAATAGGATGTGAAGTGTGTGTGTGTGTGTGTGTGTGTGTGTGTGTGTGTGTGTGTGTGTGTGTGTGTGTGTGTGTGTGTGTGTGTGTGTGTGTGTGTGTGTGTGTGTGTGTGTTGCTAATCAGCGAGATGCTTCGTTCGTTATCTCCAGGGAGACTCAAGGTCATCGGTGGCAGCGAGGACACTCAGAGAAATGTGACTGAAGTTTACAGCGGCGTTAAAGCAGTGGGTTTAGTATACAGCAGTTTAGTTATGATATAAGTCTCACACTCATATGTTTGTGTGTGTGTGTGGCTGGATACTCAATGTTTTAAGGCACTGCGGGTGGATAGGATAACAACTAATAGATAACATTATGAACCTTTTGCCAGTTGATTACTTACATTAGAAATAATTATTTTTCGTTTTACAATGTTTGCCAGAAATGTTTGAATGAATATCAAATCTGTCAATATTTAAGTAACACACACACACACAAAAGCGTCTGTGAGAGACCTCCAAAAAAGCGCTATAGAGTATAAATCCTATAAATTATTATTATTATTATTATTATTATTATTATTATTATTATTATTATTATTATTATTATTATTATTATGCATTCATTTGCATCTGTTTAAAAAGCAAAAATGTAGATGATGGGTAAAGCCAGAATCAAACGTTTTTACTGAACAGATTTAAGATAGAACCTTTTTCCATTTTATAAGTTTAGATGATGTAAGTGCTTTAGAAGTTGAGATTGTTGCTTCAGGGTTTTGAAAAAAAAAACTAATGTTGAGATAATGGCCGTTAAAGATGGTTGTATTGGAGAAATATACAGACACAAAGTTGAGGGTTTAGTCAAATAAACCTAAATATAAATTGTGGACGCAAAATAGCCAAAATTGTCCAGTGCTTGAAAAAAAAACTGTATATTTTTTGCCTGGCGTGTCTCTCCTTAATACCCGGCCAGCTGCCAGTCAGAGCATTGGGCACCAAATGTAAAACCCATCTCCTCCTGTCCCGTCTGGGTTTAATCCCTCCGTCCCACCGTGAGTTACTGACAGGTTGGGACACCATCAGACGTTACCCATCGGGGGGGGGGGGGGGGGCTGGCTTCTCTCCCTCATGGATGTCTGCTTAGTTTATTTAAATGGTATTTTATGTTTTTTTTTGTGTACTTGTTGCTTATCAGGTGGCAATTGTAAATAGGAAGTTGTTCTTAATGATTTAACTGTATAAAAGTGAAATAAGAAATAGATATACATTAGTATAGGGAGAGAGACAAAAAGGGAGAGTGAGAGACAGAGAGAGTGAGAGACACAGAGATAGAGAGACAGAGAAAGAGGGAGGGAGAGAGACAGAGATAAAGAGAGAGAGAGACAAACACACACACAGACAGACAGACAGACAGACAGAGAGGGAGGGAGAGAGATAGATAAAGAGAGAGAGCAGAAGGGGCACAGGTGGCACACAGGGTTTCTGTAGAAAGTGTTTTTTAGCAGCAGGCGCAGGAGGGAGAGTTAGAGTGAGGGAGGGGCCGACTGAGCTGATGATGAAATAATCGATGAAGCAGATAATAAAAAGTAGAGACAGAGAGAGAGAGAGTCCCTTTGGCCAAAAAAATACTTTTTTTTCACCCCACACATATTTTTAATGTTTCGTTGAACTTTTAGTGTTATTTAATGTGAGTCTTATGTTGTTTTTATGTTGTTTGAGCCACTAACAGTACAGTAGGCAATTGTCTGTCACTATGTGATTGATAAAGTTTTTTTAATAGAATTGATTATAGTCTTAAACTATCGGCTACAATCAACTACCTAATGGAACCAAACGAAGACATAGCTCACCGTTTTTACAGCTTTAACAGAAACACAAACCAAACAGCACTACATATTTTTCAGAAAGAGGTTGAATGTGAGTCAGAGAAGATGGTTTATAATAACATCTAAAGGTGAAAGTGTTGTGTGTTTGTGCTGAAGCTTCCTGTCACATTAAGACGGTGTTGCTGCTGCTGTTTGTATCTGATACAGTCCTCTGTGTTCTTGTTATTTCCGGTCTCTCACCTTCTCACCTCGTCTCTCTCACTCTGTTCACAGTACTTCTTATTTAAATCTCTGCAAGCCCCCCTTCTAGTTCAGGCATTATATACCTGCTTTGCTCTAATTGTAAACGTTCTATCTTGTTGCTGTTCTACATCTCCTGTTCAAGGCTATGTGGCATTAAGTAATTCTATTATAGACAATACATTTTCAGAGATAATAAAGAGTGATATGAAGGCTAAGGAAGGTGGATAGATTGATAGATAGATAGATAGATAGATAGATAGATAGATAGATAGATAGATAGATAGATAGATAGATAGATACATACATACATACATACATACATACATACATACATACATACATACATACATACATACATACATACATACATACATACATACATATGCCATGTGCCAACTATTTTTAAATAATTGATTATTTGAGTAATTTTTTAAGCAAACAATTCTTGTTCCAGCTTCTCTGATGTAAGAATTCACTGCTTTTCTTCATCTCATGTCATTTTTATATCGAACATCTATTGTCTAGGGTTTATCGTCTGCTGTGGGACAAAACAAGCATCTTGAAGACCATAATAATGACCTTTTACTGGGATATTGTGAACCTCAGCATTTCTTTTATTGTGGTCTGACATTTTGATGGACCATGAGATTAATCCTGAATATAAAATCATGCTTCTGGCTACTGCACATGTATTTGTATGCAACCTTTAGTGGATCCCTGGAAACAGCTGAATTTGCTATGTTTTAGTCGCTATATCTGCTTATTTTACCATGTAGTTATTTGGCCCCCGAAGCAGCCAGGTAGCTCAGAATAGTCACTGAGTTTTACTGCCTGAATTAGCATCAAGAGCGTTGCTACTGGGATAGCATAGGGGTTCAATGTATCGTTCTACAGTTATTTTTAAAGGAAAGGGCAATAGTTGTGTTTTCCTGGTTTTGTCTTCAATTTTAATCTCAAAGAATCCTCTTACATAAGCGTGTATAGTCAAAGAATGTGTTGTTGTCCAACTGTGCAAAACAAAGAGATATTTATATTATAAAATTATTTTAAAAAACGTACGCACACACACACACACACACACACACACACACACACACACACACACACACACACACACACACACACACACACACACACACACACACACACACACACACACACACACACACACACACACACACACACACTTGTAACAAAAGGCTGAAGGTGCTAATGATAAAGCCAAGATGTGTGTGTTGGAGTGTAACTGATTGTGATGGATGAGGGGCATTGGGCTTCCAGCAGATGCAGGCTGTCTGTCTGTCTGATGGTGCATCTGTTTGTCTGTGTGTGTGTCTGTGTGTCCATGTGTTTCAAATCATTCATAGCATTTGGTTTAACCTGCATAGAGTGATTACTACAAAAGGGATTATTAAGAAACCAAACAATTAGTTTGAAACTAAATTTCGGAAAATGTACCCAAACCTTTTTCAGAGATGTGGGTTAGCCACACATGCATCTGTAACTTCAGGGAAATTATAACAAATGTGAGTATGGAAGTCAGGTTCAGAGCCATATTTTTGTAACTCGTCTGTCTGACAGAAGCAAAACAACTGCTTGCTCTGAGCTATAAGATCCATAATCTATCATGTTCAGTATCTCAGAGACACTGTTTGAAAAAAATAGTTTGACATCTTTTAATATGAGCGAAAGCCAAAAAACGTCAGGCTGAGGCAATAAGTTTTCATCTGAAAAGGCAGAAAGTGAAAGTTCTGTAGTGTGTTATACAAGACATACGAAAGGCACCAGAAGGGATCACATTGACTGATAAGAATCCATGGCTTTAAGACTCACAAAATGCTTTGATAATGGGGTTTTTGAATACTTATAGTAATCGTAGTTAGTGCTGATGTCTTACTCAATCTGTGATTTTCAAGATAATTAATTTTTTATTTTACTCTACTACTCTCTCTCTCTTTCTCTCCCCCTCTCTCTCTCACTCACTCTCTCTCTCTCCATTCACTCTCTCTCTTTCTCTCCCCTCTCTCCCTCTCTCTCTCTCCCTCTCTCTCTCCCCCCCACACCCCCCTCCTCTCTCTCCATAGCTTTCACCCACGGACAAGTCCCTGGAGTTTGACAGAGATTTCCGCATCAGACACTATGCCGGAGACGTGGTGTAAGTATCTCAACGTCTAGTCTATTCAGCGAAAGCTTTTACTGCTGGTGACTCAGGCTCTTTCTCACATTTGCACATTTGACATATTCATGCTTCAGAGTGAGTCACATTTTTTACCGAGGTATTTTCTGAATAAGGACGCATACTTCCTTTTGATTGCTTATTTTGTTTGGTAAATTTGATTTAATTAATTGAAAATCTAAATCTAATTCAGGAAATTAGGACTCTAATTTAGGACATTCAAAACTTTAACACACACACACACACACACACACACACACACACACACACACACACACACACACACACACACACACACACACACACACACACACCTCAAACCAACACGGTCTTCTTCATTAAATGATGTCCCCAAAATACCCCTGTGCCATTTCTAACTCCCCAAAGCACTTGGACACCATTCAAATGATTCAATCACAAATGCTAAACCCCCAAAAAGTGCTCTTAGGGGCAAGTAGAGCCCATTGGTGAAGGGATAAGTGTGTGTGCCACCCAGGGGAGGGACTGAAGAGCATGGTGTGTGTGTGTGACAGAGAGAGAGAGAGAGAGAGGAGAGTGTGTGTGTGTGTGTGTGTGTGTGTGTGTGTGTGTGTGTGTGTGTGTGTGTGTGTGTGTGTGTGTGTGTGTGTGTGTGTGTGTGTGTGTGTGTGTGTGTGTGTGTGTGTGTGTGTGTGTGTGTGTGTGTGTGTGTGTGTGTGGCTTGATTGATCCTCGAGCCACTTAGATGGGGCACTCACAGTGGGGTGTGCAGCAGCCATGTTATGTATAGCTTCACCATCACTAACAGCACACTAACAGTTTAACTGAAAGTGTAAGATATAACTATCCCTATAACTAAAGATAAGCCTTTAGTTATAGGGATTAAACCATATTTTATACACTCAGTGGCCACTTTACTAGGTACACACCGACCTGCTTATTAATGCTTTTATGTTAGCAGACAATCATGTGGAAGCATTGTAATACAGAAAAAGGATTGCAGACCTGATCAAGAGGTTGATTTGATGTTCAGAATGGAGAGTAAAGACAAAACAACCAGTGATGACTTGACTTATTCGAGACAGTTTGATCGAACATGACATTTTTTTTGTGTGTCTGTCTGCCTGTCTGCCTAGTGCACATATTAACCCTCCTCTCCCTCTCTTCACAGCTACTCCGTGGTGGGTTTCATTGATAAGAACAAAGACACTCTGTTCCAGGATTTCAAACGGCTGCTGTACAACAGGTACTGAACCTCTAGCAGCACTTTGATAACATGACAGACACACACACACACACACACACACACACACACACACACACACACACACACACACACACACACACACACACACACACACGACAGGCGTCTAGACAAAACAGCACCGGCCCAGTACAACTTATTCCAGTTCGCTGAATATAAAGCTCTGGAAAAAAATAAGAGACCAGTCTGGATTTTTCTAGAATCTTCATCTCTACATGACTTATTGGAAATGCTCTTAATGCCAAAAAATGTATTGGAATTTGGTAGAAATGTTGTCAGTAGTTTATATTATAAAACCAAAATGTTCATTCTACTCAAACATATGCCTCTAAAGAGTAAAACCAGAGACACTGAACATTTGAAGTGGTCTCTTCATTTTTTCCAGAGCTGGAAATGTGAAGTCTGGTAATTATCCACCTGTAGTGTAGTTTTTGCATAGGTCTTCTACAGTCCATTTTTCCTCTGCTGAATATAAATGCAATCAATATAAATAAATGAATAAATAATAATAAAGAAACAAATACATTTCAAAGTCTAGTAATTCCTCATCTGTCTTGTACACTTTGTACTGTGCATGTCCAAACTTAAGCAGGACTGCACATTTTAAATTACACTGTATATTACAATTATTTGATTAATCTCTTTTATGATATCTGATGAATGTTGAAAGGCCAAACACAATAAATCCCTACTCATACAACTACCATTTTTTAAGATTATTTCTTGCATTTTCAAGCTTTATTAGATAGCACAGAGTTGAAATGGGGAGACAGAGAGAGAGAGAGACAGAGACAGAGACAGAGAGAGAGGGGGGATGACCAGTAAAGGTCCACGGGTCGGATTTGAACCCGTGACCACTGCAACGAAGGCCGGAGCCAATATGCAGCGCTCCGCAACAACTACATGTCTATATAATACCTTACATGTTATTTTCTTCTATCCGTCCAGTTCTAACCCGGTCCTGAAGGGCATGTGGCCAGAGGGCAAACTGAGCATCACTGAAGTCACCAAGAGACCGCTGACGGCCGCTACGCTCTTCAAGAACTCCATGATCTCTCTGGTGGAGAACCTGGCCTGCAAGGTGAGGGAACCGGGACTGATAGACCATTAGACAAGCAATTCATTTAGAGCTATAGTGGAGGCTAAACACACAAGGCAAAACTAGGGTGGTAGGATGGCCTAGAGGAATGGTGGCTGACAAGTAACCATGAGGTTGCTGGTTCCTCCCAGTAACCATGGGGTCTCTGGTTGGATCCCCGGCAACGGACAGGAGGGTGTTAGTACTAAAACTAGTGGTGGCTGGTATTACGTCTACGATACCCACCATCACTACCATTGTGTCCTTGAGCAAGACACTAAACCCCAAACTGCTTCCGAAGTGTGGTAACTTGAAAGGGGATATGTGGAAATACAAATTTCAATGTAACCATTGACTAATAAAGTAACTTAACTTAACTTAACTTAAAGTACCATAAAGTAATTATCCAGTAATCAATAAATAATTGTGTCTATACAAATTGACAATATGTCTAATACTAGAATCTAGACTAGGGGAACATCTTTAGATTGCTGGTTTTTGTCCGACCAACAGTTTACTTCATTTTTCTACCACAAAAACTTAAACCATTAGTATAATTGAAAAAAATAAAAATGCATGACTGAGACACAGGGAAATTGTTATAACTCATATGTGAAAAAACCTTCAGGTCAGGGCCATTGTTCATGTGAACATTTCACGTCTGGAGAAAAAAAATATGCAGTTAAATAAATAATATTCTCTCCTATGAGACAACTTTATAGGAGTTTTCACACATACACATTCTAAGTTGTTAACCTGTTGTTAACCTGTCATCTCAGATTCGTAATATAGATAAAACATGATAAAAACCACCAGAACAGACATTGGGAAGGATATGTACCTGCTCCACCATTGTAGGCGCATAAACATTCACCCTGCTGTCGCTCTGCACGTGCACCGGCAGTAAGACGTGCCATTTGTTGCGCTCTCTCTTCTGATTTGATATCAGTTGAGGGATCCCAGAAAAGTGTATTTGACGATTACATGCAGACCTGTGTTATGAAGCGCTCACACTATATAAGTGATCACTGTATGAATAAAGAGCGATTTAAGACTTATATTAACATAAATATATTGCTCACTTCACCTTCCATACAGATCGGATATATGTTCATTAGTTGTTAACCTGTTGTTGTCCTCCATAGGAGCCGTACTACGTGCGCTGCATCAAGCCCAACGATGTGAAGTCTCCTCTGCTGTTTGAACAGGAGCGCTGCAGACACCAGGTGGAATACCTCGGGCTGCTGGAGAACGTCAGGGTCAGACGCGCCGGGTTCGCCTACAGACAGACATACCCGCGCTTCCTACAGAGGTACACAAGCATATAGTCTTTATTCTAGGTTAAAAGTGCAAGAAGAACTTTTCAATAATTCTGAAACAGTCTTTTCCTCTGATGATCATAAATTACCTGTAACAGCAAACGAGACCCTCAGTGCAAATAATGCTAAAAATAGAATGCTCTTTTTATATATTTTTTTAATGCCTTTGCCCAGGTATACTCATCCAGGAACAACAGCTGGTGTTGTAAAAACAGTACTGCTTTTGTCCAAAGGGGCCACTAGAATTAACACGAACTGAAAGTTCCTCGGATCACTCACACAAATAGTGTACAAACTCACACACACACACACACACACACACACACACACACACACACACACACACACACACACACACACACACACACACACACACACACACACACACACACACACACACACACACACACTTGTTGTAGCCCTGCTCTCAATCCCCAGCTGTCACATCATTTGCCCACTGCCCTTGTAAACAGCGTCACAGTGGACAGACTCTGAGGTGTTCTCTGTCTAAACATTATGTAACATTCTAACCTCTCACTCCAATCCCTGTCAAATGACACAGCACTGCAATCTGTTAACGCACGCTTAGGTCTCTGGATCTTAGAAAACAGAGTACGAAATACTGCTTTTTTGGACCTTTGGAAAAGCATCTTTTACATGAACGTTTTTCTGTGGTGAAAAAGGGATTGTTAAAGGTGCTCCGATTAACTTTCACGTTGTGTTAATTTTAGCGGCCCCTTTGGACAAAAGCGGTAGTGTTTTTACAAAGCCAGCTGTGGTTCCCAGGTGAGCGTACCTAAAACAAAGGCATTAGGAAATAGCATTCTTTGCACTGATGGTCACATACTAACTAACAAAGCTCTGTTAGAAGAAACTCAGTTTTTGTGACTATCCTTAAAGCCGTACATTACGTTTCCTTGCCTTAATATTCTATATTTCATTATGCTCATGATACAATTTTGTAGCAATGCTGTGTCTCTCTTATAACAGGCTTCTGCAGGTCTACAAAACATAAGGTTTGTGGTGCAGAATAAAAAGAAAAAAACTTTAAAAGCTCTTTGAAGGTCCCATATCTCAATCGAATTATAGCCGTGAAAAGAGACTCCTAAGAGGGTAATTGGTGCCCTCAGCTCCTGTGTTGGGTTGCAGGTGCACTACACTATAATGTAGACACTTTTTCATGATTTTAATGATAGGATTTCCATGGCAGTGTGCCTAGAGCAAGGTCCCATACTTGCTTAGTAATTAAGAAGATATATAGCACTACAGTCTTCCAAGGCCTTCCTTAAAATATAATGTGATATGAAAAGAAAGGGGTAAAAAACCTAATAAAAAACAATAGTTGACATCCGTGCTAGCTGCTCTGTGACGTTGTAATGCAAAAACAAGCATACTAATGTCATCACAGAAAATGCAAAATTGTTAATTTTAAGCAGGTATAGTGCATTATACACACACACACACACACACACACACACACACACACACACACACACACACACACACACACACACACACACACACGTACGTCATTCCCATGATTGCCTACACAACCCCTTAGGTGCTCACATAAAATACCAAACAATAATATTTACAAAACCTATATTAAACTGGCTACAACAAAAAACCTTAATTTTGCCTTTTTTCGGTTGCATTTCTTGATACCGCCATTTTAATTTCCTTTTCCAGATACAAGATGATCTCCGAGTTCACGGGTCACTTGACAAGAACCTAATACATTTTATGAGAAATTTTCAAATTCACAAGTGACCAGACAGAAAATAGTAATCCAGATCTTGCTCCCTCCTGCATAAATGTGGTGTATACTGTATAAGATAACCATTTGTTTAGTATTTGTTTTCCGCTGCACACTTCTACATTTCTTAATCCCACCATTTTTCTTTCCCCTTCCAGATACAATAGGTATTTCTGTGGCAAAAAAGGAGGTTATTTTACACCTTCAAAAACTTCAATTTTCGGGGGGCGCCTTTTACTCAGTTGGTAAGGTGTCCCCTCCATGGGCCTCGGCCAGCAGCAGACCCGGGTTCGATTCCTGCCCGCGGTTGTTCTCTGCATGTCACTCCCCTCTCTGCCCCATTTCAACTTTGTCTCTACACTATCAATAAAGCATAAAAATGCCAAAAAATATCTTAAAAAAAAAAAAAAATCAATTTTCATCCAGTAGTAGTGGTAGCTAACACATATAGAAATTCGCTAAACACAAAACATTTATTTTGTATTTTCTTCCGTTGCATTTCCTAATACCGCCATTTTTCTTCCCCCTCCCAGATACAAGATGATCTCTGAGTTTACGTGGCCGAACCACGACCTGCCGTCAGACATGGAGGCGGTGAAGCGTCTGATGCAGGGCTGCGGCTTCCACCAGGACTCGGCCTACGGGAAAACCAAAGTCTTTATCCGAACGCCGCGCACGCTCTTCAGTCTGGAGGAGCAGAGGACGGACATGGTGGGACGGATAGTGCTCTTTCTGCAGAAGGTAAGAGGCTCAGACAGACAGACAGACAGACACACAGAGAGACAGACACACAGACACTCACTCACTCACTCACAGACAAACAGACAGACACTCACTCACTCACTCACTCACTCACTCACTCACTCACTCACTCACTCACTCACTCACAGACAGACAGACACTCACTCACTTGCGCGCACACACACACACACACACTCACACACACACACACACACACACACACACACACACACACACACACACACACACACACACACACAAACAAACAAACAAACAAACAAACACACACACACACACTTCAGCCTTGGTCCTGCTCGGAGGAGCAGAGGACAGACATGGTGGGCCGGTGAGATACGCACGCACAGACACACACACACACACCAGGACATACATGGTGTTTTGCGTCAATGGTTGAATGACATCTTCAGGCGAGAATGCCACAATCTTGGTGTAATTACAGAGATTGTTTTGACATGTGACAGATCAGCTGAAATGGCAAAACCTTGTCACTTTGATGGATGGAGAGATTGGTTTTATAAATGTGAATCACTGCGTTTGTCTGTCTGTCTTCCTGTCTGTTGTATGTCTGTCTATCTGTCTGTCTTTCTGCCTGCCTGCCTGCCTGCCTGCCTGTCTGTGTGTCTGTGCCAATCTCTAGAGCACACCAGGACATACATGGTGTTTTGGTTAACTTACAAGGCCTCAGTTTTGTCCTAATGGAAATTCTCCAGCACTTTGTTCTGAATATGAATCAACCTTCGGAGACCATAGCAACTCTAGACTCTGCTCAAATGTTTTGTAGAAGTTGTACAAGCACTGAGGTATTTTCAGAGCTAATCTGAATCCTGTATTATTAGCGTTTAGTCTCTCAGGGTGAGTGTTATCGCCCACACAGCTCTTTGAAAGTTGTTAGACGCGGATGAGTGGTTCTCAGATTGTGTGTGTGTGTGTGTGTGTGTGTGTGTGTGTGTGTGTGTGTGTGTGTGTGTGTGTGTGTGTGTGTGTGTGTGTGTGTGTGTGTGTGTGACTCAGTTTGCTGAGTGTTAAGCACTAACATAAAAGCTCTTTGCATCTGATTAAATACACCTTTACAATACATTTTTTTTCCATACGTTTGCTAGTCATTAAGATTACTATTCATTAATACCCAAGGGCCAATTCATTTGTACATGATGTCTATCCCATCCGTGTGAATGAGATTAAATTAAATTAGATTTGACTCTCTGTAGAGCCGTTTGGTTGTCTGTGTGATGTCAATGGAGCGTAAATATGACGGGAATAGATACATGGATAATGTTTTCATACATTTAAAGTATGTGGCAGCGAGGCTAGGGAGTTAGCTTGTGATTTCCCATGTGCATTGTAGAGTGTGATTGCATTTGTTATTATTTTAGCTGAATGGAAGTCTCAATATGTTATTCTATCTATCTATCTATCTATCTATCTATCTATCTATCTATCTATCTATCTATCTATCTATCTATCTATCTATCTATCTATCTATCTGATTTCATATTAGCATTTTTTATACATACTGTATATATTTTACTACTTAGAACAAATCTGAATGCACTATTTTTGCATTGCTGTTTGACAACAAGGATATCCTTTTTCATCCATCTGGGCATGTTTTTGAAATTATCTGCTGTGAATATTAAGTGTGTATGTGTGCGCGTGTGTGTGTGTGTGTGCGTCTGTGTGTGTGCGTGTCTGTATCTGTGAGTGCGTGCGTGCGTGCGTGCGTGCGTGGGTGTGTGTGTATTGAGCAGTTGGTTTAGTAAGCCCGCCATGTGTCAATGGTTGAATGACACCTTCAGGCGAGAATGCCACAATCTTGGTGTAATTACAGAGATTGTTTTGACATGTGACAGATCAGCTGAAATGGCAAAACCTTGTCACTTTGATGGATGGAGAGATTGGTTTTATAAATGTGAATCTCTGTTTGTCTTTCTTTCCGTCTGTCTGTGTATCTGTCTGTCTGTCTCTAGAGCACAATATGCAAATAAGCTGGGACCTTCAAAATGCCATGTCTGTCTGACAAAAGAATAGCTCAAAAACGTCAATGTTATGTTGCTGTACATGTGCACACTCTGCATACATTATCAGAGGCCTTGAAGCACTATATATAGGTCCTTCTCATATAATTAGCATATTGTGATAAAGTTCAATATTTTCTGTAATGTACTGATAAACATTAGACTTTCATATATTTTAGATTCATTACACACAACTGAAGTAGTTCAAGCCTTTTGTTGTTTTAATATTGGTGATTTTGGCAAAAAAGTAAAGAAAAACCAAAAATCTCTATCTCAAAAAATTAGCATATTTCATCCGACCAATAAAAGAAAAGTGTTTTTAATACAAAAAAGTTAACCTTCAAATAATTATGTTCAGTTATGCACTCAATACTTGGTCGGGAATCCTTTCGCAGAAATGACTGCTTCAATGCGGCGTGGCATGGAGGCAATCAGCCTGTGGCACTGCTGAGGTGTTATGGAGGCCCTGGATGCTTCGATAGCGGCCTTAAGCTCATCCACAGTGTTGGGTCTGGTGTCTCAACTTCCTTTTCACAATATCCCACAGATTCTCTATGGGGTTCAGGTCAGGAGAGTTGGCAGGCCAATTGAGCACAGTAATACCATGGTCAGTAAACCATTTACCAGTGGTTTTGGCACTGTGAGCAGGTGCCAGTTCTTGTTGAAAAATGAAGTCTTCATCTCCATAAAGCTTTTCAGCAGATGGAAGCATGAAGTGCTCCAAAATCTCCTGATAGCTAGCTGCATTGACCCTGCCTTTGATAAAACGCTGTGGACCAACACCAGCAGCTGACATGGCACCCCAGACCATCACTGACTGTGGGTACTTGACACTGGACTTCAGGCATTTTGGCATTTCCTTCTCCCCAGTCTTCCTCCAGACTCCTTGATTTCCGAATGACATGCAAAATTTGCTTTCATCCGAAAAAAGTACTTTGGACCACTGAGCAACAGTCCAGTGCTGCTTCTCTGTAGCCCAGGTCAGGCGCTTCTGCCGCTGTTTCTGGTTCAAAAGTGGCTTGACCTGGGGAATGCGGCACCTGTAGCCCATTTCCTGCACACGCCTGTGCACGGTGGCTCTGGATGTTTCTACTCCAGACTCAGTCCACTGCTTCCGCAGGTCCCCCAAGGTCTGGAATCGGCCCTTCTCCACAATCCTCCTCAGGGTCCGGTCACCGCTTCTGGTTGTGCAGCGTTTTCTGCCACACTTTTTCCTTCCCACAGACTTCCCACTGAGGTGCCTTGATACAGCACTCTGGGAACAGCCTATTCGCTCAGAAATTTCTTTCTGTGTCTTACCCTCTTGCTTGAGGGTGTCAATGATGTACTTCTGGACAGCAGTCAGGTCGGCAGTCTTACCCATGATTGCGGTTTTGAGTAATGAACCAGACTGGGAGTTTTTAAAAGCCTCAGGAATCTTTTGCAGGTGTTTAGAGTTAATTAGTTGATTCAGATGATTAGGTTAAGAGCTCCTTTAGAGTACCTTTTCATGATATGCTAATTTTTTGATATAGGAATTTGGGGTTTTCATGAGCTGTATGCCAAAATCATCAGTATTAAAACAACAAAAGACCTGAAATATTTCAGTTGGTGTGCAATGAATCTAAAATATATGAAAGTTCAATTATTATCATTACATTATGGAAAATAATCAACTTTATCACAATATGCTAATTATATGAGAAGGACCTGTATACTCTATCAGGGAACCATTTGATTGACACTTCTACATTTCCCCAACCTGCCATTTCATTAGTCTTATACAGACCCCCAAGATCAGCTAACACAAACTGAAACGTATGAACAATACAAATTTTAAAAAAATAAACAGGATTTTCAACAACATAACATTTAATTAATTTTCCTTTATTTATCCTCAAGATGATCAATTGAGGGGTGACCCTCATTTGCAATGTAGTCGATAGAGCAAGTGCCATATCGGCTCTGGCCTTCGTTGCAGTGGTCACAGGTTAAAATCCGACCCGTGGACCTTTACTGCAGGTCATCCCCCCTCTCTCTCTCTGTCTCCCCATTTCAACTCTGTACTATCTAATAAAGCTTGAAAATGCCAAAAAAAAAAAAATCCATCCACCTTCTCATATGGGCAGATTCCTCCACACTGCGTTGCTTTGATGTCTACCTTTCAAAGAGGAACGTCCCCTCTGCTCTCAGACATGAAAGGGTTCTTTAGCCAAATTGCCTTCCTACTGCATTGATTGGTTGACCTGTGTATAGATCTGTGTGTGACCCTCTGCGGGTGTGTGTGTGTGTGTGTGTGTGTGTGTGTGTGTGTGTGTGTGTGTGTGTGTGTGTGTGTGTGTGTGTGTGTGTGTGTGTGTGTGTGTGTGTGTGTGTGTGTGTGTGTGTGTGTGTGTGTGTTTGACCCTCTGCCTGTGTGTGTGTGTGTACCAGACATCTGAATCCTATCTTGTATCTCTAGTCAGGCTTTGATAACGATGGAGAAAGCCCGAAGGAATACCAGATTTTTCCACCCAAACAGACATCACGACACGGGGGGCAAAGGTGTCAGAGGGGGGCGTATTTAATCTGGCCCGCTGTCATTGCATGCAGTGTGTGCTCCAAGACAACGCAAGGCCATTCAAAGTGCTTTGCAGGCGCATAAAATACGTCAAGATGAGACATTAGAAATTGCATTCAAGAAATAGTTAAAACAAAGAAAATACATCCGGATTAGATGGATGGATTAGAGAAAGGCAGACAAACGCATTCTCACTCATGCTAAGCGGTGGTGAAAAAAGTCGATTCATGTGAAAATCGCCTATCTTCTAAGATTTTGAATCAGTTCAGAATTTCCAAAATTCATTTCATTTTAAAGGTATTTATCTAACTTAGTGTTACTAGTAACTTCATTTTTATTTTTGAAAATGGAACGTTTGAGAAAAGGCAGCTAGACTCAACTTACTCATTTTATTTATGTAAAATAATTGTTATTTTTTTTGTGTAACTTGAATTTATTCTCTCACTGATTGAGCAACAAGTCTTTATCTGTACAGGTTCAGCATAGATAAATGTTACCTTTCATCTTAGGTTTGCCTTTGTGTGTTTATATTATAACAATCAGTTGATACAACCTTTTCAAATATAAAAGCTATGCAACTTCATACCATCTTCTTTCATACTATAATTTGCCACAACGCCTCTCTTTGCACACAGTGGACTGGAATAGATCCTAAAATCCTCCTTTATACCTAATCTAGAAATACATTTTAAATCAAACCATGACCACAAGAATCAAAATCGAATCGCATAGCGGGATATCAAGATATTCCCACCCCTACTCATGCTATATGAACTCACTGACACACACTATCAAATAGTGGTGTGACTTCCTCATTGACTCCTGTGTGTGTCATGCTGTTAGTCAAACAAACATCCCGGGCCGAGTGTGAGCCACTGTGCCAAGCCAATCCCCTTATCAGCAGCTGGCACACACACGGCCTGATGCCAGTCGGGCCGCACTGCCAGGGCTGTACGCCAATGACTGGGGCTCACACACACACACACACGCACACAGGGGCAGACACACACACACACACACTCCCCTTCTCCCACTGCTTGCCTCATAGACTTCATAATACCATTCATGATACTTTGCCCCATAAAATCTAAAAAAATAAATTAACGAATGGTGTTATGGAAACAAAATAGCAAAGAAATCTCAAAATCGCTAAATCGTGTTTTGGCCTTTTTTGACTTGCCTTTAATGGAAACTGCTGTTTGACATGTAACAAAGCACACACCTACACTAACACGTCACCTGGTTGTCACATACAAGGGGGAAAACAACATGACTAAATTCTGACATGAAAAGACGGATAGGCCGCACTGCACCACTGACACACACACACACACACACACACACACACACACACACTGCACCACTGACACACTTGACTGAGATCCGCCACTGAACGACTTTCAACATCCTCTGGGGATATTGAGCTGGTCGTTTCAGTGACATGCTCGATGCACACACACACACAAGCACGAATGCACACACACACTCACACACACACACACTCACACATAGGCGGAGTCAAGAGAGTGTGACACAATTGCAGGCTGTCATAGGGAGACACTGGGCCAAGGCACAGGCCAGCAGTCATTATCATAAATCAATAAAGTCCTCGGGTGAGCAGCACACACACACACACACACACACACACACACACACACACACACACCTTCAATGGTGAATCCTACAATTTTATTGTTTTAAAGCTTTAGCTCCACAATAATGTAACAAATATGTTCAAACTGATCTTGAAAATAATTGTCTTATAGGGACAGTATTGTAGATTAAATTGACTGTCTTTAGATGGCCCATTCGTCAGTTTTTATGGGACTGGACCAGATATAGATTGAAGGGATATCGGCAATGGTCAGCAGTATAAGCTGAAAGGAACACAGATCACTCAAACACACTTGAAGGACACACAATAAAATCAAGCTATTGAAGATGTGAGGCATGTATATGGTGCACTATCCATCCACTCAAACCAATACGCTAAGAGATAATGATAGAAGGGTCCCTGCAGTGTAGATTATCAGAAGTGCTAGCCTAGACAATCGTATGTATATTTAAAGTGTAACTGCACACTTATACATGTTTTTTTTGAGATAGAAGCTGAAGTAAATGACTATGTCGTTAAGGAACACATAAATGCTTGTGTTTAATATTGAAAAAAAATTGCAATATGTTGAATATCGGCATTTTAAGAAAAGTCCTCCGCCTCAAACGAGCCATCTGTGTGGCATATGAGCTCACATCGTGTAGCGACAGTGCCCTGTTTACTTGATTTCTAAGAATCCTAGAGATGACTAGAGCTGAAAGACTTTATACATTTCTTAGTGGATTGAGATAAAATGAGTTTTTTTACTCACAACATCTCTTTGCAATATTGTCTTTTTTATGTCTTAGAAAAAGTTGCCAGTTGCCATGGAGAAAGGCCCATAGTTACAGGATGTTAGACCTTCTGTACTTGTCAAAGTTGTTGAACTGAAAAGATATTTCTAGGCAACAGCTTTGAAAGAACGAGCAGATTCAATAGATTCTGTAGCCTTCGTGAAATTGTATTGACATTTTTTTTCTTTTTGAATAAAAATACATGGTCAAGGATAAGTGAAGGGTCAAGTTACAACATTCACTAGAGGATTTGCACAAAAGATTCGTTTTTGAATAAACACATCTTATACTTTAGGAGAAAAGCACTTCAGTCAAGAGAACCAATGCCAAAGGAATTCAACTTGAACTTTTGATCACACAGAAGATGGATTTTTTTTTTAAATATAAAGTTTCAACATCACAGCTTTCTCTCTCTTCAAAATCCAGCAGTTCGATCACTACAAAAACCTTAAACTAACTTTCTTTGATCTGATAGCCCTTCAAGGCCTCGAGGCTGGAGTACCTGTAAGTATATACTTACCTGTAAGTATATATTTCCCAATGATTTCACACACACCTAAAGTGGACCGTACCATCTTAACATTGCAGAGAAAATTCCACTATAAATGCATGCAGGAAAACTCACAAATTGGTGCTTAACATTTCACCAAAGTGCAAGAAATTAAATGTTTGACACTTATATTTTTTACTGGGATAACCCCAAGACCCTGGCTTAAAAATGTGTCACCCCCCCAAATGTTGAAACAAAACCTGCACCCTACCTGCCCACTTATTATAATTATCCTTGACATTTTTCCTTTGCTCCTGGCCAGACCAACCCCCCACACTAGTGCAGCAGACTACTGACTTCCCAAGACATAACACTCTTCACGTTTCATAAACCTACAGTACGGCTACCCACACACACACACACACACACACACACACACACACACACACACACACACACAACACACACACACACACACACACAAACACACACACACACACACAATCTCTCAAACACACACACACACACACACACTTAGACATACACACACACCCCTACACAAACACCTACACTTAGACACACACACACACACACACACACACCACACTACACACACACACACACACACACACACACACACACACACACACACACACACACACACACACACACACACACACACACACACACACAATGTAAAGCTTTGGAAAGCAATTAAGTCTGCAGATCCCAATACACGAGGGAGGAGTCTCCCGTCTCGTCATCGCTGCTGCTCTGACAAGCGCCACAGTTAGTGTGTGTGTGTGTGTGTGTGTGTGTGTGTGTGTGTGTGTGTGTGTGTGTGTGTGTGTGTGTGTGTGTGTGTGTGTGTGTGTGTGTGTGTGTGTGTGTGTGTGTGTGTGTGTGTGTGTGTGTGTGTGTCCGGTTTATGAAATATTCATTTTAACACGGAAGGAGGAAAGGTGGGGGAGGGAACATGTATAATTTATAATCTATCTGTAATTCTGTTGCATTGTGGGACGCCTTTTCTTCTTCTGCTTTGTTTTTTCATTGTAGCTTTTGTCCCAGTTGACATTTCTCTCAAAGTGGTTTTAATTAGATTGTTGTAGATGCAGGATCTCACACACACACACATGCACAGGCACACACACACACACACACACACACACACACACACACACACACACACACACACACACACACACACACACACACACACACACACACACACACACACACACACACACACACACACACACAGAAGAGGTTGTATAGCAATGACTGTCTAAGAGCACAGGCCTGATTGCGATGCATTTCAGGTAGGGTGCACATCTAGTGGCACAGCCAGAGTGGAAGAAGGAGCTTAGTTAGAGCGCATGATGATTTTGCGATGGGGTCTTATCGCCAAAGACTCTTTTAATATCTCCAGCACATTTCAATAAATTAATTGTTCATTCTTTTCGTTTATGAAGTCTCTCATGATTGAAATACATTAAGTTATATTGCTGAATTTCCATATTCTTTCAAACTATTCTGTAACTATTTCTGTAAAAATGGTTATAATGGGGCGCTCCGGTGGTGCAGTGGGTAGAGCGCGTACCATATTGGCTCCGGCCTTCGTTGCAGTGGTTGCGAGTTCAAATCCGGCCTGTGGACTTTTACTGCAGGTCATCCCCCCTCTCTCTCTGTCTCCCAACTTTGTACTATCTAATAAAGCTTGAAAATGCCAAAAAAAAAAAAATTAATGGTTATAATGTAAGTAATCAACTAAGCCATAGTACCCTATAGGCTGTCTTGCCTTATTAATGGTATTTTATTATAGCTGCAGTCCCAATACTTTATTATAAATACTTTCTGTAGTCACCAATGGGTCACCAGTGGCCCTGGCACAATACAAGTGATTTGTGAATGCAATGCGCCCTCAGTGTGATCCTCAAACCAGTTAGCTACACCCCCTTCCCAAATAGCCCTCCCCAACAATCTGTCCCTCTGTGTGTGTGTGTGTGTGTGTGTGTGTGTGTGTGTGTGTGTGTGTGTGTGTGTGTGTGTGTGTGTGTGTGTGTGTGTGTGTGTGTGTGTGTGTGTGTGTGTGTGTGTGTGTGTGTGTGTGTGTGTGTGTGTGTGTTTGATGAGGTCGTAAATCTACTGTCCGACCCTGCAGCGAGTTGAGGGTGGGTTCCATGATGGCACACTCTCTAAAAGGATGATCAGATGGCTTTATTGGCGTGTGTGTGTGTGTTCAGATGGCTTTATTGGCCTGTGTGTGTGTGTGTGTGTGTGTGTGTGTGTGTGTGTGTGTGTGTGTGTGTGTTCAGATGGCTTTATTGGCCTGTGTGTGTGTGTGTGTGTGTGTGTGTGTGTGTGTGTGTGTTCAGATGGCTTTATTGGCCTGCGGAGTGGGGGGGCAGGCCGTTATGGGCCTAGTTAGTTATTGGTCTGATTTATCTACATTCCCTCGAGTGTCATGTACATCAGCTCAACAGCATCACAACAGCCAGTGTACTCCACTGTTTGAGAAGCAACGTGTGTGTGTGTGCGTGTGCGTGTGTGCGTGTGTGTGTGTGTGTGTGTGTACTTGTACAACTATTTTTGTGGGAACCAATTTGAGTTTTAGACATTTTGGGAAAGTGACAATATTTTGACTAGATTCTCACCTCTTTAAAGGAGCTATTTGAGGGTTAACATTATGTTAATGAGTGTCCCAACAAAGATAGAAGTACAAGAAAGTGTGTATTTGTACTAGGGCATGCATTATGTCAATGAATGTCCTCACAAGTATAGCTGTATGAAAGTGTGAGTGTGTATGTGTGTGTATTTTTATATGTGTGTATGTGCCCCATCATAATTGTAACCCCTGCGCCTCTTCCCACCTGTCACACACACCTTAATGAGGCCCAAAAGACATTTTATGGGTCCCGTTAACTGTGTCATTGTAACTTTATGGCCCTCATTTTCTCCTGCTCTGCTTGTAGCCCCCAGACCTCCCAGTTCATTACAATGCAATCAGTGATCTGGCGCGTAGACAAACACAGTTGTTCTTGTTTTGGCAAAGGCCTGTGCACCATGCGGATATTATACAGCAACATCGTGTGTGTGTGTGTGTGTGTGTGTGTGTGTGTGTGTGTGTGTGTGTGTGTGTGTGTGTGTGTGTGTGTGTGTGTGTGTGTGTGTGTGTGTGTGTGTGTGTGTGTGTGTGTGTGTGTGTGTGTGTGTGTGTGTGTGTGTGTGTGTGTGTGTGTGTGTGGACTGAGCTCTCACTGAAAAACTCATTTGGCCACTTTTTAGCTTTGTTAGTGAAGGGTATTGTATGAGCACATATGGGGTGGGAATGATACTGTATGGATGGATTGGGCAGCAGCTAAATGTGTACAACTTAATGCTTAATTACTGTAAGTTCAATTCTAAAAATCATCTTTAAAATGGAATAAGTTATATATTGTCTGTTGAATGGCAATGGATTTTTTTTTTAAATATTTATTTTAATAGAAAATTTTATCTGAAAATGCAAATTGGTTTTCCTTGAAGAAAAATAAACCGTTCAATTTGAAATATCATGGAAATACTTTAACTTTGTTACTTCTATTCTAAGTTACACAACTTCTAGCCTATGTTGTAATGCACTAATAATGAAAACAAACTATATATTTGTGTAAAAATCAAGAAAGTTAGAAGTTATTAGAAATGTATTCACTATACATAATTGACTAACAGGTTGTAACCTCAATGTGTATGCACCTATAATGGCCTCTATTAAACCAAGGACATTTTGACAGTAGTATTTGACCCTTAGCCTAAAAGCTCTTAAAGCATAATTTACTGTTACACTCTGAATACAGTCTACATATAAATGAATGTAACATTTAACCTTGATGGATGGATGGATGGATAAATGGATGGATGGATAAATAGATGGATGGATAGATGGATGGATGGATAAATAGATGGATGGATGGATGGATAAATAAATAGATGGATTGATGGATGGATAAATAAATGGATGGATGGATGGATAGATAGAGATGGATGGATGGATGGATAGATAGATAAATGGATGGATGGATAGACAGACAGACAGACAGACACACACACACACAGACAGACAGACACACACACACACACAGACAGACAGACACAAAGACAGACAGACAGACACACACACACACACAGACAGACGTATTAAGGGTACACTGTAAAACCCCATTCATTCCTCCCATTGCTGTCACTGGAGCATTTGGTACAGTCACATTTTGAAAAGACTCGATTAGTGATGAATATGTATTTGTCTCACTCTCATACATAATGCATCAGACACAGTGCAGCGTGTAGCAAAGGGAGGATACAGTCGTCAGCTGACAGGCAGTGAGACTTCCAGTAATATAACATTAAAGGAGATATATGTTTATACCTGTATGAATATATGTTGGTTGCTTTGCTTGAACATAAATAAATCAAAGAGAATATATACATAGGGTTTAGACTTATAAACAGACAGTGTAGCATGGAGGAAAGGGAGGACACAGTTGTCAACTTACAAGCAAAGAGACTTCCATTAACGCACTGTTAAATTCTCCAAGATATTTTATTATTTGTTAGGACAGAAGTTATTTAGAAAATGTTATATACAAATATTTTTATCCATATTTATTTGTAACGTTTTTTAAAGCAGTGTTTGGAAGCTGGAATTTTTGTCCTGAATGGCCTAAACGAGTAGTAAAGGGTTGGCCCAATGCAAAGTTATGATTTATTTAAACTATATTTGTAATAGATTATAATTTTAACATCTGCATTTTTCTGTGTGAATCGTAATATTGTATTCATGTTTTAATGTTATGTCACTTGTTTTGTGATATGGTTTTTATTTTGTGGGTTATTTTCTATCTAAAATAAAACGAAATGTCAAAGACAAAGCTATCCAGTTCTGTGTGAGTGTAAGAACAGTGGTGGACCTGACTGCAATGCAATATGGGGGGCGCCAGCTAAAATCTTGCTTAGGGCGCCAAATTGGTCAGGGCCGGCCCTGGGGTTGGGTTAGGGTTAGTTACTAACTTACATCCTGGGGAAGTGATCTCACATTATACCGGACAAAATGATTACTTGAACTTTAGGGCTTAACATATCCACATTAAACCTTATTTTTCTAAAGGAAGACAGTATAACCAGGCTGAGTTGGTTATATAGACATCTAACTGCAGTTATTGCATTGATTTGAGTATGATTCTACTCTTTCATAATGCCACCCTACTGAGAATTCACACTGTGTTATGAACTAGATACTCCATGAGCCGAGCTACATTCCCTTAGTTAAAAGTGACATTTTTATAATGAGAAAAAAACATGACGAAATCGAGACTTCAACACATACAGCCGTGGAAAAAAAATTAAGAGACCACTTGAAATGTTCAGTGTCGCTTGTTTTACTATTAATAGGCATATGTTTGAGTAGAATGAACATTTTGGTTGTATTCTATAAACTACTGACAACATTTCTACCAAATTCACAATAAAAATATTGTCATTTCCATGAAGTAAGGTAGAGATGAAGATTGAAGAAAAATCCAGACTGGTCTCTTAATTTTTTCCGCGGCTGTATTTGCAGCTAATACAGTTTAAAATCTTCTTATTTTCGAATTTAATATGAATGAATTCCCTGCCTCCGTATTCTAGCAGCGCATGACTTGTCATCTTCTCTGCAAATTATTACACCCAGCAGTGTCATCAGGGGAAAACCACCTCCTCCACAGTTTCAAATGTGCAAATTAAAGAAAAAAATCCTTATTCTGTGCCTCTGGGGCCACCCCCTATACTTGGCTAGATTAAACTGATCTTAATGGTTATTCTGAATCACATTAAGATGATATACGGGAGTGATTTTTCTGTGCATTGTGCAGTTTTGCACATTCTTATTTTGTGACTGTGTGGTCTATGACACTAAATTCGCATTATTACCACTGATTATTTTGGTACAGTCTAGCCTAATAGATGGGTAAATAATTGTGTGTGTGTGTGTGTGTGTGTGTGTGTGTGTATGACGGTGTGTGTGTGACAGTGTGTGTGTGCGTGAGTGTGTGTGTGTATGTCTGTCTGTCTGTGTGTGTGCTGTGGGGGGGGGGGGGGGGGGGGGGGGGGGGGGGGAGGGGGGGGGGGAGAGAGGTGTGTGCGGAGGTGTGTGTGTATGTCTGTCTGTCTGTGTGTGTGCTTTCGGCGTGTGTGTATAATACAGTAAAAAAGGGCGAGCATATGGTGGTGATTTTGGTGAGGGTGTATGAAGAGTAATGTCTCCCTGGGGTCCCACTCCCATCTATTATTCATGCTTTAGAGGGTCTGATAGCCACTCAACCTGTTTGGTTACAGGCAGACTGGGACTGGGGCTCCTTAATTCAGACCCTATTTCAGGCTCAGTCCATGTTATTTAAAGATTTCCAGGCACTGATGTGTAACATATAAATAAAGAATGATTAATAATGAATTTGTATGATGACGAGTAATGAAAAAACAATTTCCGTGCATATTTGTGAATTAAGAAACTGTTTGTATGGCACATTGGAATAGATAACTGTATATTAGCTGTATTTTTCAGTCATGTATTTTTACTTATGCCCGTCGTGAATTTGATTTTAAGTGCAGAGGTCAATTCATAGGTGCAAAAGACTTTAAAATAGCCCAGTTAGAGGATATTGCACAAAATAAATAAAATCTAGATGCAGTTGTTCTAAATCTGTACTGTTCTGTTTTACTTTAAGTTCTTCTTGTACTAAAAGAGGCAATGTATTGTTTTTTTTATGATCGCACATGGATTGTATACCTTCTGCTGTACGTCCAGGTTTTTTCTTAGCACTAGAATCAACAACTGAAACATTTCTTGGGCTTTTAGGATTTTTTCTGAGCTCCTGCACCAGTGTCACGGGGCGACACCAGTTTGTAAACGATGCCATACTGAGAAATACAGAGAGAGTTTTGAGGAGCTGATAGGCTTAAATCAACTTGGTCTCAACTCATTTGGCGATTGGCTTAAATATAACCAACATTCATGTATATCTATAAAAAGTTACACACTATAGCTTTTAATGCAGTAAACTACATTTACATTATTTTTCGCTGTGTTTTCAGGTGTGGAGAGGCACCATAGCCAGGATGCGTTACAGGCGAATGCGTGCCGCCCTGGTCATCCTGAGAGCTTACAGACGCTACAAGGTGAAGTCCTACATTCGAGAAGTCAACCGCCGATTCAAACACGTGAAAACCATGAAGGACCACGGGCGGCACGTCAAGTGGCCCACGCCCCCCAAGGTCCTGCGCAAGTTTGAAGAGGCGCTAAGGAACATCTATAACAGGTACGCAAAACCAAATACATTTTTTCAAAAAAAATTCAGACACTGAAACATGGAGTCTAGAGCGCGTACCATATTGGCTCCGGCCTTCGTTGCAGTGGTCGTGGGTTCAAATCCGACCCGTGGACCTTTACTGCAGGTCATCCCCCCTCTCTCTCTCTGTCTCCCCCTTTCAACTCTGTAACTCTGATATTGGGATAAAATGTTATCAAATTGATTTCTTTTGAAGTAAGAAAATCTCCTTCCAACAGTAAATTGTCTGAACTAACAGTAGGGAGGAGACATGGCCTCCAGTGTTATTGTAACATCCAGATGTGTCCGTTTGAAACAACTTACACATGTTTCCTTCTGCCCTGGGTTTTACACAGGACATTGATTTTTCCCCTCTCCATCAAAGGCCCATCTCTGCCTTTCATCCCAACCACTGTCTGTTTGCTATTTTGTTGTTGTATTTTTTGTTTGAAGCCGGGGATATACAGTATGGCAACTAGCTAGGCACTGTGTGAAAAAATATATAAAAATAGCTTTCCTAGAAATTGATGTTAGCTGCCAGGTTCAGTGAGTACAAAGCCAATAAGTACGTAGAGTGCAGCTGGTGTCTCAGCCCTACCTAGTATAACCTTCTCTCTCCTTTGTTGGTGTTTTGTGTGTGTGTGTGTTGCTTGTGTTTGTGAGTGTGTGTGTGTGTGTGTGTGTGTGTGTGTGTGTGTGTGTGTGTGTGTGGTGTGTGTGTGTCTCTCTCTCTCTCTCTCTTTGTATGTGTTTGTGTGTCTCTCTTTATTGACTGCCTGTCTCTCTGTCTGTCTGTCTCTGTCTCTCTCTCTCTCTCTCTCTGTCTCTCTGTCTCTCTCTCTCTCCATCACTAGGTGGTGGGCGTGGACCCTGATCAAAGGCCTCTCCCCAGACGAGGTGCTCCAGGTTCGGGCGAAGGTCTCCAGCCTCGAGGCCTTGAAGGGCCAGAGAGCCGACCTGGGGCTGCAGCGCGCCTGGGAGGGCAACTATCTGGTGAGTACTCTGTGTGTGTGTGTGTGTGTGTGTGTGTGTGTGTGTGTGTGTGTGTGTGTGTGTGTGTGTGTGTGTGTGTGTGTGTGTATGTGTGTAGGTGCGTGTGTGTGTATGTGGGAGGGGAACTATCTTGTGAGTAGTGTCTGGTGATGATTACTCTTTGATCAGTTTGTAGCAGCCAATAACGTTATAGCTTTTTGCCAATACTGCAACAACTTGTTGTAGGAAAAAGCTACTACAGTAACGGTGAAAAATGTTATCACGTTATTGTCAATTAACCAAATGATCGTCTTTTTAACATTAAAAAATGTACTATGCTAGTGTAAAGTCTTTTTACATACGTTGGCTTGTTTTGTTAAATGAAAATCTACACTTTGTGAATGTCAACACTGTTTCTGAATAATTTTTAACCAACATTTGTATTTCTTTCGCCCTACAGAAGCGGGACAGCCCTGACACGGCCTCATCCTTCACTCTGGTCTCCAGCGAACTGCAGCGCAAAGACAAGTTCATGAGAGTTCTGTTCTCAGGCAACGTGCGCAAGGTAAAGAGGCTCTTAACTGTGTGTGTGTGTGTGTGTGTGTGTGTGTGTGTGTGTGTGTGTGTGTGTGTGTGTGTGTGTGTGTGTGTGTGTGTGTGTGTGTGTGTGTGTGTGTGTGTGTGTGTGTGTGTGTGTGTGTGTGTGTGTGCGCGTGTGTGTGTGCTTTTAACAGTGTTTTATCTACCAGCCACATGCACTTACTGAGTCACAACATAATTGCACGTGTGTGTCTGGCTGTAGACACACACGTGCAGACAAACAAGCTATTCCTGGTTAGTGCCATCACGTGGGCATTTAGACCTGTTTGTGTGTGTGTGTGTGTGTGTAGGTGTGTGTGTGTGTTTGTGTGAACTTGTATAACTATTTTAGTGATTTTTAATTTTCCCATATGAAAGAGAATGTTTTTGTAAAGTGGCTGGGTCTCACTTTGGGACAGGCCTTTGAAGGACTGTTTGAGGGTTAACACTAGGTTTAAAGGTTCATATATGTATTAGGTTTATGTTAGGGTTAGTGTAGGGGTTGGGGTCAGGCATTTAGTTTTGATGGTTAGGGTAAGGTGCTAGGAAATGCATTATGTCAATGAATGTCCTCACAAGTACAGTCGTACAAATGTGTGTGTGTGTGTGTGTGTGTGTGTGTGTGTGTGTGTGTGTGTGTGTGTGTGTGTGTGTGTGTGTGTGTGTGTGTGTGTGTGTGTGTGTGTGTGTGTGTGTGTGTGTGTGTGTGTGTGTTATCCTGTTTTGTGACGTATGATAAACTTTGTGTATTTCCCAGATCAACCGTTTCCACAAAGCGGAGGACCGGGCCGTTCTCATCACCGACCGTCACCTGTACAAGATGGACCCGCTGAAGCAGTACAAACCCATGAAGAGCATTCCACTCTACAACGTGAGACACACACTCACTCACACACACACAGACAGACAGACAACAGACAGACAGACAGACACACTCACTCACAAAAATGCAATGTTTTTGCAGCCCTGCTTGAGACTTTTCATTAGAAATCCTCTATAATAACATAACTGTGTGCACTAGTAAGACATCAGTATGCTATTCTTACAGTGCAGTTTCACATATCCTGCTGTTGAGTGTGATATTCAAACCATCGCAGGGAACCAATTTAAAATGGCTTCCTGCTACTGTGGCAGAGGTGACCGCATTATCTCTGTGGCAACATGTCAATATGCAAAATGCTCATCCCACTCTACGATTGGCCGGTTTTAATTTATAATCTCGCTGTGATTGGCCCATTAAGAAGGCTTCATGCACACAGCACAGGAGGCTGTTTCCATGGCAAATTTGGCTACTGTGTGTGTGTGTGTGTGTGTGTGTGTGTGTGTGTGTGTGTGTGTGTGTGTGTGTGTGTGTGTGTGTGTGTGTGTGTGTGTGTGTGTGTGTGTGTGTGTGTGTGTGTGTGTGTGCGTGCATGTTTGTGTGTAAATTAATGCTTCTTGTTTTTCTTACATGAGCACTGTTGCATTTGAGGTTGAAATTTCTTATCCTTTCTCTTAATTTCTTTAGTCTTTTTTCCCACACTATAATGTAAAAATCAAATAGACCCTCGAAAATAACATACAGAAAGAAATGTAGTTTTAGTTTAGTTTCATTCCAAACAAAACAATAGAGAAACACGTAATAGAAAAACCTAAAAAAAGTACATGTGTGGGTGTGTCAGTGACCAGTACAGACTTGTATTAAAAACCACACCCAAACATCTTAAAATGTTAAAAATACTACACAATTATGCAGTTTATTTATTAAGGCAGTTGAAGGGAATAATGAATCTATGGAAGTAAATGAGTGTCATCGGATTTTGAAAATAAAAAGCCATTGAATTTTAAGCACTGAATATTTATGCATTGAAATAATGTATCTGATTTTTTTGCCTCTGAATTACATTTTAAACAACTAATTTTCACCTTTATTTTACAATGTTCTCAAATTCAAAATCAAAGATTCAACGTTAAAAAATTCAACGTGCCAAATTCAACTGCAAAATCCCATGTATGAAATTCAGAGTAAAATTTTGGGGACCCAAGGAAGAGCAATCGATCATAGATGCTAGATCGCGTTCAAACAAAGAGAGCCAATGGGAATAGTAGCTTGTTGCCTTGGATACCCCTGACTGATGCAGGAAAGCAAATCAGGTTTTAGCCATGTCAAACGGCAATGCAAGTAACGATGGTGCTTCGGTGAGTACAAACACGTTTCTATATATATGCTAGCCATTATATTCTTCCCTATATAGAAACATGTTTGTACTCACCCAAGCACCATTGTTACTTGTGTTGCCGTTTGACAACGAGCTAATATTCCCACTTGCTCTCTTTGTTGAATGCGATCTAGCATCTATGATCGATTGCTCTTCCTTGTGTCCCCAAAGTTTTACTCGGAATTTCATACATGGGATTTTGCAGTTGAATTTGGCACGTTGAATTTTTTAACGTTGAATATTTGATTTTGAATTTGAGAACATTGTAAAATAAAGGTGAAAATTAGTTGTTTAAAATTTAATGAGTTAAATTCAGAGGCAAAAAATTCAGATAGATTATTTCAATGCATAAATATTCAGTGCTTAAAATTCAATGGCTTTTTATTTTCAAAATCCGACGACACTCATTTACTTCCATAAGAATCACAAATCCATATACAGAGAGAATAAAAAATAGCTTTTTAATTAACGCGTAAACAAGCTATTGATGATATTTCTGCCTCAATCATCTCTGCTATTGTGTTCTGCTATTATTAAACTATTACTCATGAGGTGTATTGGCATTCTGACCTTGGAGGTTAGTGAGAAATGGGACAGGGAGTGAACCTGTAATGCATTAATATAGGAGGTGGATCCGCCCACATTGTCACGGTGAAATGAGTGAGGTGTGTAGACTGTGTGTGTGTGTGTGTGTGTGTGTGTGTGTGTGTGTGTGTGTGTGTGTGTGTGTGTGTGTGTGTGTGTGTGTGTGTGTGTGTGTGTGTGTGTGTGTGTGTGTGTGTGTGTGTGTGTGTGTGTGTGTGTGTGTGTGTGTGTGTGTGTGTGTGTGAGACAGTGTGTTGTGACAAGACGCCCCGGTGTTCAATCTGAAAGAGTGACAGCACAGAATTACTCTCTCACGCACACACACACACACACACACCCACAGGTCTACATAACCTGCTTTGAAATATGGAGATGGTGTTTAGACAGATGGTGGCAGGGAGAGCTAGCAGCGTGAGTTAAGGAGATTTCTAGTTATTGTTCATTCACTGAGAGAGTGAGACACACACACACAAACACACACACACCAAGTTTATGGATGAGGCTCATTCCCATAAACCAGGCATATGGAGGAGCCCTCAGTCTTGTGGGAGGATAAGGAGGCATGTAGTGTATAAGGCAGATTTCACACCAACAGGAGCAGTGCAGCACACACAGAACTCCACATATATACAGTATCTCACAAAAGTGAGTACACCCCTAACATTTCTTCAAATATTTCATTATATCTTTCCATGCGACAACACTGAATAAATGACACTTTGATACAATGTCAAGTAGTCAGTGTACAGCTTGTATAACAGTGTAAATTTACTGTCCCCTCAAAATAACTCGACACACAGCCATTAATGTCTAAACTGCTGGCAACAAAAGTGAGTACACCCCTAAGAAAAAATGTCCAAATTGGGCCCAAAGTGTCAATATTCTGTTTTGCCATCATTATTTTCTAGCACTGCCTTAACCCTCTTGGGCATGTAGTTCACTAGAGCTTCACAGGTTGCAACTGGAACCCTCTTCTACCCATTCATGATGACATCAAGGAGCTGGTGGATATTAGAGTCCTTGCGCTCCTCCATCTCCCGTTTTAGGATGCCCCAAAGATGCTCAATAGGGTTTAAGACTGGAGACATGCTTGGCCAGTCCAAAACCTTTACCCTCAGCTTCTTTAGCAAGCCAGTGGTCATTCGGAGGGGTGTTTGGGGTCGTTATCATGTTGCAGTACTGCCCTGCGGCCCAGTTTATGAAGGGAGGGGATCATGCTCTGCTTCAGTATGTCACAGTACATGTTAGAATTCAATGAACTGTAGATCCCCAGTGCTGGCAGCACTCATGCAGCCCCAGACCATGACACTCCAACCACCATGCTTGACTCTAGCCAAGACACACTTGTCTTTGTACTCCTCACCTGGTTGCCCCTCCACACTCTTAACACCATCTGAACCAAATAAATGTATTTTGGTCTCATCAGACCACAGGAAATGGTTGCAGTAATCCATGTCCGTAGTCTGTTTGTCTTCAGCAAACTTTTTGTGGGGTTTCTTGTGCATCATCTTTAGAATAGGCTTCCTTCTGGGACGACAGCCATGCAGACCAGTATGATGCAGAGTGCGGCGTATGGTCTGAGCACTGACAGGTTGACCCCCCACCCCTTCAAGCCCTTCAGCAATGCTGGCAGCACTCATACGTCTATTTTCCAAAGCCAACCTCTGTGTACGACGTTGACCATGTGCACTCAACCTTCGTAAATTGGGCCGCAGGGTGGTATTGCAACATGATAACGACCCCAAACACACCTCCAAGATGACAAGTGGCTTGCTAAAAAAGCTGAGGGTAAAGGTTATGGCCTGGCCAAGCATGTCTCCAGACCTACACCCTATTGAGCATCGTTGGGGCATCCTCAAACGGAAGGTGGAGGAGCGCAAGGTCTTTAATATCCACCAGCTCCGAGATGTCGTCATGAATGGGTGGAAGAGGGTTCCAGTTGCAACCTGTGAAGCTCTAGTGAACTACATGCCCAAGAGGGTTAAGGCAGTGCTAGAAAATAATGATGGCAAAACAGAATATTGACACTTTGGGCCCAATTTGGACATTTTTTCTTAGGGGTGTACTCACTTTTGTTGCCAGCAGTTTAGACATTAATGGCTGTGTGTCGAGTTATTTTGAGGGGACAGTAAATTCACACTGTTATACAAGCTGTACACTGTGTCATTTATTCAGTGTTGTCGCATGGAAAGATATAAAGAAAAATGTGAAGAAATGTGAGGGGTGTACTCACTTTTGTGAGATACTGTATATACAGTATTATATACACAGTAATCAAAGGTTATATTGTATGATAAGGACATAACATACAGTAGTTCTTATGACAGTACACTGCAGGCGTACGGACATTATCTTAATTTCTAAATTACCTTCGTCATTAAACTTTCCTTATTTTGTTTTTTGCAATTACAATACATAGAGATAAATAATGATGATGCATAAACAGCTCTGGAAAAAAATAATAGACCAGTCTGGATTTTTCTTCAATCTTCATCTCTACATTTCTTAATGGAAATGCTCTTAATGACAATATTTTTGGGTGGAGTTTGGTAGAAATGTTGTCAGTTGTTGGTAGAATAAAACCAAAATGTTCATTCTACTCAAACACAGGCCTATAAATAGTCAAACGAGAGACACTGAACATTTGGAGTGGTCTCTTAATTTTCTCCGGAGCTGTATAAAAACCAACCATGGGTTAAATAAAGGACAGGGGGTGTAGATATATAGATGTATTGTGTGGGGCGGCTCAGAGCCACTGCAGCGTGACATGGCGCTATCAATCGCAGAAGGTCACAGCGAGGGCAAAGCAGTTAGCTCACTGTTGATTAGCACTGATTCGCTAAAACCATAACATCCGCCTTTTGGCTGCTGTGCACTGTGTGTTTACTGCTGCTATAAGGGAACAGCACACACACACACACACACACACACACTTAGAGAGACACACATATATATACGCGCAGCTACACAGGCATGCACACACAGACAGACAGACAGACAGACAGACAGACACCTACACATGCAAACACACCCACACTCTTAACACACACACACACACACACACTCACTCACCCATTCACACGCACACACACACACTCAACACACACACACTCACACCTAATACACACTGTAACACACACACGCACACACACACACACACACACACACACACACACACACACACACACACACACACACGTGCCATAAGGTAAAGGCTGGGGATATAGACAGGAGCCCGACAAGATTTATAAACCAATTAGTGCCTCTGCAGCAAAAGTGAGATCGTTACAGTGGGTTTACTATTAAAGGTGGAGTCAGTGATTCTGGAGAAAGCTTGTTGTCATAATCAGTGAATATCTCCTCGTGATCCTCCTTTACTGTGCATGCTCTGAAAATAAAAATCCATAGCCTAGGCTCTTTACACTGGCATGCTGCTAGCAACGGTGGGTCCCTTGTGTTTACATACCAGTTTACAGAGCCTAGGCTGGTCATTCAACACCATATTTTTTTAGGTAGCGGATCATGAGGAGATATTCACTGATTTTGAAAAAAAAAAAAAGGATTTGACAACGAGCGTTCTCCAGAATCACTGACTCCACCTTTAAATAAGACTAACAGTGGTTGTACATCAGCGACACAATTCACTGCTTTCGTTTTAGACAATCTTTTATGTTTCTTTCTATTCCTCCTTCATCACCTTATCCAATTCCTGTCAGCTCACACAGTACGGACAGGCAGCAGACCATGAGGAGATATTCACTGATTTTGGGGGAAAAAAGGGATTTTGACAACAAGCGTTCTCCAGAACAACTGACTCCACTCCTTTAGTTTTAGACCATCTTTTATTTTCCATTCTATTCTATTCCTCCTCCATCACCTTATCTAGCCCTCCCTCCTCCCCCCCCTCTACCTCCTCCCCCCCTTTCTCCTCTCCTCCTGTTGTTGTCATGCCAACTTCCCAGGAGACAGTGTTGTCATGGATACCAAGCAGCAGGGCAGATCAGCTGATGTCTGGTGTGTGTGTGTGTGTGTGTGTGTGTGTGTGTGTGTGTGTGTGTGTGTGTGTGTGTGTGTGTGTGTGTGTGCGTGCGTGTGTGCGTGCGTGCGTGCAGGCATGCTGCTCGTACAAATCTGCTGTTGGTGGTTCACATGTGCGCCAATCCTCTTTTTCATTTTCGTTTTTTTTTCTACACAATGAGGCTTATGTATTTTTGATCCCTGTGGCTATTGTTATGTTTTGATTTTGTTGTTGGTTTCATTCTAGTCTGTTTTTTCTCAGCCCACCCGCCACCCACACAGCTGCAGCAGTGAGACCATTTTAACTGTGTGTGTACACTCAGATTAACGGTTTGCAATATGCAGCGCTGCTCTGCTAATCTCAACCAGGTGGTGTAGAGAAATGACTTGGAACGTATAAAAAGTGGCTGCTCTGACATTATGTAAACTTTCCGGCACCATACAGGAGGCAAGGATAGGAAGGTGATGAGGAATACATTGTAATTGTGTGAAGCTGCAACTAGGCCTACTAGTTAATGTCTAAGTTTATCATTTCATATTTTATCAATTTCTGTCGTTCACAATTCAAAAGTCCATGGTAATGTTAGTCTAACCAAAAGTCTATAAACTAAATATAGCTATTGAGTTTACTAATACATAAGGCAAAGAAAAGCTGAAAATATTCACAACTGAGAAACTGTAACGAGGTAATGTTTGTCATTTTTGCTTGAAAAATCAACTGTCAAAGTCAAATAGTTGCAATCTAACGTGCCTCTTTGCCTCCAGACCAGTAGTGTATTAGACCTCTGTAGAGTAGCTCACTCAGTGTTGCATGCAAAGCCTGGTTTAGTTCAGTGTGTGGGAGCCTTCAGTTATAAACAGAAAGAAGTTGCACTGATTATATTTTTCATCATCCTCAAGTATTTTGTCGTTCGTGTGTGTGACTGTGCTGTCTGTCTGTGTGTGTGTGTGTGTGTGTGTATGCCATGCAAGTGTGTGCGTCTGTGTGCATGCGTTTGCGCTGTGTGTGTGTGTGTGTGCATGCGTTTGCGCTGTGTGTGTGTGTGTGTGTGTATGTGTGCATGCGTTTGCGCTGTGTGTGTGTGTCTGTGCTGTCTGTCTGTGTTTGTGTGTATGCCATGCAAGTGTGTGTGTGTTTGTCGTTGTGCGTGCGTTTGCGCTGTGTGTGTGTGTGTGTCGTCTCTACAAACACTTGAGCAGATGGCTGGGCTGATAAATGCGTCTAACAGATTTCCCACTCTCGGTAATAAACTAATTTAGTGAATCAAGATTAGAAGAAAAAAATGAGACAAGGAAACGAATGCGAACGTATCATTACCGATCTCATCAACACAGCTCGTCGTTCCAATCAATTAAACCTTTAATATAAATGTAAATGCAGTCGGCTCCTTGTAATCAACTGCGGGTGGATTGCTACAGAGACAGAGAGCTTTGGCTTTAGGCTTCAATCTAGGGTGATTACGTGAAGTGTTTGTATTCAGTTTTTCAAAATAAAAATGTTCACAAGTTAATTTTATCAACAAGAGGCTAAACCAAGTCCATCATTGACAATAATTACACAAAAAAATATCTATATACATTTTAAAGCCTACATACACCCATCCATATACCTACTGTACATGCATACCTGTCTGTACTGTGTGAAATATACTGGTGTTGATACACAGCCTTAGGCTCTGTGAAAGGCGACGTAAACAAAGGGGGCTCATCGTAACTAGCAACATACCAGTTTACAGAGCCTTGGCTGTTTATTAACACTGGATTTTCTTTCAGTGCACACACAGTGCAGACAGCTAGTGGATTGTGAGGAGATATTCACTGATTTTCAAAAAACAGAACACATTTTGACAACAAGCGTTCTCCAGAATCACTGCCTCCATCTTTAATTCATGGTGATAACTTGTGTTTGTTTTCTGAAGTGACAGGCGTCTCATATTCGAGCTAAATAAGCTAGCTGGTTTGTTTAGCCGTAGGTAGCAACCTGTCGTCCGCTAATGGAGAATATGTCTCAGCGTTACAGTCTAGTGGAGCGGATATTAATGTAACTGACTGGCTTTGGCCCGGGGATATTACCTTAGTTCAGTGTTGGAAAGACAAATTAAAGACACTGGAAACTCTGGATTTTTTTTTCAACACACACACATTGCAGACGTATAGAGGATCGTGAGGAGATATTCACTAAATTTGATAAAAAGTGATTTTGACAACAAGCATTCTCCGGAATGAATGTAACGGACTGGCTTTGGCCCGGGGATATTACCTTAGTTCAGTGTTGGAAAGACAAATTAACAGAAAAATAAATGGCTAAGAACCAAAATGGAGAAAGTGACAAAGGAGACTTTATAGGAAAACTACTTCAGACTAAAAGTGAAAGAGAGAGAGAATCGATGAGATTTAATGAGGCTCAAGGTGTGTTTACGTGTGTGTGTGTGTGTGTGTGTGTGTGTGTGTGTGTGTGTGTGTGTGTGTGTGTGTGTGTGTGTGTGTGTGTGTGTGTGTGTGTGTGTGTGTGTGTGTGTGTGTGTGTGTGTGTGTGTTCTGATCAATAAATCTTTACTGCAAGTGCTGATTTAAGTCTTGAGTGGGTCGGAAACCCCATACATCAACAGACAGCAGATACTGGCCTTTTGTTTTGCCAATTAGTTTCACTGTGAAATATTCTAACACAGAGTTGTTTACTTTTAAAACAGGCTCAAAACTAAATGTAAAAAAACAGAAATTTGAAACAGTCAATTTTTCCTCTGATGATCATAAAGTAACAGCAAACGAGACCATCAGTGCAAAGAATGCTATTTTTCTAACGTTTTTCTTAATGCCTTTGTCATGGGTATACGCGTCGCTCACCCAGGAATAACAGCTCGCATGGAACATCAATTCAACCACAATATCACCACATTGTTCAGTCATCATTGGATTTAATGATGTTTTTTCTTTATTAATATTATACAGTGTAAGTTAATGTTTTTGTAAGGGCCCAGTCCTAGTAACTACTAGACCTTGTGTTGTCAATCAATAACTCATTTACCTCAAAACAGAGTAGGCGTATGCAATAGTAATTACTCAAAGGAAATACAGAACAACATGAAAATGCATAGTTTATGCTGGCCCAAGTATTTGAAATTAAACATCTTCTCTAAAGGCAGGAAATGTACCGAGTACAACTACTGTAATATTGTACTACTATAAATATGTCTTCCATTACAAGGGAAAAGGATTATAGGATCAGAAAATGAGCCTAAATCTGTTTTTCTACTATGAGCAGAAAGTATGAAGACAACAATATTATTTGTCCGCAGTTGGCTGTAAGATGTGAACAGTACAGTCCCAAAGTTTAGTTTAAATCAGAGCAAAAACAAAACTTCAAAGTTAAGCCACAACATCTAAAAAATCTACTAACATAATTAGAAAAAAAAAATCCTCATTGCAAATGGAAAATTAGACCCTTGTAAATGCCCACACTGCAACTCAGCCATCAACATTTCTGGCATCCTGGAAATCAAATTTTATTGTCCCAACACCAGCTCCATGATGGTTGAGGCAATTAATTAGGCCTCGTTAACCCCGTCTAACTGCAGGTCAAATCACAGGCAATTTGTCAGATCATAAAGTTAGTTGGGGGGTTTTACTGATGTGACATGTAATGACATCAGCAAATATGAGATTTTATTTATTCTTACTGACAAAACACCTCTAATCACACACTTGAAGAATGTGTATGAGAACAATTAAACCTAGGCTCTGTAAACAGGCATGTTGCTAGCTACGGTGCCCCCTCCTTTTTTTACACACCCTTTGTTTACATACCCGTTTGCAGAGCCTAGGCTGTGTATTACCATCAGATGAATTTTCAGCACACACACAGTACGGACAGGTAGCAAATCGTGAGGAGATATTCACTGATTTTGACAAAAAAGTGATTTTGACAACAAGCGTGTTCCAGAATCGCTGACTCCACCTTTAACCAGCCTACATGGATTTGCATTCAACAATAGACACACACACACACACACACACACACACACATGCACACTTACAGAAGGGTCTTTCATTTTCAAGGTTTTTCTTTTTTACATTAAAACAAAATATCTGCTGAATCTGCAAAATTCTTCAGGTCACCTCCTGCTGCTGTAACCCCAGTGTATAAATATCCTTTTGATTATGCAGCAATTCAAATTCCCTTATGTGTGTGTGTGTGTGTGTGTGTGTGTGTGTGTGTGTGTGTGTGTGTGTGCGCGCGTGTGTGTACATGCGTGTGCTGAATTTGTATATTATCTACAATACAGATGGTCACACACCCCTGCCTTTTCACATGTTTGAGTATCTCTATGTACATTGTTTATCTGTGTTTAATTATGTGTCCTCTCTCTCTCACACACACACACACACACACACTCACTCACTCACACACACACACACACATCCCCACACACACACACACACACACACACACATACACCTACCCCCCTCCACACACACACACACACACACACACACACACACACACACACACACACACACACACACACAGGTGACGGGAGTGAGTGTGTCCCCTGGTAAGGACCAGCTGGTTGTGTTCCACACTAAGGACAGCAGAGATCTGGTGGTGTGTCTGCAGGGCATGGTGCCCGCAGGCGAGAGCCGCATCGGGGAGCTGGTCGGCACCTTACTCTCCCACTTCAAGAGGTGAGCAGGGGGGAAACAATGGTTAACACACACACACACACACACACACACAAACACAAACACACACACAGGTGACGGCATCGGGGAGCTAGTCGGCACCTTACTCTCCCACTTCAAGAGGTGAGCAGGGGGGAAAACAATGGGTAACTAATGGTGGTAGAAGAGGATTTACTAACATGTCTACCTTGGACTATAGTTTGCTGATAGAACGTTTTGGTTGACAACAACGTGATGATTTAGTCGTTTATTGGGTACTGGGTATTGTCAAAGACTTCACAATATGATATTCATCACAATACATGGGTCACGATACATTGGGATATGATGCACAGTATATTGCCATCACACTTTTATGTAGTTTGGAGAGTTTGCCACTAAAATAACAATGTAAATAGACGTTCATTGAATTCTAAGTGCTGATGGGGTATGACTCCACCGTCGCACGTACCCTATTGGCACTGCACGAGTAGTCCAAACTTACAATGACATTTTTGTAAAGGTGACTGAATTTCTGAAAGATTTTGTCAAATTCAATAGTCTTGGCCCAGTTGTGTTGTATTGACCGAGGATTAATTGGGCAGACAGAGTTGACAGACACAACTGTTCTTACCTGAACCCTAAAGTGTATTCAATCTATTCAGACCGTTCCGCAGGACAAGTTACTGTGAAAATGATCATTTATATCCAATATTTCAAATCTCCTCAGCGCAGAGAAAAACACATTTACAAATTAAATTAAATCTCTGAATCCTGCTGCTGCTTTTTCTTACCAAACAATTCACTTACAGTTCACGTCTTTTCAAAAAAAAATTGCTCTCAAGATTACAAAACATAGGCGCTCCGGTGGCGTAGTGAATAGAGCGCAGGTTCAAATCCGACACGTGGACCTTTGCTGCAGGTCATCCCCCCTCTCTCTCTGTCTCTCTCTGTCTCTCTCTGTCTCTCTCTGTCTCTCTCTGTCTCTCTCTGTCTCCCCATTTCAACAGTTTATCTCAAAAAAAGAATCTTAAAAAAAAAATTACAAAACATTGTTTGCATTGAAAGTCCACTTTCTTCTATTTTACCCATGAAGACATTGAACTAGAGCCCCAGACAAGAACCTATTGAATACATTCACGTGCATATTTCTAATACAAATCCAAACTTATAATGATAACAAGTAATAAGTAATTACAATAGTTTGCAAAGAATGTCACCGTTTTCTTCTGTTGATCGGCACAAGGTTAAACTTGTGAATAGAGCATTGAGACGTGGATATTACATTTTATCCCATTATCTCTCGTTTGAGCTCAATATATTTCATTCTGTCTCCGTCCACATTAGTTGGTTATCCTCACTGCAGTAGATCCTTGTCTGTCCATGTTACAGTCTCCCTCCCACACACTGTGACACCAGACTGAACTCAGGTTATCCTCAGTTCACTGCATTTTTGTGAGTTTTATAAGGATAGTTAAAATGACGCCCGAGTTCAAGTAAAGGCTATTTTGTTTTATAACAGTATGTTATGTATTGTGTACTGCTCTTGATTCCTTGAAGTGTGTGTGTGTGTGTGTGTGTGTGTGTGTGTGTGTGTGTGTGTGTGTGTGTGTGTGTGTGTGTGTGTGTGTGTGTGTGTGTGTGTGTGTGTGTGTGTGTGTCTGTCTGTCTGTCTGTCTGTCTGTCTGTCTGTCTGTCTGTCTGTCTGTCTGTCTGTCTGTCTGTCTGTCTGTCTGTCTGTCTGTCTGTCTGTCTGTCTGTCTGTCTGTGAATACAGTGATTACATTCATCTATTCTGTCTATTTAGCTAACGGCAGACCAACTCCAGAAGCTGTATATTGTACACACGCTAATCTGAATGTCACAGAAAAAACTAAATAAAAAAACTAAAATGCTATTAAATTGTCAAAAAATCCCCACAATATTAAAGTTGAGGCAGCATGTGCAGTATAAGCTAAAGTTACTGCATTAGTAATGATCATTTTTTGTTGACTGAAATAGCTTGTGTATGTGAGAACAGTTCAAATGGAGGCCACTCTATCTTATCCTTATGTCCTTCACTGCATAGAGGAAAACTTTCTTGTACTATCTAATAGACACTTCTTTACCAACTGAAACCCAGTAGACTTTATTTAACTTTAAAATTCCAGTTGTGCTGATTGTTTAATTTGCATTCCTATTTAAGTCACTAATTTCACCAGATTTTATTTAAAATGTATGTATTCTTCTTTCTAGCCAATTGCATGTGGCCTGCATCTCTCTGCTTAGCTTTGCCTGTGTGTGTGTGTGTGTGTGTGTGTGTGTGTGTGTGTGTGTGTGTGTGTGTGTGTGTGTGTGTGTGTGTGTGTGTGTGTGTGTGTGTGTGTGTGTGTGTGTGTGTGTGTGTGTGTGTGTGTGTGTGTGTGTGTGTGTGTGTGTAGGGGACTTGTGTATTTTCTCAATCGTTCCTTTTCTTTGATGGTATCTTGTTCTATTGTGGAGCCATTCCTCTGTAGGTGTCGGACTGAGAAAGGCTTTCTGTAATGACCCTCCCTGTGCCTCACAGGCCGAATCATCCATCACTGTATTACAGAACAAAGGCTACACCGTCACGTGCAATTACGTGTGTGTGCGTGTGCGTGTGTATGTGTGTATGTTTGTGGCAGGTTCTCACTTTGGGACAGGCCTTAAAAAGGGCTGTTTGAGGGTTAACACCAGGTTTTAAGGTTCAGTTATGAATTAGGTTTATGTTAGGGTTAGTGTTAGGGTTGGGGTTAGGCATTTAGTTTTGGTAGGGTCAGGGTAAGGGGCTAGGGAATGCATTATGTCCTCTTAAGTATAGGTGTGTGTGTGTGTGTGTGTGTTTGTGTTTGTGTATATCCGTACTGTATGATATTTTGCATGCAGTGTCAAACCACCACTGCAGCTCCCCGCAGATGAAGCTTTGACCTTTATCTCTCCTTCAATATGCTGCACAGTCGACAATATGCACAGACAGACACACACACACACACACACACACACACACACACACATACTGACTCTCTCACACACACACACACACACACACACACACAAGCGTACATATACTCACATACTCAAACTCTCTCTCTCTCCCTCTCTCTCTCTCTCACACACACACATACACTGTACACAGACACACACTCTCTCTCTCACACAGACACACATACTCACACTCTCTCTCTCACACACACACACAGACTCACACTCTCTCCCTCACACACACACACACACACACAGAGAGAAGGGAAGCTTACAGCAGCAACAAAGCAACACTTTATCCTCCTCAAAGTGACAGCCAGGCCGAACTAGAATGACACCGCTGCCGGGGATGAACCCACTTCTGTTCATCGCTCTGTCTGGATACTTGAGGTTGTATCAGACAAGATTTGTTTCTGACAGTTTTCTGAATCTGCTTTTGGAGTTAATCTCTCTATTTCTATCATGTTATTATGAATTAAAATTTTGCGGAAGACTAGAATGGTTTTGATATAGTGTCAAGTCTGGCATATTTAGAATGGAATGGAATAGTCTGTATTGTCATTGTACATGTAGATCTAAATTATAATACAGTCCTATCAGTGCAAACATCAGAAAAAAGCAAAATAGTTAAATAAAAAATATAAAATAGACCTTAAAACACTTTAGAAAATATATTAAAATATACAGACGATCCTCAGAAGAAGGGGAAAACACACACCACACATACAAGACATTTATATTCATAGACAAAATTAGTTTTTTTAGGAGCAGAAACGTTCCAATACCCCGCCAAGTTCTTTCAAATTCAAGTTATTCAGACATTTATGCAACTCATACCTAAGAAGCTAACCCTCTTATTTATCATGACGCACCAGCAGTTGTCTTGACTACAATGGTTTTTCGTGTTGATATAATGGCAACCCTGGCATATTTTTATGTATATATTTATTGTCTTTTTTAAGAGCTCAAACGTATCAATACAACGCCCCAAGTTGCTCCTAGCGGAAGTGATTCAGACATTTCTGCACAACACACACATAAGAAGATAAACCCTCTTATTATTTATCATGACGCACCAGTTGTCTAGAGAAACTCAGAAATACTTCATTCTTATTATGCATAGAAGGGGGTGGGAGAAGGATTACACACACACACACACACACACACACAGGGTAGTGGGAGAGGGATTAGATTCCCATGCCTACAGCATCCATCCCTCTCTTTCAAGCCTTTTTTATGCTTCCTATTTTTGTCTTTATCCCCTTTGTACAAATCTGTGTGTGTGTGTGTGTGCGTGTGCGTGTGCGTGTGCGTGTGTGTGACACACACCATCCCCAATCTTCATTTCTGGAGATGAGGCAATGAAATATTTAATACTCTGCTGGTGTTGAAGCCTATATTTAGATGAGACGGAGCAGCTTCACACTTTCTTCTATCTCTGTCTCTCGTGTGTGTGTGTGTCTCTGTCTGTCTGTGTGTGTGTGTGCGCGCGTTGTGCGTTTGAGACTGCAGCACTTTGCATCTGATTTAACACAAACTGCAAAATTGATAAGACATTTTAAGGCGATCATCAAAAACACTTTACAATACGTTCTCCAGCCTCTCATATCGATTAACCTTTAAATTCTCAAACAGTGAACGAATTTGAAATATATTCATATCAGACAGAGACCTTTATTTTCAATTGTATCTGGTCCGTTTGTGTTATAACTAGGGATGTCCATGGTTAACCGTTAACTGATAAGATAAAACTTTTAAAATGGAAAGCATGTCAGTTGATCAATGAATAACTGTGTTTTGAACTGCAGCTGCTTAACAAAAACAATGAGCAAAATCATCAAAAACAAAATTGTGTTTTTTTTTTGTTTTTTTTTTGCAACAGTAAATGTGTATCTGAATCTGAATCCCCTTCGGACAACACAAAGTATGATGTATGATGTGAAAGAGATAATTGTGTATGGTGTGGAATTGTCCAAATGAATATAAAAAATAAATAAATAAATAGATAGATAGATTGATAAATAAATAAATAAATAAATAAGGAAAAGTATAGCCGATTAGTAGCCGTATAGTATCAGTTAAACCGTTAAAGAAAAAACTTTAAAATGCAACATCACACATCATCTTCTTGTTTCTCGCATGCGCCTCTTGCATGAGGTCTCTGGTTCGATCCCCGACACTGGACAGGAGGGTGTAAGTAATAAAACTAGTGGTGGCTGCTATTACATCTACTGTGCCCACCATCTCTACCATTGTGTCCTTGAGCAAGACACTTAACCCCAAAAACTGCTCCAGGGGCGCTGTACTATGGCTGACCCTGTGCTCTGACGCCCTCTGAAGTGTGGTAACTTGAGAGGGGGATATGCGGAAAGACAGATTTCAATGTAACCAACCATTGACTAATAAAGTAACTTAACTTAAAAGCCTCTCAACAGATTAAGGACCATTTTTCTTATTCCAACAACTCTAGTTTTATATTTCTCAGTCAGTGACGTATCGAACACTTCTACATTTAATTCCGACTTCTCCCCACTGGGTTCTGTATGTAAAAATAGCCTGTGTTGAATTATTCATGGCTATCTTCAATTCTCACCGGTGGCAAACAGACAGCAGGAATATACGAGTAACTTCTAAGCTGGAAGATGAGGATGTTTTGACGGGTTAAAATGACATTAAATGGGTTTACGTCGTGTTAGGGTTGTCAGCGTTTACAGACAGTTGGCACATTTTCTCTCTCCTACAGTGTGTGTGTGTGTGTGTGTGTGCGTGCGTGTGTGTATGTTGTGGGAGTCAATAACGGGATTTTATTAACTCAAGCTCACTGTCCTGTGTGTTTGTGTGTGTGTGTGTGTCTCTGTCTGTCTGTGTGCAAGTGTGTATTTGTGTATCCGTATGTATGTATGTGTGTGTGTGTATGTGTGTGTCTCTGTCTGTGTGCGAGTGTGTATTTGTGTATCCGTATGTGTGTGTGTGTTGCCCGACATTGCTAAATCCCTGGTTGACATAATCTCTCTCTGTCTCTGTATTGTGTGTGTTGTGTAACCGGCCGGAATCCGTTTCTTAGAAAAATATTGCGGAGCGTTTCTGTAGCAACAGCTTTGCCCCTGCCGACCGTCACTGTCCTCAGTGACTAATGAAAAACCCTGTGCAAGAGATTGATCGTGTGTGTGTGTGTGTGTGTGTGTGTACTTGCGTGCTTGCTTGCGTGTGTGTGTGTGTGCTTGCATGCTTGCTTGTTTGTGTGTGTGTGTGTGTGTGTGAGTGTTTGTGTGTGTGTGTTCTGGTGCATAGAGTAGATTGGCGGTTTGTATGCTGACACAATTCATTGATTAGTCAATGGAGAGAAAGTGTATTGACGACAGTTTTTATGAGAGTTGGTAAACCTTTAAATTGTTTTAATTATTCGTGACAAAACAATAAGTATACTACACAAACACTTTAGTGTTCAATACCTTACCAAACTAAGAAAAAAATGTTTTTTCATGTACCAAAAAAAACTTAAATACTCAATCACAACCACACATTGATGGTGTAAAACTGGCAACGATTTTAACATTTGAAAACATAAAATCTCTAAAGAGAACAATTTGAAAACTGACCCATTTTGTTGCTTAAACCAATCTGAGGTTTACCATCTACTTATGATGTTGATAAATGAATAATCTTTAAGTTATTTTACTGAGCAAAGTCCTGAATTAGCAAGATACGAGAGCTTGCATGTACAGCAAATTTAGCAGGTCAATGAGGCTATTCTTAGGCACAGCATGTCTTTGACCTGAAGGCTAACGTCAGCATGATAGCATGTTGGCGTGATAAGGTTTGCTAAGTGGCACTTAACACAGAGTAGCCTACAGCTGAGGGTGGTGGGCACGCCATTTAGTTTGGCCGGTATGCGGTCGTAAAGTGAGGTAATGGACAGATTGTTAATTTGACCTGAAGATGAGAAAAGAAGTCAGGGGGTCAACAAGGTTATTACAGTTCATTCATAGGTGAATATGAATGTAAAATGTCAGGTAAATTGGAAAATAGAAATTGTATGAGAACTCTTATAAAAATAAATAAATAATATAAATCTTGTGTAGCAGAATTAGCTAAATGTAATATTTATTAGGCCGCTAATCATTTTGCATCCCCTTACATTGATCCTCTGACCCATTTGAGGTCCACAGCACACTGGTTTGGAACCACTGTATTAAGCAATGACTAAACTAATGATATTTGATAATCTGTTGCAGCTCTTGATGATTTGCTTTGTTGCTTAGAGAGAGGAAAAAATAATTTTCATTTACCAAAAAAAGACACATTTTGGCATGTTAAATGTATTTCAAGGTGTTAACCTGGCACAATTTAATTTTGACCCATGAAATCTCTTTAAGGGATAAATTAAAGGTGCTCCGAGGAACGTTCAGTTTGTCCATTCTTGCGCCCCCTTTGGACAAAAGCGGTAGTGTTTTTACTACGCCAGCTGTAGTTCCTGGGTGAGCGTATACCCATGACAAAGGCATTAAGAAAAACTACTGTACATAAAAATAGCAGTCTTTGCACTGATGGTCCTGTTTGCTGTTACATGTCATTTATGATCATCAGAGGAACAATTAGACTGTTTCAGAAATATTTAAAAGTATCTCGTAGTAGCTTTTAAAACATAAAAGCTGACGTGTTTTAGTAGTTACCAAACACAGTAAACCATCTATTGCAGCCTATTGATGGTTTGCTTATAGCCTTCAGTGAGCGAGAGAACCTTCGTTGTTGTAAACTGTCTAGGTCTGTTTATGTGACCTTCCTCATACAGTATCTGCCCTCAAGCTGGTTGCTTCATCCATTCACACTTCTCACTTCACTTACCCTATACTCTGACCTCCACAACTACCTTTTGTCCTTCTCTGTCTTTCTCTCTCTCGCTCTCTCTCTCTCTCTCTCTCTCTCTCGCTCTCTCTCTCTCTCTCTCTCTCTCTCTCTCTCTCACAAAAAGACAAACAAACAGACACACACAAAGACAGACAAACACACCACACACTCTCTCTCACACCCACACTCTCTCTCTTACACACATACAAACACATACACACGTACTCACTCTCTCTCACACACACACACACACACACACACACACACACACCCTACTACAGCATGAGTCAGCAGGAGTGTGCAGTATACACACGGCCCTCCATTGATCTTTAGAGTGATGTGGTCATATTCTGTTTCTGCCCTTTGCTTCCCAGAAGAGGGGAACATTTAGCCTTTCACCATGTATGCTACTGACACTGCAGAATAAGGAGTGAGTGAGTGTGTGAGTGAGTGACTTGTTAGACTGCAAACAATGCAAAATAAATGAATTATTTTTATTGAAGAAGGGCTGTAAATCAAGTTAATTAAATTATAACATTAACATCGTTAAAAGTTACAAATAAGCGAGAGAGGTGGAGAGAGATAGGGGAGACAGAGAGGGCGATAAGGACAGAGAGAGGGAGACAGGGAAAGAGTCAGAGAGAGAGGGAGAGAGAGAGAGAAAGCCTTTGTCTCTCTCACCAAGGTCACCCTTTCTGCTGAATCAAATATTTCAGACTGATAGAAGTGAAGCTCTTCTCTTCTCTGGTTCCTCGCTCTGCACTAAAGCTGCCCCTCCCCCTCCTGTTTTTCACTTCACATTCCTCTTCCCCCTCTCTCTCTCTCTCTCGCTCTCTCTCTTTCTCTCTCTCACTCACACACACACACTCACTCACTCACTCTCTCTCTCTCTCACACACACACACACGCTCTCTCTCTCTATCGCTCTCTCTCTCTCTCCATCCTTTCTGGGGTGCTGCGGAATGGATGCAGTTCCCATGGCAACCTTTGGCAACCATGTTTTTTTTTTCTGTGCCTGATACGAATATATGTGATCCATTAATAACTCTGCTGGCTGGAGATTATAACACAGCACAACTAGTACACAGACAGACAGAGAAGCAGAGACACAGACAGACAGACAGACAGACAGACAGGCAGGCAGGCAGACAGACAGACAGACAGACAGACTTTTTAACCACATTTAATATTTAGAATAAGAATTTTTCATTGTCATTGTGCAAGTACAATTTTACACAATACAAAACAAGGAAGAACTTGGCTTCTATGATAGAATAAAATAATATAGTTTTGTAGGCAAACATCTGTACATTTCTCAAAGTTAAGTATTGTGGATTATAAGTATTTGAAAAAAAAAACAGTATTGCATTGGCACTAGAGTAAACAATAAACAGTCACTTTTCTCATGTGGAAAAGCTTGTGCAGTGAGACAGTCTTCAAGGATGATCTATCTGCATAGTCGTTATATAACTTCCAAAATGTGCAAAGTCAAAATGCATGTAAGTTCATATATTCTCTCTCACTCACACACGCACCCACACACACACACACACACACACACACACACACACACACACACACACACACACACACACACACACACACACACAGAAAAACACACACACAGAAAATAGACTCGAGAAGACACACTCATTCACAGTCACAAACGCAAACACACACACACACACACACACACACACACACACACAAGAGTCATTGTTATGTGGGCCAGTGGGTCCTACTTGTCTCATTGGCACAGTGCTGCAGCCTGGGGGAGGAGGATGAGGCTGGGTGAAGTGATGGATAGCGAGTGGCCAGGCCTGTGTGTGTGTGCGTGTGCGTGTGCGTGACTGTGACGATGTGTTTGTGTGTGCTGCTGACTTTGTAAGTACACATTAGAGATTGCACTTAAAAGGTGTGAAAATGCATTACGTGTGTCAGAGGTCATGTGCATAAACTTAGTGTGTGTGTGTGTGTGTGTGTGTGTGTGTGTGTGTGTGTGTGTGTGTGTGTGTGTGTGTGTGTGTGTGTGTGTGTGTGTGAATGCGCTATGTGACTTGTTGTGACCAATTTTTGTACTGCAGCCAGCTCAGAATCACTGCCAAACAACCTCTCTCTCTCTATTTGTTTCTCTAAGGCCTTGTTCACACTAGACATGTTGCATGAGTTTGGTTTGTGTGTGTGTGTGTGTGCGTGAGTTTGGTGTGTTTGTGATTTAATTTAGGTTCCTATGTTAACAGGTTAGACCGTTCACACTGCTCGCGCTATTTCTGATCCGAGCTGCTTACAGTTCATCTAGCATCAAAAAGACAGTAAACAATGATATGTTTGACATTATACAAGCTTCAAAACTGGGCAAAGACATAATATTTTACCTGATGAAACCCCAATAATCTTTAGTTTTTCCTTATTAACTTATAGATGTGTTTATTTATTATATGTTTAACCCCATGTGACATCAGGGCAGCAGTTTTCCATATCTCTCTCCTGGCACACATTTTAAAATTACATTAAACACTAAAATACATTTTTAAAAATTACAGTTTTGTGATAAAACATTATTATTTCATTTTCATATCCTTTTTAATATCCATGGCCAATACAAAATCAATGGAGAAAGGGCTTGCTGGTCTAGTGTGTATATCGCATAATATCACCAAACACAGTTAAGTTAAGTTACTTTATTAGTCAATGGTTACATTGAAATTTGTCTTTCCGCATATCCCCTCTCAAGTTACCACACTTCAGAGGGGGTCAGTCTTGGTACAGCGCCTTATGGGCAGGTTTGGGGTTTAGTGTCTTGCTCAAGGACACAAAGGTAGAGATAGTGGGCACTGTAGACGTAATACCAGCCACCACTTGTTTTACTACTAACAACCTCCTGTCCGGTGCCAGGGATCGATCCAGGGACCTCATAGTTACTGGTCGGCGACCTTTTCCTCTAGGCCATCCTACCACCCCAGCTAATGGAGTGTGTTACGGACGTCCTAACCTACTAATAACACAGTGTTGTGTTTTTATCATGAAGCACTCACACAGACACTGACGCAAGCTTTTTCCTAACAGCTGACTTGGTCAAAATATTACAGTTACCTCATCGATTGACACAAACTGTTTACCATCAGTTTATTGATTTGTCTTTTAAGTGATTCATCAAGCTTGAATGTCAGTCTTTAAAACGTGAGGATGGCATCATTACACATTCAATATATTCCATAAAAAAAAACTGCTGATATCTCTGTTGTAGGATTTTACAGTGCATAGACGCGCGTGTGTGTGTGCGTGCGTGCGTGCGTGTGTGTGTGTGTGTGTGTGTGTGTGTGTGTGTGTGTGTGCGCGTGCGTGCGTGTGTGTGTGTGTGTCATCTATGCAATTGATTGTACTAAAGATCTTTACTTTGGCCAACACTGGCAAGTTTATCTCTATAGCACAATTCAGACACAAGGCCATTCAAAGTGCTTTACAGGGGAATAACATACATCAAGATTAGACATTATAAATTACATTTAAGAGATAGTATAAACAAAGAAAATACATCAAGAGTCAAGATTAGACAGTAAACATTAAGACAGCGATGTAGAATGGCTGCAATGGAAATTACGTGACTTATAATATGGTTATTTTCTATTTATGCGATAATGCTTATGAACCAAAGATAGTAAATAATATGGATGTAGCATCCGGGCTGACCTCAATTATTCACACAGCATCCAATAATCCTGGTTTGTGCACGTCGCCATTTTGTGAGGGGGAGGGATATAGCTGACGTATACCTCCGAGGCAAAGTGAGGGACAACGGGCGGAGAGCTGTCACTCAAGAGATCGCGCCAATACATTTTAACCTCCAAAAGAATAAAAACTAGCGTGGTCCAAAAAAATTCACCCCCCTCAGTGTTGTCATGGAGATATGACCTAAACATACAGACTAAAATGGTTTTGTGGCCCAGGCTGTAAATAGGTTTAATAAGACTTTGAAAACGGCCTGTCTAACAAGTGAGTCAAAGAAAAACTGCTCGGTCTTGGCACCACCACCCCAGTGGCACTTCCGGTTACTACAGTTGTGGTCACTTCCTTATTGGATGCCGGTAAAAATCGCTGAGGTTGGGGCTTGTTATGAACTCATGATAAATGGGAACTAAATTGCACACTTGTAATTATCTCTGACCCTTTGACAGATTGAGCACTCGAGAATGGATTTATAAATGTGTGTGTGTGTGTGTGTGTGTGTGTGTGTGTGTGTGTGTGTGTGTGTGTGTGTGTGTGTGTGTGTGTGTGTGTGTGTGTGTGTGTGCGCACGCGTGCTGTGTTCGAATGGGAAGAGATAAAAAGTGTTGGATTAGGTTAAGCTCACACTCTCTATGCTGGGAAAATCTTACGCCTCTGAAGTTTAATTGCGGTCTTCTAGTAATTATCAAGATTATCATAAAATGGCGGCGCTGCATTAATAGGCGTTTCTATTACAGGATTATGATGATTTTGCTTCTTTTCTGAGCTTGTTCATCAAAAAAAAAAATAATCTGCGGGGGCGCCTTTAGCTCAGTTGGTAAAGCGTCCCCCCCATGGGCCTCGGCCGGCAGCAGACCCGGGTTCGATTCCAGCCTGCGGTCGTTCTCTGCATGTCACTCCCCTCTCTGCCCCATTTCAACTCTGTCTCTACACTATCAATATAGCATAAAAATGCCAAAAAAATATCTTAAATAAAAAAATTAAAAATCTGCCCGTTAGGCTCACCCTCGAACACAAAATGCTTTGTAACACAGTCCCAGGCATTGATTACATAATGAGTACATCAGACAATAATTAGATACAGAGCTGTTCCTTCAATACAAATTGAAGGAACAGCTCAGCAAAAAAAAAATCCCCAGTGCTTTTCGAATCATAAATGAGGTGTTCTTCATTTTTATAACAATTACTTTTGGCTGTTTTATTTTTTGCAAATGAATATGTGTGAAGTATATTGATTTATTGAAGTAAGAGTATTATAGGTATATAGGTTGGTGTTATGTATTCTCTTTTGTTGGTTAAAAAATACCTACAGCACTTTATTTTTAATTTTTTGGGGTATTAGACTGTTTTTCACTTTTCATTTTACAAACCATTAGTTAAGAAAATCATCAGCAGAGTACCAATATTACACTAGTAACTGGTACCAATATTAGTAAACTATCATGGTGTGGTAACTGTACGTGCTGGACATTATACAGCTCTGGAAAAGATTAAGAGACCACTCCAAATGTTCAGTGTCTCTTGTTTTACTATTTATAGGCATATATTTGAGTAGAATGAACATTTTGGTTTTATAATATAAACTACTGACAACATTTCCACCAAATTCCCAATACATTTTTTGTCATCAAGAGCATTTTCAATGAGTAACGTAGAGATAAAGATTGAAGAAAAATCCAGAATGGTCTCTTAATTTTTTTCCGGAGCTGTAGCTTATTGTTCGACTAAAACAATGAAAGAGATGGAGGCTTCATAAAACTCAAGACCCCTCTGTAGTTAAATGGTCTGTACTGATCTCTGCATATGTGGGGAAGAACATTTTTGATAATTTGTCAGGATAAAATGATCATAATCCTATTACAAATATGTCGTTGTACCCTCAGATGAATACATCTCATGATTAAAGCCCTAGATTCTGCATGTGCACATTGCATGCTATGTAAGCTGCTGGTTTGGGAACACAACCAAACACGCAAGAAGTAAATCCCCCCTTCCAGTACCATGGAAAGTACGACTGTATATAGCCTACACTACAGTAAGTGAAAATGTGGGTTAAATAAAATATTTTTAAAAAAAATATGCAGCCAGGGAAGGGGCGTAATATTATGAGATTATTTTGTTTTTGTTTCAAGTCATAAGATTGCCAGAAAAAACTCACAAATATAAGAAAAAATAATAATAATTTTAATTTATTTATTTGTCAAGGAACCTTATCACCTATTTGTATTGGGAAGTGCCAGAAGGCCAGGCGATCTATTATTTAGAAAATTCAATATTTGATAGAAAATGATCTCTTTTCAGGCATATCAATTTAATATATGTCATGTTTCCTTTTTGCGAAATAATTTGATCATAATTTTTTTATTTTTTTTGTGTTTTTCATTTTGTTTTGTATTTTGATGTTTCATTTTTATTTGATATGTCTGAAATCAATAAATCAATCAATCAATCTCCATGTTCCTCCAACCCTCTATCAGGGCTACAAAGGCCTCATACAGTATATACCTCCAACCCTCTATCAGGGCTACAAAGGCCTCATACAGTATATACCTCCAACCCTCTATCAGGGCTACAAAGGCCTCATACAGTATATACCTCCAACCCTCTATCAGGGCTACAAAGGCCTCATACAGTATATACCTCCAACCCTCTATCAGGGCTACAAAGGCCTCATACAGTATATACCTCCAACCCTCTATCAGGGCTACAAAGGCCTCATACAGTATATACCTCCAACCCTCTATCAGGGCTACAAAGGCCTCATACAGTATATACCTCCAACCCTCTATCAGGGCTACAAAGGCCTCATACAGTATATACCTCCAACCCTCTATCAGGGCTACAAAGGCCTCATACAGTATATACCTCCAACCCTCTA
>CM049411.1:5850000-6060000 GCA_026929865.2 Hyperoplus lanceolatus
ACAGTTTTAGGTAGAAAACTATAAAATATTTATAATTTCACACGAAGATCACAAAAAGGCATATTTTTCATTCAAGATACCTCAGGGACCCTAGGGGCGGCCTAAGATAGTCTGCGCCTGTATTCCCTACACCGCAGCATCCCACACACAGCTCTCGCTTACTCTGCATACACACACACACACACACACACACACACACACACACACACACACACACACACACATAAATGTGCATAAACAGACAGAAAATCCTCCCTCAGAATATTAACAAGGGAAGCTCTTTATAGCTTGTGTTTACTGTTCATATAAAAAGCAGTTTTTAAAATGGCGCCTCTGGGGAGGTTTTGAAGGCTGATAATGTTTGTAGAATGTGGTGTGTCTCTTGGGAGTGTTAGCTCACATGTATGTTGAACGTGTAGGTTCACAGAATAGACAATGTTTCCCATAGTAGTGTAGTATTAGCCCTTGATTGTTTTAAAGACTTTAGCAGTAGCTCGGATGCTCAATTAAGTTGTAACACACACACACACACGCACACATCAATAAGGGACCTTCATAAGACATGGGGATATCTCTGCCTAATGAGGAAATAACATAGAAGGGAAATTGGTTATTAACTTGTTCACTCTTGAGATATCGCTCTAGTCTTTTTATACTGAGCCAAACCATCTAAATAATGCAGAACACACGAAACAACAACAAACCCTCTTTAACATTAAAACCCATTGCCTTCTGCCTCTGCATTTCCTCAGTTATTCATACAATACACTCGGCTACATAGTTGCAGCACTAGCAGAACTCGCTAACATAGAGTGATGCTAATTAAAGAACTGCTGCACTCAGAAAGCCTCTCAGGCACTTTATACACTTTGAACCGTCGGAGCCTCTTCCAACTGGGACAGATAAGGCTGCAGTGGCTTCATACAGCCTAACGTGTGTGTGTGTGTGTGTGTGTGTGTGTGTGTGTGTGTGTGAGAGAGAGTGTATTATTGAATGCAAATCCATTTGGCTAGTTAAAGGTGGAGTCAGCAAACGCTTGTTGTCAAAATCACTTTAAGTCAAAATCAGTGAATATCTCCTCACGATCCGCTACCTGTCCGTACTGTGTGTTTGCTGAACAAAAAAATCCAGTGTTAATGCACAGCCTAGGCTCTGTAAACTGGTATGTAAATGTAAACTGCGGCGGATGGATGGATAGATAGATAGATAGATAGATAGATAGATAGATAGATAGATAGATATTTCAGTAAAAGGCTGTGTCTGCTCCTGCTGTGTCCGGAGAAATGTGTCTGTAATGGGCACAAGGCGTCTGGAGAAAAGTCTGGCCATCCATCAATCATAGAGACAGCATGGCTCCCTCTGCCCCATGGTGTCTGACCTTACACACACACACACACACACACACACACACACACACACACACACACACACACACACACACACACACACACACACACACACACACACACACACACACACACACATTCACACACACACAGTATTCTATTTTCTTCTTTGATCTCAGTGTGTGCTCACAATCTGAAATATTGATGCGGAGGAGATTGTAGATTGTAGATGTTGTATGGGAGGAGATATCAGCTCTGAGTCTCTTGACAGATCAAGGCTATCTGTTCATCTCGTGCTGTTGTCAGTAGCAACCCACTAGAACACAGCTGTCAGTGGGGACATGTATAGTTCATAGTGTGCACAGCTCATTCCTTCAGATTGATATAGTGATATTTTTAAACCTGCAGTGTGTAGAATTTTGGGTTTTATTTCCTAGCAGATTTTGTAGAAAGTAATTATAATATCCATAAGTACATTTAATTTAGTGCATAATAGCTGAAAAAAAGTTTCTGCATATTTTGGACCAAGGCCTAGTGCCGCCATCTTGAAAGTGTCATAGTTGGAATGTCATCAGGTGCATTGTTTAAAATTTAGAATTGTTCTTGTCCTTGAAGGCCACTGTAGCTTCTGTTATTATTCGAAAGGGTTGGGGTTACCCAGGGAGCGTTGCATTCTAGAACTTTGTAGAACTTTCTTGATGATGTCATATTACACACTGCACCTTTAAAGCTACTACGAGTAAGTCGGCACGTTGGCGACACCTTTGAACAAAAGCGGTAGTATTATTACGACGCCAGCTGTCGTGAAGCTGTTTTCTAGCTCGTGCAGGGAGTGCAAGATTCAAATAATCAGGAAGCAATATGGTGCGTGTCCGTGTGTTGAAAGTGTGGAGGGCACCGGACTCTTTTCGGCTCCGTGAGTCTATGGGTGACACAGCATCAACTAATGCCAGTAAGTGCTAAACACACCTGATTGCAATGAGTTGATGCATTGTCACCTCTCACGCGAATGAACGAGAGATGGCAGTTAGTTAGTATGGATCACGATGAGGTAATGTGTTTATGTTGTAAATAATGATTATTTCAGATGAATAATGGTCATCTGATGATGCTGGTGAGGCAAAGTAAACTTTGTTTTAGTAGGCTACCGCTCATTCATTTAGGAGTAAACACTGCAGTCTAGTTTCGCTGCGTGAAATTGTGTATACGTTGCTTGGCAACGCCCTCCCGCCCGACTATCACTCTCCCTTTTAGCTATTCTTCATTGCATTTTCTTTTCTTTCTTTGATGGTTCAGCCCCGTTATCAGTCATTATGACGACAAATAATTGTCTCAAACAAGGCTCCCGCTCCCCTTCCCTCACCAGGAGGGATAGGCTTCTCAATTCACGTTCCTGCGCCACACTGAAATCTGCGACCAATACGGATATGTGACCATAGAGCATGCACGCGTGAACCGAAAATCGGACTGGGTGTACGACCAGATCAAATGCAGTAATAAAAACTATATAAAAACGTCTTTCTTTGCACTGATGGTCTCGTTTGCTGTTAAAGGTAATTTATGATTATGAGAGGAAACATGAGGCTGTTTAAAAGATATTTAAATGTTACTCGTAGCCGCTTTAAGGTTCAAGACATTCAAGATGCATGAGGTTTATTTTCTCATATGCACAACAATTACAGCAGCAGCCATTGGCAATTCTTAGACCTTTATTGTGTTCCTGTGTCATTTCTGCACATAATCTGCTGTGTGTTTTCAGTCTAGTAACTACTCCAGCTCTTTCTCTGTTGTTTTCCATGGACATTAAGAATAATTCCCTTTTTCCCTGATCAACCATCATCGTTAGAAGAAGTGAGAAAGAAAATATCAAACTATGATCATCGCTTTTTTATACCTTTTAAAATACAAATGAGTCTTTTATAGCTATAGTACTTTGCAGAGTCCCTCCCCACGCATACACACACACACACACACAGACACGCATACACACACACACACACACACACACACACACACACCTGCAGGGCTCATATATCTTTCAGCAGCAGAGGGCTTGGAGCAGAGCCAGGTTCAGTATTAGAGGGATGACTCACAGACTGGAGGTAAGCCTGTGTGTGTGTGTGTGTGTGTGTGTGTGTGTGTGTGTGTGTGTGTGTGTGTGTGTGTGTGTGTGTGTGTGTGTGTGTGTGTGTGTGTGTGTGTGTGTGTGTGTGTGTGTGTGTGTGTGTGTGTGTGTGTGTGTGTGTGTGTGTGTGTGTGTGTGTGTGTGTGTGTGTGTGTGTGTGTGTGGTGTGGTGTGGTGCGTGCGTCGTGCGTGCGTGCGTGCGTGCGTGCGTGCGTGCGTGCGTGCGTGCGTGCGTGCGTGTGTGGAGGTAAGCCCGGCTCCTCCACATCAGAACAGCCCAAAATAGATCTCCTCTTTCAGCTCCGATACCTTCAAGTTCCCCCTAACTTTTTTACTTCATACTTTCTGCAGATACTTTTCCTGCAGGCCCTATTTTTTCTTTAGCTTTCAAAAATGTTTCCGGAAGATTTTTATTTTCATTTTTAATAGCAAAGAGTTAACATTAAAACATTAGTGATTGGTATGAGACCAAATCATCTAGATTGGACCATCTATAGGTTTATTTGAGATATTCATTGACCTATATTGCAATTTTCTGATGTTTGCAATTATACCTGCATCCAATTTTGTTCATGTACTATGCCACTAAGACTATTCCATTCTATTCTATTTTCACTCCTATTGCATTTCTCTCTCTCTCCTTCTCTCTTTTTCTCTCCCTCTCTCTTTCTTTCTCTCTCTCTCCCTCTCTTTCCCTCTCTGTCTCTCTCTCTGTCTATGTCTCTCTGTCTCTGTCTGTCTGTCTCTCTCCCTCTCCTCTCTCTCTCTCTCTCTCTCTCTCTCTCTCTCTCTCTCCTTCTAAATAAAGCTTTGGTGCTTTTGGGACCAAGTCTCAAGCTTGCACTCACATGCCATGAAGGGCAAATACACACAGAGGGACTAGTGTGTGTGTGTGTGTGTGTGTGTGTGTGTGTGTGTGTGTGTGTGTGGTTTGGGGAAAGAGAGGGAATTGATTTTCCTTCCAGTGAAGGACTAAGTCAAACCCTCGGGCCTCAGCAGCTGCAGACTCTGACATTAACACTCAACTGATCTGGGTTTCATATATTCGGAGATGAAGGTTTTTTATTGAAATGCCATATTCAGTCAAACTTTATTTAAATAGCACTTTTAATGCACAACGAAATGCTTAACGAAAGAAAAGAAAATGTAAGATAGCATTGATTCAAGCAACGTGACCACTGACAGTGTATTGCTCAAATAGCAAGGCATTCCCATATAAGAAAATATAAAAAAATTGTTAAGGTTTTTTTCCAAATGTAGTACTTAATGAATAGGTTAGTGCCGCCATACTTTTTCATAACCGGTATATCTTACAAGACTAGTCCTGAGTCTTCTTCTAAATGTATTAACACCGAAAAATAGGTCATTTTTTTTTCCAAATGCAGTATGGTACCTTTTTGAATCATCTAAGTAGCGTGGTATTTTTTCAGTACGGGCATAACATATATAAGACTAGTGCTGAGTGGTTTAGATATGAAGACTGTGCTGTTCCACGGGCGAGGGCTGTGATTATTCATTCAGAGGCAAGTTATCACACCGTCAGATCAGAAAGGTGTCAAAGACCTGTGTGGTGCACCTAAAAGAAGCTATCAGAGTGTGTGTGTGTGTGTGTTTGTATCTATGAATGTTATCCTTACCCTGTGTGCCCTTCACGAATGAGCACAGCACAGAATCCCCTCTGGCATTTCACTGAGAACGGGATGAGACTCGGTCAAAGATAAAGAGAGTCAAGATAGAACAACACACACACTCACACACACACACACACACACACACACACACACACACACACATAGATACACACGAACACATACATACACACACACACACACATACACACGTATACATACACTCACACACACACACATACATAGATACCGGACTGGCAGCCATGACAGACCACTGGGTGGCAGCCATGACAGATGGGGGAAGTTCAGATCTTGGAGGGTAACCATGGAAACCTGCATCAGTGAGTGCTACCCTGAGCGCCTGCAGTGTGTGTGTGTGTGTGTGTGTGTGTGTGTGTGTGTGTGTGTGTGTGTGTGTGTGTGTGTGTGTGTGTGTGTGTGTGTGTGTGTGTGTGTGTGTGTGTGTGTGTGTGGATCAGGCGCCTTTTCTTTCTCTGGTTGTTTATGACAACATGTCGGTGTCATTGGGTTCACGATTCATTTCATGTTTTTTGATTTGAAGCGTTTTGAAGAGATCGGCTGTTTGAATGGAAACAACAGCAATTACAGTTTGAAAAGGGTTTTGTTTCTACGCATGACACACGGGGCCATTATAGGTGACTGTGCCAGTGGGAAAGTGTGTCACGACAAAGGGATGTACGTAGGTGTGTTTATGATTATTTTAGCTTCCTGTCACCACCCCTACCTTTAGAAAAGAGGTTAAAATTACATAATACTTTCGACTGTTTCGTTTTTAAAGGTACAGTGAAGGGAATTGGCGGAATCGGAAATGGAATATATGAATATGATATTCACAAGCTGTTTAATTAGTGTATAGTCACTTGAAAATACAAGTTGTTGTTTTATTTCCTAAGTATGTGGGTGTTATATCCATATTAGTCGCCTTGTTGCACCGCCATGTTTCTACAGTAGCGCAGAATGCACAAACTTAACGGCCGTATGCATTTTTATATATAGTGGGCGTCCTGGGGAAATGCACCTGTTGGAAGATGAAGAAGAAGAAGCACTATAGAATAAATAACTAAATACATCTTCACCTCATCACTTGATATTGTGGAAAGACTTGAGGCAGTGGTGGATGATGCCATCTTTAGTAACTATAGCTTCTTGTCCTTGAAGGCCACCGTAGCTTCTGTACATTCTCAGAATGGGAGTGGTTAGCAAGGGAGCGTTGACATTTAGAATCTCACCACCACAATATTTCTACATTACACACTACCTTTTAAGAACAAGAATGACTCATTCATCTTCTCATTCCCCCACACATTAACATCACATTAACTCTCTCCTCCAGCCCCGTGTGTGTGTGTGTGTGTGTGTGTGTGTGTGTGTGTGTGTGTGTGTGTGTGTGTGTGTGTGTGTGTGTGTGTGTGTGTGTGTGTGTGTGTGTGTGTGTGTGTGTGTGTGTGTGTGTGTACAGCAGCCTCCCGATGTATTTTTGCCTTTTTTCTCCTCACACACTGATTCCTGCCATCCATCGTGTTTAATAGCGAATCCGGCAGAATGGCAAAGCGCCCGTTAACCCAGAACTGCTCTAACTAGATGTGACAGCCACTAAAATCCAATCCGCTGCTCTGTGTGTGTGTGTGTTTGCGTCCGTCCGTGTGTGTGTTTGTGTGACAGCCACTAAATAGCCAATCCGCTGCTACGCCTCGGACCGGCAACCACAAATGGATCATTACTTTCAACATCTCCGGCTCCATTCATACGATCTGATTTATCTTCATTTGATTTCTTTGGTCTTGATTCGCTGACACATGGACGTGTATAGCATCTCTACTGTGTGCGATCATTTCTAGCACATATAGAACCAAAATCGATAACAGCGCTGGGTCGTCAAGGGATACACCGATGCAATTTTATGAGGTTGTAGCCCATTGTCTGCCTTAACAAAATTGGATCGTTTGTGTTTTAATAACGCTTGCTTTTGAGTTTATTGATCCTTGAAAGTTGCAATCCATCAATATCCTTCTTTTTTTAAGATTGTTTTTGTTGTTGCATTTTTAAGCTTTATTATTAGATAGTACAGAGTTGAAATGGAGACAGAGAGAGGGGGGGTGGGATGACCTGCAGTAAAGGTCCACGGGTCGGATGTGAACCCGCAACGACCATTGTAACGAAGGCCGGAGCTGATATAGTACACGCTCCACCGGAGCGCCCCAGTCAATATCTTTCTAACTTTACTGTAGTCTCTAAATGTCAAGTTTATTCTCCACATCTCGACACATACTCTGATCATTTCTCTATTGATAACATATTTTCAGTCTCATTCACGCACGCACGCACGCACGCACGCACACACACACACACACACACACACATTCAATCATTCATATAATACAATAGCATTCTCAGTCTATCAATAATACTAATGTTAAAGGTATAATGGTATGAGTGGGAGTGATCTAATATGCATGACAAAGTATGATTACCTTTTATATGAAAGTACAGTGAGAGTGATTTATGGCCTCAAAACCTGTGTGTGTGTGTGTGTGTGTGAGAATGTGGTGTATTTGTAAAATGATGATGCTGTATTAGGCAAGGCAAGTTTATTTATATAGCACAATTCAGACACAAGGCCACTCAAAGTGCTTTACAGGGGCAAGATTAGAATACATAAAACACATTATAAAACATTTAAAAGCGAATAAAAGAAGCAAAAAAAATAAAATTAAAACTCGATTTAAAAACATTTAAGAGCAAATAAAAGAAGCAAATAAATTGAAAATTGCAGGTTAAAATGGAAACAAAAAAGTCTTCAGACTCGATTTAAAAGAACTGAGAGTTGCAGCAGACCTCAAGTTCTCTGGGAGTTTGTTCCAGAGATTTGGTGCATAATAACTAAAAGCTGCTTCTCCTTGTTTAGTCCTAACTCTGGGGACTGTAAGTAAACCTGTCCCAGACGACCTAAGGGCTCTGGACGGTTCATAACGTATCAGCATATCAGTAATGTATTTTGGCCCTAAACCATTTAGTGCTTTATAAACCAACATCAGTATTTTGAAATCAATTCTTTGAGTGACTGGAAGCCAGTGTAAAGACCTCAGAACTGGGGTAATGTGATCTACTTTTTTGGTCCTAGTGAGGACTCGGGCAGCAGCGTTCTGAATTAGCTGAAGCTGTCTGATAGATTTTTTTGGAAGGCCAGCAAGGACACTGTTACAGTAGTCAAGTCTACTAAAGATAAATGCATGGATAAGTTTTTCTAAATCTTGCTGAGACATAAGCCCTTTAATTCTTGATATGTTTTTTAGGTGGTAGTAGGCTGATTTATTAATTGATTTTATGTGTTTCTTGAAATTCAAGTCGGAGTCTATAACAACACCAAGATTTCTGGCTTGGGGTGTGGTTTCTAACATAATGGATGTAAGTTGTGCGCTGACTTTTAATTGTTCATCTTTGGCACCAAAGACAATTACTTCAGTTTTATCGTTGTTTAATTGAAGGAAATTTTGGCACATCCAATCATTGATTTGTTCAATGCACTTACTCAGTGCCTGTATCGGACTGTAGTCTCCTGGTGATATGGTTATGTAAATTTGTGTGTCGTCTGCATAATTATGGTAGCATAATTTGTTCTTATTCATAATCTGAGCTAGTGGGAGCATGTAGATGTTAAATAGAAGAGGGCCAAGAGTTAGAGCAAGTATGATTTATGGCGTACACAGCTTTACATACATTTGCTCTCTTACATCCACATACACACACACATACACACACACACACACACACACACACACACACACACACACACACACACACACACACACACACACTCACTCTCACACACAGGCACACACACACACACACACGGGTCTCTTACTCTTAAGGATCTGCATTGTGTGTTGGACTCTGAGTGGATGTAATGTGAAGCCGCTGAGGCGAGCTGCTCCTGCATTAGATTTGCAGTAATGAGCCGATATGAGTCAGCAGCCAAAATCTGTTGTTTTATGTTAGTTTACTGTTGTTTGCTTTGTAGAATGTGCAACTTTAAACCCGCCAGTATCCAATAACTCCTTTTTATTTCATACATTCTACTTTGAGGTATAGTTTTGTGGAATGGTCTTGACAAAAAGTTGTATTATAAGTATTATTATTATGATTTTTATTTTTATTTACAGCAGATATATTTTTGAAAAGTATTATGTACTATTTAAAGTGTCTGTTTAGTTGCTCTTATTGGGATTTGCACTTGTTTGTGATTGTGGTGAAGAATGGGGGTAGGACTCGATTTTCAAACGGGTTCTATTATGTTGAAATGAGCTTTTAATTGTTTTAATCATATTGTTTTTCCCTTTGTTATACTTTTATAAAATAAAAATAAATGGAAAAAAATATTTCATTCATTGTCACATTCTACTTTCTCTCTGTCTCTCTCTCTCTCTCTCTCTCCCCCTCTCCCCCTCTCCCTCTCTCTCTCCATCCCTCTCTTTCTCTCTTTCCCTCTCTCTCCCTCTCTCTCTCTCCATCCCTCTGTCTCTCTTTCCCTCTCTCTCCACCCCCCCTCTCTCTCTCTTCCTCCCTCTCTCCATCTTTCTCTCTAATACTCTCTCTCTCTAATAATGTACCTGTTCAAAAAAAATAATTCCTTCATTCACACTTTCTCCCTTGTTTCCCCCCCTCTCTCTCTCTCTCTCTCTCTCTATCCCTCTCCCTCTCTCTCTCTCATCCCTCTCCCTCTCTCTCTTTCCATCCCTATCCCCCTCCCTCTCTCTCTCTCTCTCCATCCCTCTCCCCTCCCTCTCTCTCTCTCTGCAGTGAGAAGCGTAAGCTGCAGGTGAACATAGCGAGTCCCATCCAGTGCAGCATGAACGGCAGGAAGTGCACCGTCATCGTGGAACCCAAGATCAACCAATCACAGCCCGACTTCACCAAGAGTCGCTCCGGTTACATACTGGCTGTCCCTGGCAACTAATGTCCCCCATGGCAACTAATGGCCTCTTTCCACCGCACATGTAGCTCTACTCGACTCAACTCAACTTAGCTCAACTCGGTTTTGGTACACTCGAAAAGTCCTGGAGAGTTTGGGAGTATATACATGGACCTATTACAGAATGAAGCTGGTAGTCTCTGGCCAATCAGTGGCCGGCAATCTGCCCGATGACACCTTTTAGCATCGGCTCAGCTCGCTTGGAACCTAGAGCGAGGTGATACAAAAAAAAAAAAAACAGCCGCTATCAGGGACCAGGTACCATGATTTTGTGGTGGAAACGCCAGAAATGCGAGTTCAGTCGAGTGGAGTTGAGCTGATACCATGCAGTGGAAAAGCGCCATAAAGAGCGGGCCAAGCATGATTCACTTTGAATTGTTGTTTTTTTCTCAGTGCTGTGTTGACTCAGATCAGCAGTTCTGTGGGTGGATTTGTGTAATTAAATCCCCCACAATGCAAAGCGATGCCAAAATCGACCTGTTTTCTAGATTTCTATAAACAGTAAAGTGTACAATACGCCTACGAGCAAATCGTTATGAACTAAATAGGGTTTTGTTTTCAATGCACTACAGGTTGATCCAACAATTATTATTTTAATTTTTTTCAAAATCCAAATTTCAAATGATTTTCTCTGTGCAATATTTAATTAGTTAATTGTAGATGGAATGTTGTGGTTGTCAAGGTGAAAGGAGATTATGAAGGGACTGTTCTCTGAATCACTGATGTTGCATAATTTGTGGGGGGGGGAATAATCCAAATCCAAAGGCTTTACAGAAATTTAAAAAATGCCTGGAACTCAGAAAATGAAACTGACAAATGAAGTAAAACGATATTTATGAATGACCATATGATTTTTACAGATAGCTTTGGTTATCTGCTCTAAAAAATATCTTTGTAATTGTATATTCTAAGGGATATTAATGTTAATTGAAGACTTACCTACCTACACGGTAAACGTAAAAGAAAATGCAGTGTCCACTTCCATTCCATTATACAGTGCCGCTTGAAAGTATGTGAACCCCTTCAGCCTTTTGGAATTTTATATATTTTATTATACATTTATTTGTATCAATAACATACAATGTGAAATAACAGATGTTTGTTTATCAATTCCATATTTTTCTTTTCATATAAAAAATACCGGTATTGATAAAAATGAATGAATAATAGTTAAACTAAATAAAATTCCAAAAGGCTCAAGGGGTTCACACACTTTCAAGCAGCACTGTATGTTTACAATCACATACGGGATTGTAAGTGCAAAAGAAAAATAATAATAAAAAAAAAAAAAACGGGATGCAATGATTCAGTCGTTGTCTGAGGCACAAATTCCAAAATGTCTTGTTAGTTTGTTCGTCATAGGATGTTTAGACGGATGTGTTGAGCATATCCTATAAAATTACGACCTGCTATATATATATATAGCGTCAAAATCTATTAATTTAAACCTTGCTTCTTATTTTACTGTACTTTTATATAATACTCTATTACAGCTTAGATATATTAAAGTTAGAAAATACTTTATTCTGCATAAAATGAAAAGATTATACTACATTTAGTACATAAAGGGAAGTCTTAAGTTAAACTGTATAACACATATGGGCAAATATGAAGACAATAACCAAAGTATTATGTTTTTTTCTTTGACTAAATGCTCTAGCTTTAGCAGCAGAGCGTTGCTGGCCAGTACTGTAAAATCCCACGTGAACACCCGCCCCTGAACATGGTCTCATTTGCTGTCTTTGTGTTGAGTGAATAGCCTCTGTGTGTGTCTGTGTCTGTGTCTGTGTGTGTGTGTGTGTGTGTGTGTGTGTGTGTGTGTGTGTGTGTGTGTGTGTGTGTGTGTGTGTGTTGTGTGTGTGTGTGTGTGTCAATGTTCTGTCTTGGAGCCTGGCTAGAGTGATGGCAGATAGTTTCTATTCGAGTTTTGAGTTCTACATACTAAGACTTCCAAAAGACTCCAAATATGAGGTTTTTATACATATGAATAAGTTATCCAAACAAAAGATAATTAGTTGGCTCAAATATAGACAGTTATCCGTAAAACTTATTTAATATAAGTTGCGTTGAAATTTTGTGTTTGCCTAACTGTTTCATTTGTACAGTGCAGACACAGTAGAGCTCTGGCATTTTAACCAACCACATTAACAGTAAAGGACATTGCACACCGAGTGTGAATTATGACACGTCTCACTATAGGAAGCGACGACCTAGAAAAATCTAATTCAGGTCGAAAAAATAAAATCCGCAATTTCTCGAAGCTAAATAATGTCGCGGAAAAACCTTAAAACAGTCAGCTCTCTAACCTTCTCTCTAGTTCCTCTGCACTGGGCCTTCTGTGGAGCAGCTTCAAGTCGTAAAACAAAAAGTGTGAACTCAGCTAGAAAGATAAAATGGCTTCCTCCCGTTACGACTCTCTTCCATCTCAAAGGTCAGCACTTTCAAACCACTGCTAATAAGACCAAATTCACATGAAAACCTTCACCAAAAGTTCACGAACATTTTCACTGAATTATTTCCCCCCTCTCTCCATGAGAAAAATCCACCGAATGGAGCAATTTAGATGTTCTCGTCTTTCTAGGCTCCCAGTCCTAAAATATTTACAAAAAGTTTGAGCTGATGTTATTTTTTGTGAAATAGTTGAAAGCATCACAAAATTAGGGACAAAAGTCTTCAGCGCTCAGAAAAAAACTATATTTTTTCCACTTCCAATTTCATAAAAACTTGGGCAAAACTTCTTCTTCTTATACTATTCCATCGGCTTGATATAAAGGTTGTCGTAGTTATTCCAGCAAGTGTTGCTAATCATTAGAATAAAACTACTTGGGTCTCTCCGGTGGTGTAGTGGATAGAGCGCGTACCATATCGGCTCCGGCCTTCGTTGCAGTGGTCGCTTGTTCAAATGCGACCCGTGGACCTTTACTGCAGGTCATCCCCGCTCTTCAACTCTTTACTATCCAATAAAGCTTGAAAATGCCAAAAAAATATCTTAAAAAGAATAAAGCTACTGATATTCTAAGATGTTTCTACCCACAATGCCTTTAGCCTAGACTCTAAGTAAAGAAACCCTGAGTGAGTGTGGGCTGATTGGTGACAGCCCAAGGTTTTGATTCCCTGCTCCCTGGGTGTCTGGCCTAGTTGAAGAGGCAGCGGCACTCTAGACGACTTTAATTCAAAAAAGGCAGAAAAATTTGGTTAGCTGTCAGTGTAGCCACGGTTACACACTCCTCTTTTTTAATGTAACTTTATTTAAACAGGGACAATGTACAAAAGGAACATTAACCTTGTTGAGAGCAAGGAGAGATGCATTGTACCAGGTTTTAGTACATTGCTATTTTCCACCTGTAGTCCTTAATTTAGCTTGAGTGTCATTTGAACGCGCACACACACACACACACACACACACACACACACACACACACACACACACACACACACACACACACACACACAGTCCTCTTAATTGTGCTTGAGTGGCATTTGAAAACGTCATTTATCTCAATTAGTTTGTAACTGCTCTTTAGAACTACGAGCAGGTATCTTGTTCTGTGGTGGCTGAGCTGGTAACTGTAGCTTTGATGAGAGTCTTTGATGCATTATAGAGTTGTTTGGGGAAGCTGGTGGAGTGTGGGTGTCTCTCTCTCTCTCTCTCTCTCTCTCTATCTATCTGTGTGTGTGTGTGGGGGGGGGGGGTGTCTCTCTCTATGTGTGTGTGTGTGTGTCTCCCTCTGTTAGTGTGTTTGTGTGTGTCTCTCTCTCTAACTCTGTGTTTGTGTCCGTGTGTGTGTGTGTACCATACCCTGCAGCATGGTAGTCTCCCAGAGGGCGGCTGCATCATTAGAATGGACTGCGTGTCACTCCTCACTTCAGCGCTCCGTCGCTTTCTTCGGGCAAAAGGGGGTCGGTGAACAAAGCCTTCGCCTGGCCTCCTCTTCCACTCTCGCTGTGTGTGTGTGTGTGTGTGTGTGTGTGTGTGTTTCTTCTTCCATTTTTTTTCCGTCTTTGCCCGCGAGGCGTGGAAGTAAAAAGGGAAACTACACCAGCAAAGAGACATGTCAGACAGTGTACACACACACACACACACACACACACACACACACACACACACAGTAGGGAGTATCATTCAGCAACCAACAATGAGACAAAGCAAAGAAGAGTAACCTGAAAATGTAAAACAAAACCCTCGATCTAAAACCTATTAAAAGATAATGATAGTGTCCGTCTTTATCTTTATTGTTGTCAAAACCAAAACCAACAGTGTTTCTCTTAATACCTTCTGACTTTATTGTTTTTTCTTAAAGGTGAAGTCAGCGATTCTGAGAAATGCTTGTCGAAATTACGTTTTGTGTTAATACACAGCCTAGGCTCTGTAAATGGGTATAACAAAGGGACCAACAGTAGCTAGTAGCAACATGCCTGTTTACAGAGCCTACGCTGTTCTGTTTTTTTCAGCGCACACACAGTACGGACAGTTAGCAGATCGTTGGGAGATATTCACTGATTTTGACAAAATTTGTTTTGACGACAAGCGTTCTCTAAGATCGCTGACTACAGCTCACAAAATATTTTATGTTCATTCAAGATGCATTTTTTTCTGGGACTATTTTCAGCAGCGTATTAATCCACATTTGGTGCAATAGTGATTCTGTCCAGCATCAGGGTCTGTGTACTGTATGTGTGATTGGGTCAAAATGGAACTACATTCTGTGTGTGTTGATTTTGTTTTAGGTGTTCAAACCCAATCAACAAAGATTACTTTTGATTACTTTTCCATAATATTTCCATTTTATTGATCATTAGCTGTTAAAAATAATAAGTGTAAAAAATCCCAGGCTTTTCCTAATCACCACTTTATAAATGGTCATGAAAGAATGTCAAATATGAATGTTAACTCTATAAGACGTGTGCCATTGTATTCTTCCCTTTTTCTGTTTGAGTGAGATCTTAATTTTCTTAATTTTCAGTGTTTTGTGTTTCTTATACATTTGACTCAAGACTCTGTTATGAAGCCCATCCATGTTAGCCAAAGGGTTACACATACCATTTACTTTCACCATAAATTATTCCATACTCTACTGTGGCTTTGAGCAAAAAAGTCTATGGCTGTGTTCGAAAAGCACTAACGTCCTCCCTCCTACATACTCTACATGTATACTACATACTGTCTACTTAACGATCGATTGTGTATGCGAGGTTCGTCGGACCGTTTACACTGAAGCATACAGAAGCAATAAAGAAGTTTTAAAAAAAAACTTCCGTGCTGTTTGAAAAGACGCAATGCATTGTGGGGCGGTTGAGTAGGAAAAGTAACCTGTTGATCCATACACAAAATCTTCAAGGAAGTTAGTACTCATCCGGGCATTTCTCGCCTACACAAATTCGCATACACAACCGTCACATACTCAAATTGACGTCAAAATGAGTATGAGTAGGATGAGTAGTATGGCTTTTCGAACACGGTCTCTCTGTATTCACCCTCCATTCAGTATGTGCCTAATTTTATATCAAGTTTATATTTTACGTACCATAAATATACTGTAATATCCAGACCAAGAGGCTAAAGGGACCTGCAGCGAACGTATTCTGTATAAACGCCGGTTATGCATTCCATGATGTTCCGTAATGAATGAAGAATATTTTCATTAATCATTTTATTAATAAATGAATTTGCTTCAACAGCTGATTCTTGGAGTCATTGTTTTTAAAGCCTATTAACTAGTGGTGTGTGAGTATTTAGGTGAGACACTGCATGTGAATGGGGTAACATTTTAAATCATAGGCTAGATATGACTTTGCCAGTTGATTATTTAGCCTATACATTAAAACTATTATATTTTGCGTTACAATTGTTTCAGAGATATTTGAATAAATATGTAAATGTGGACCTCTTCAGTCTTCATATAACACACATCTAGATGTCAGCCTATAGGATCAAGCCAGAGTTAGAGAGTTGTAGTTAATGTTTATAACATATGAGTGAAAGTTTTTTACAGAACAGATTTAGAAAAAGCAATGCTGCAATGTCCTCACCTTTACATATGGTGACAAGATAAAACTGTTGGAATAACAGGATTCACGCAGAGAATACTGGTATGATGACTCAGATGTATTCCCAAGGCCGTCCCTTCTTTCATTGTTACAACATATTAGTGTCCAACGTTTTTACAGAACAGATTTTGAAAAAGCTTGAATCAATTGTGTTTTTTGCACACACACACACACACACACACACACGTCTCTGGTGATCAGATGAAACTGTTGGAATAACAGTATTCACGCAAAGAATAATGGTATGATGATTCAAATTGTATTCCCAAGGCCGTTTCTACCATAGACATATAAAGAACCAATGCGGAGTCTATTCTTTATTATGTCTTTGGTCTCTACTAACTGCACCAACTGATGTGTGACGTAGGCATGTAGGGATGAACGGTAATCCTCCCACTAACATCTGTTTCACCATGGTGACGGGGACAGACCGCTAAAACCCCTGCGGTCAGTGTATATGTGTGTGTGTGTGTGTGTGTGTATTTTTTTTTGTGTGTTTGTGTATGTGAGTATGCGTGCCTCAGTCAGTCGGCATGACGACGCCACTGTGTCAGTGTGAGGCAGTTACCTCAGCTCAACAGGTTTATAATCCACCGACTGACTGAGGAACGAATATTCACACACACACACACGCACGCACACACACACACGCACACGCACACACATACACATTGGCACGAATATTCTGCTGTCGGGATGTTTTTCTCTATCTGAAATGTCAGATATTGTGTTTTCAAAGTACACACTTTCATTTCATATTAAATTCATTTGGACAGATGCTACCACATGGGACTTGAACAGCAAATCTCCCAATGTACAGAATCATGGCATTTATAGCTATGCTGCTAATCTGCAATGCCCGACCATTACATGCACATAGACTGATCTTGTGTTTGCAAAGTGCATATTCAGACTACTTGCATACAGCTCTGGAAAATAATTAAGAGACCACTCCAAATGTTCAGTGTCTATTGTTTTACTTTTTAGAGGCATATGTTTGAGTAAAATTAACATTTTGATTTTATGATATAAACTACTTACAACATTTCTACCAAATTCACAATAAAAATATTGTCATTTAGAGCATTTTCAATAAGTAACGTAGAGATGAAGATTTAAGAAAAATCCAGACTGGTCTCTTCATTTCTTCTGTGGCTGTATTTAAACTATAAATGCGTGCAAATGAGACAGACAGAGAGACACGTGGGACGGACTTGAACGATCAGTGCATTTTTATTTTTCCATCACAGTACAAAAATAAATGAAAATAAGCAGAAACCAACTGAAAAAAAGTTTCAATTACAGCAACAGCTTTTTTGTCTTTTTCAAAAAGAAACATTTTTTATTGAACATCGTCGACACCTCCCCTCTCCCCACAGAGGTGAAACCAAGTCCCATGAGAAGAAAATAAAACAACATGTCACACACTCTTCTGTACAAATAAATAAAACGCTGTCAGTCACACACACATTCACACACACATGCAGCCTCCCAAATGCCTCTCGTTTTCAACTTCTTAACCACTGTCTTGTTTTTTTGATTTTTTTTGATTTTTTAGTTTTGTTTTTTATCTACAAAGTACGCAACAATATACAGAAACAAGAATTTGACTGAAATCTTTTTTTTAAACTATCACTTGAGAGAGTTTTTATTTTCATATTGTATAAGCTTTTGAAAGTATTTTTCTCAAACAAACTACTCAATTATGCAAAGTGAAAGTAGAGAAAGAAAATGGCATGTTTCAAGTGAGTCTGGGCAAGTAGACAGACAGACAGACAGAGAGAGAGAGAGAGAGAGAGAGATAGATAGATAGATAGATAGATAGATAGATAGACACAGAGAGCAGGAGAGAGAGAGAGAGAGAGAGAGATGGAGAGGGAGAGAAAGATTCTGGGGCCTCAGTTTGGGAGCTCCTTTTACCCACAATGCCCTGCCCATCCAAAGTGCATGTCCACCATATTGCGCCGGCACAAACTCTCCAAATGAACTTTCTCCCGTTGATCTAACCCCATAGGGAAGCCTTAATACCACAGCAGAGGAGGCCACAGTCATTTCAACTGATTCATTTCAACACAGCAGCGAACGAGAGGCCTTTAGAAAACATGACATAAGCTTTCTGTTGTTGGCACGACCAGTCCATTAATGCCTCAGATACTTGGTTTTTAGAACACTGTTAAAGAAAGAGTGTGTGCACAATTTGCTTTCATGTAGATGAGATGTGAAAACTAAGGGTGACCCTGAATAGTCGAGTATTCTGTGATTTGATTGAAGGAGCCCAAAATCGGATAGTCGCAACCAAAAAAGAATTATCATGCCAAGTCCACAAGACAAACCTCAATTGGATGTTAATTCAGTCCCTTTGTCGAATGAGAATATGGATCACCTAGTCTATTGGCATTGGCAAGATGAAGAAAAACATGATTTGACTGTGGGCAAGATTCAACCAATCAGATTGGACTATGTAAATTCTTAGTCTGGGTCACCCCTTAGTCAAAACCAGAAAAACCTATCTGTTATAGTTCTGGATGGTAATACTGTAGCTTCGTTATAGAGAATTATTGGATTATTAGAGACAGCAAATGTCTGCAGTGGAGCAGCTCCAGCTATTGTTCCTGTTAAAAATCATATTAGAATGTTCTGTTTTGGTCGTCACACTGCAGCATCTCAATTAGGTCAAGCGTTTTTCCTATGATTGAAAGTGTGATTTTTCCTCTGGAGGTCGACTCGCCCCGTCTCCTACAGCATCTATAGGCGAATCTAATGTCGCCTCACATTGGATTTATACAGAGGTGATGCTGATGGATTATCCTCAAGGTGTGTGTGTGTGTGTGTGTGTGTGTGTGTGTGTGTGTGTGTGTGTGTGTGTGTGTGTGTGTGTGTGTGTGTGTGTGTGTGTGCGTGTGCATGCGTGTGCGTAAGCTGTGTGCTTTTTACTGCAGTGAAGCTGAGCCAGAATCATTGAAAATGTGTTCACGTGTTCCCCTTGGAATAATGTCAGTGTGTGTGTGTGTGTGTGTGTGTGTGTGTGTTATGTCTCTCTTTGATATGTGGGACAGCAGGTTGGGTTAGCTTCACTGTCGCAGGACAAAAATAGGTTTTTAGGGCATTCTCTCTTACGTACGTTTATAAGCTCAACAACACTGTGTTGTTTTTGTCCTTGATGCCACTTTGGCGATGGTCAGATTTGACATTGGTTTTAATCTATGGGGCTTTTGAATTAGATAGTTAATCGATACATTCCTGCAACATTCATTTGCCTAAACCAAATCAATCGTCATTCCCACCAAAGATAAGCACACCTGCCCTCCTCGCGTCCTACCCTTCTTCAAAGGATTCTCTCATTTACATTAAATGTGCCTAAATAAATACGTAAATGGCAATAAATTAGGTTTCAGTAAGTAGTTATTAGTCGATGGGAAATCCACCCCCACTCATTCAGAAGCAGCTGGATAAACAGTACAGATAGTTCTCCGACCGTTGGGATTTTTCCATCAAAGATATGGCACTGTTTTTAACATTTTCTATGCTGAATCATAAGCAATAAATTAAAAACTTCATTCCAGAGTTTTGGTTGAGACACACAACCTATCGACAAAAGTACAAAAAGTATTTTTTTTAAATCCCCTGGTAAACAAATAGCCTATTTTAGCAAGCAGAGCTACGAAAAGAAATTAAGAAGAAAAAATACCTAGTGTCACTTTGTTCACAGCATTCTCTAATGCAGATGCAGTTGTATTTTTTTTTTTTTTTACAAATCAAGTAAAAAGAAGAAATAAGTAGTAATTGCTCCAAGTCCTCTCCCTCGGCAAACTCTGTAAAATTGCATGGCACACGTGCAAAACATTACATTATTCTAAGATAACAAAAAAAAAGCAGGAAAAAAATCAACTTGATCCAGAAAAAGCAATAAATAAATAAGTCTCCGAGGAGCAAAAAACATCCACTAACTTGTTCTTTTTCATTTTTTTTGTTCCTAGATGAAAATAAAGTCCAAGCAATACGGTGTTGGCCATATAGTACAGAACGTCCTCTGGCTGACGTCTAGTCATCAAAAGTCCCACAATGCACTGCTTTGCTTATAGTCCATCCGGCTTTTCCAATTGTACAAGTATAAGTCCAGTTGTAAGTTGTAAGAGGCCCAACCCACATAAAAACATGGATCCAGAACTGATTTTCACACTTGCTGTTCTCTCAGATATGCAATGCAGCAGCAAAAAAAAAAAATGGCCGCTCGTATCCGCATTGATGGAGGGGATGTTATAGTGTTGACATTTCCAAAAGAGCCACGGTTTATCAGTCAATGATGCCCGCTCATCCGTTATGTGTGGAGGGAAAGCCAGTCAGGCATTGGCCCTCACCCGCCTACATTTGGACAGTGGGCACATTGCAAACAGTCACAAGGACACTGCCTCAGTCCTGTCCACATTCATTGCTGTAGATGTTTTAATGCTTCCTTTTTCTAATGGGTTTTGATGGTTTTGTTCTGTATTGTCTGTTGTTTTTTTGTTGTTTTTTCGAAGATGTTCTTATTATTATTTCATATAGATATATATCTGTACGTTTTAGCAAAGGATTTACCCAAGTCTGGCATTTTTTTATGTTATATATCGGTGTCAAAAAAAGCTTTCATTCCCAGGTTTTACAGAAAATCCATCTTTTTACTATAGTTTCAAAATAGAACTACATGGACTTGATAATTACACGTCTTCAATCAAGAGGCAGAAAGAGTGCTCTTGCTTTTCTAGAACCCTTTTTTTCTATTTCTAGGTGACCAAATCAACTGTTATCCCTCAAAACACAACGCAAACACTTGAAATCTAAGAAAATCACTGAACCCCGTCTCCAGATTTGAAGGAGATGTATTAGTAGTCTAGAGCTGAAGACCCAGTTATCAGATAATCTACCAGATACATACACAGTTGTTATAGATTCCAAATACTTCCTTGGCTTATACTCGCTGCAGTTTTGGCAATAATAAATAAATAAATAGATCAATAAATAGCGTCAAAAATCACCCTTCAAACTTGTCAAAATGCCAGACTGGAGTATGCCCCCCTCCCCTGATCCCCCCTCCATGCCCCCCTCCCCTGATCCCCCCTCCAGATTTGAAGTAACACATTATTATTGATGTCAAATAATTCCTATTTTGCGTATTCCCACTACAATTTCTGGACAATAATAAATAGATAAATAAATAAATAGCATCACAAACAATCCTTCAAAACTTCCCAAAATGCCAGACTGGATTATGCCCAACCTCCCCCTGATGAAGTAAAAAGTTGGTATAGTCAGATGTCAATTTATTCCTAATTGGCGTTTTCCGGCTGTAGTCTTGGACAATTAATAAATAGATAAATAGCGTCACAAATCATTTTCCAATCCTGTCAAAATCCCAGACTGGAGTACCCCCCCGCCCCTCCTCCTAGCATCCCTCTCTCTCCCCCCCCCCCCTTAGCAACCCCTCACCGGTCCAGGCCTATCAGCAAGCGGCTCCTCTCTCTCTCCTCCTCCTTCTGGCTCTCGTTCTTCAGGTCCGCGAACACCTGCGTGAAGTAATGCGGGTCCGAGTTGATCTGGAGCATTTTGGCCGACATGAGGTTAATGATGGACAGGCAGCGGTCCCAGAAAGTCTCCTTGGAGGTCTCCACCAGGAAAGGCTTGAGCGGGTAGGAGATCTCGTTGCCCATGTAGGAGTAGGACAGGTAGAGGCAGGTGAGTAGCACAGCCTGTAATTCGTGCTCTGTGGCCACCTCGGAGGAGACCACATCGCGGCAAAGCATGTACACAAACACCACGTTAGCTGGTGTGATGAAGCCCTGGTCCTGCCACCCTTGCAGTAGCAGAGAGCGGTCCACGCTTCGCAGCCACAGCACCGGGTCAGTGGGCGAAAGGTGTTTGAGGCGGTAACAGCGTCGGCATAGAAACTCGCCTAGGCAACGCAGGAGCTCGCTGGTAGACGCCTGGACGATGACTCTCTTGGGGGTCCCGGGGACCGCGTTGGAGTTGGTCAGAGGGGCCTTTTTCACAGACGAGACCGTGTTGTTGTTATTGGAGGTCTTGGTGAGATCCGGGGTGCTCTTGTCCTGCTGGGCGAAGCTGGCGAGGTTAGCGCACGACTGGGACTTCTTCAGGTTCTCGTTGTTGATGTTGGTGATGTTCTTCTCGTAGGCGTTGGGCTGGACCTTCTTGGAGCTTTTCTTCTTGGCCGACACCGCCACTATGCGCTTCCACGGCAGGACGTTGATGAGCGAGTGGCGCTTCATGTTCTTGTCTTTGGCGTTCTTGCTGTTCTGCACGGCCGTGTAGTGGCCCACCGTGGCTGGGCCATCTTCAAACAGAGCCGCCTTCCGGTAGCTAGGCGACAGAGACAGCACGGTGCCCATGGTGACTGTAGTTAAGGTGGGGGGGTGTTAGAAGTATCCAGAGGGCTAGAGCCTCACTGGGTCAGGACAGCAGTCTGCCAGGTGGAGATCCGGACGGGTCTCTAAGCACCAAAATGCTCGTGCTGGGTGGGTAGTCCCGGGCTACTGTCTGCCGATGGGCATTTGAAAAAAAGCCTTGAAAGGGAATAATTAGTCCTGTGGTCCGTTTTGATTGGATAACGATCACCTTGACTCAAACACTCTCTGAGGCTGTGTTTGAAATCCAAATGGCCACTGCAGAGAAGGAGACAAATCCATAGTCAGAAAAATAATTGGTCAAGGATGAATTACCAGTTTTTTTTTAATCCATGGATTTTCACAAACAGCAAATTAAATGTAGGCTATTAGACCTCCTATTATTATTGTACAGCTTACATCCACTTGTATAGGCTATACAGTCTTTGCTTACATTAGATAATACCAGGGCTATCAGTGCTGTAATGTTCCCATGAAAGGCTGCCTCCTCGTGCCTGAGTGCTTTATCTGATGATAGCACCTCGGGCGTATTAGCAGCAGAAGCATTGATTTGACTCAGTAAGTGGTGGAACGGGATCAGCAGCCTATATACGAAGCTTATACTCATTAATTCAAGCCCCATCGATCCAGCCTCCTCGCTGCGAAACTGATCAGCGTATGAATCATCCTCATGTAGCCTACATTTCAGAGCGTGCAAATTGGGCCACATCTGATTAAAATTATCTAGGCCTATACGGCAGATTATACAGCATACAGAGCAAATAATAAGGAATTCTGATCCATGATTTAAATGGGTCCTATAGTGTGAATTCAAACACATTTCATAATAAGCAGATTCATATTTAATGGGCAATGGCCGACGAGTCACAGTCACCACGCCGCACGCGCCACCCCCTCTCATAAAATGGAAGACAAGAAACGTAAACACCTTAATAACAGGTGAAGGTCGAGTTTGATGCAGATAGCCTTTAGGACTCGGTATAGCCTATATAAAAAGCACAAATCATACATGGTCATACAATTAATCTCCATTAGTCTCCACACGACACATTTGCATCCTTACTGCAGTAACCATATGAAAAACACTCGATGGATTGACTTTGCTCATATGCGCAGAATCCTTGTGCGCTTCATTCTATCACCCTGTTGTTATCAATCTAATGACTGACTCGCTATTAATGGTGGGGGGCGAATTCCAAAACATCTGCTTTTTCAGAAAAGACTAATCTGGATTAGAGTTAACGCGGCACATCTCGCTGCAGTGACGATGGCTTGTGTACATACGGTGCTGCTGCTATCCATGGTGCTGAAACTGAGCGTCTGCGTCGAAAAGAAAAACGCCGTCCACCGCCTATTGGCTTAAAGATGAAGAAAAACTACCTCATTTTACCTCCTGATCCCTTAATATCTCCTAATATTGTAGGAAATATGGCGTTCTACAACCTCAAATACAACCCATTTTCTTCCTATGTATCGCCATATATTTCTAATTCGATATTTGTGTGCATCCTCTGCTTTTTAATATAACGATTCTCAAATCTGTGCAATCTAAAATTAACATTTTCAACACGAATATGCTACAGAAATCAAACTTACCAGATCCTCCTGTACAATAAGAATAAAATTGTACTGCAACGTAGATTGCTCCGCTTCTCGAGATTGTTTTTTTTTCTCCCCTTTTACAAAACGCGATTAAAACACAAAACCATCCCGGGGAAATATAGGATGCGTCAAAGAAAATAGTCCGATGAGCCGATGCAAAAAAAAAAATAACAGCAAAAGCGGTGTAGGAATATCACGCCTCGTGTCTGTGGTGCGCAGACTATGGTGTGCAGTTGTGGAATGGATGCTTTGGATGAGGATGTGCTCTGGTTCTCTTGGCTGAGAGATGCGGATGCTGCGAGGGCTGATGTGTGTGTGTGTGTGTGTGTGTGTGTGTGTGTGTGTGTGTGTGTGTGTGTGTGTGTGTGTGTGTGTGTGTGTGTGTGTGTGTGTGTGTGTGTGTGTGTGTGTGTGTGTGTGGAATCGGATGGTTGACGCAAAGGCGGTGGTGGGGCGCCGCTCTGCTGTTCTTGATGGGAAACTACTCCGCCTATAGACTAGATACTGTAAAATGAAACCAGTGAGCTCAAAGAGAAAGGTTGTTTTTCTTCATAACAACGTTGGCACAAACATATAGCCTACTCAACAGCATTCATACAAGCACTTTGGCTATAGGCGTGACGTGATTTGGTGCGCGAGAGACTTGTACATTGACCTATATATTTAATCATAGCACAGTGATCTCATCCAGTATATACATATAACTGCAGTCCATTCTATAGGGGCTTGACTGTGTTTGTAGAAATATGAGTTATTTGACCGAGGGCTCATTTTGCTATTTGAGCAGATATTGCTGTTTTTATTCATTGTTGGATATCAGCTGGTCATTCATAACCATTATGACAGAGATTCACATTTGACCAAAGTATTTGAATTATTCCTAATATACATTTTCTACAATTAGATAGATAGATAGATAGATAGATAGATAGATAGATAGATAGATAGATAGATAGATAGATAGATAGATAGATAGATAGATAGATAGATAGATAGATAGATAGATGGAAATAATAATAATAATAATAATAATAATAATAATAATAATAATAATAATAATAATAATAATAATAATAATAATAATAATAATAGAAAAGTATTTAACTGCAGCGATTGCCTCACTGTTTGAAATGTCTATTTTCAAATATTTATAATAAAAACACATACCAAAAAAACATGTTTACAGACCATTTTTTGATATGACTACATTTCCCAAATGCCTCTATATCCCGGCATGCAATACGCCGCAGTCTGACGTCACTTACGCTTGGTAACGTTGTCCCCCCTCACGTAATTTTCATTCAAGCAGCATTTTGAATCAGGAAGATGGCGGCTGCAGCTGTAGTTGAGTTTCAGAGAGCTCAGTCTCTCATTAGCACGGACCGCAACGCTTCTATCGACATTCTCCATTCAATAGGTAGGTATTCGGTGGATGCTATTCGCTTGGTTTATTTCATTTGGCTATTTCTCTGTTGCCATGGCGAGACGGCAAGTATTAGCATGCTAACCGGTGCTGACTCACTGTAACGGCAACTGCCATTGAAAGCTAGCATGTTAGCTTGTTAGCAGCAACGCTAACTTTAGGCCCAGTGCGTGAATTATGTAGCAGTTATCAGTTATGTTGTTGTTCTGACTCTTTACTTGGGTGTTGTGTTTTTGTGTCGTTGACAACAGTTTCCACGCTAACTACCATTACTTTCATATCAGCCTGTCACCTTACAATGGTTACAGTTGTGGCTAACGTCTTTAGCTTGTTGTCAAAAAACCCTTTAACCCATTTCACAACACTCTGACACAGTGAAGATAACCGCTACCTGTTATGTTATTAGTTAGACATGTATGACTTATTCGCCATGGCTTTATTTAGTTCTTATGGTTTAAACATATACGTTAATATAAATAACATTACTGTAACTATAAAAAGTGTAGAGTTCTTTCATTTCGTCACTGTCCTCAAATTGCCTTGTCACTTACAGCCAACTAGCTGTCAAGTAGTTATCCTGCATGCACTGTTTACCTGGTATCTCAATTATACTCTAAAAGTCTTAAAATACATTTAATAAATTAATCTAAAACTCATGCCATAATAAGTATTAAAACATTTCGATAATCAGTCTTAAAAATAATCTTAGAAATGCTAGGGCACAGGAAGTATGATTATATTGTTTTTTCCCCCTGCCGTCGTAATTTACACTCTCAAACTAATTGGCAATGGTGACATATATTTTTAATAGTTTACAAATTCCTCATTTCATTTTTTTATCACTCAGATCAGCATGGCATGTTCTTATATTGTCACAATGCGAAACACAGTGACACAACATTGTTGGCCATGTAGTTGCTGTTTGACTGACCTGAAATTGAATGAAAACATACCAAATTCTAAGCATTTTTTTCAACATTAGATTATTAGAAGTAGACAGTTGAACTTTTTCACTGGGCCATAAGAGTCAAGTTTTATGTTACAATCAACATCTAGGGATTAATCATATAATCTCCTTTACTCTCCTTTATCTCATTGTAAATTTAAAATATTTGGGTTGTGGACACTGTTGTCAAGACATGGAAAGCTATTTACAGACATCACCTTTGGCCGTGGAGCATCAAGTTTCTGCTCTTTGCAATTTTTAGGCCAAACCTTGTACACAAACATAGTTGTCAGATTGTTGTTAAATTTTGAGAGAATATAAAGACAACGGATCATGTGACGTCAAAAACATTAAGGACTGAGTGAGATTATGTTTTCAAAACTTTTAACAGTCCAGAACTCTTGCTATTAAATGTCTCAATTTGGCACTGAAGACTCTTATAAAATAAAAAAATTGCATCAAGTGTGGACTAGATAAGTGATTTGGTTTCTGACATCAACAAGTGTCCTTTCTTCACCAGTAAGGCGAGATGTGCAGGACACGGATGAAGAGGCCGTCAGGGTCAAAGAACAGAGCATCCTGGAGCTGGGATCACTGCTGGCCAAGACCGGACAGGCCGCAGGTAATGCTGTAACTTTGGTGGACATTTTGGGCCTGTTTTTTAACTATTTATTTATTTATTTTTTTATTTATCTATTTTTCTTTCGGACAATCCCACACAATACACAATTATCTCTTTCACATCATAAATCTTAAATAGTGTTGTCCGAAGGGTGACGGAAGAAGCCTAAGGCTTATCGAGTCCCGCCCCCACTTTCATCAGATTCAAAATCAGATACACATTTACTGATCACAGAAAAGAAAATAAAATAATAAAAAATAAAAAGTCAAAAATAAAAGAAAGAAAAAAATAAAATGGAAGAAAACACACAATTCAATGGCATTTAGAGACCAATTTAGCAGTTCCATGATTAATCCACTTGCTTCAGCTTTTAAGATCAGTTCTGCTCCTTTCTGATTTTCTGTACAATGCCGAGTTTGTTTTGCCCTTTTATTGTGGCCTTTTCAATGTCATTATCTGGTAGTCTAAACACAACTGCAAAAGTATTCAAACCCAAACAAGTCATTCTGCTGACCTCTCTTTTACAATAATGTTATGATAGTGCCATCCACCTTTTATCCGCATCTTAGTGCTCTGCTTTCAGTCTATCATTTTCCATAATTTTAGAGACATACATTTTTTTGAAAATTCTCAAACTGCAACTCCCTGTGATATCTTCCTCAAGTTCATTCCATAATTTAATACCCTTTACAGAAATCGAAAATGATTTAAGTGTGGTCCGTATATTTTTCTCTGTAAATCTTCTTTTTCTTCTTAAATCATGCGAGACTCCTCTTTCTTCAAACATTGCTTGTAAACTGACAGGAAGGCTTTTTTTTGAAGCCTTGTACATCATTTGAACGGTGTGGTAACTTACTACGTCCCGTAATTTGAGAATTCTACCATCAATAAAGAAGTTATTAGTGTGTGCCCTGTAAGTTGCCTGATATATTATTCTTATTGCTCTTTTTTGAAGGATCTCCAATGGGTGCAATTTACCTTTGTAAGTGTTTCCCCACACCTCAACACAGTAACACAGATGTGGGGAAACTAAAGTCCAATATAATACAGTTAAGGCCTTTTGATTGAAAAAATATTGTGATTTCCAAAGTATAGAAATACTCCTGGCTATTTTGCCCCTAAGATGGCTAACTTGTGGTTTCCAACTTAACTTGTCATCCATTATTACCCCTAGTACTTCAATTTTTAACTAAGCCTATATATAATCTAATGGCACTGATTTTTTTTTTTTTTTTTTTAATTATTTTTTTTTTTCATTTTGCGACTGTCTCAAGATATTCTGTTGGCACTACTTTGATGAACTCTACAAGTAATATAATAGCACTAGATTGTGTCCTGGAATTTGTATTGTACCTAGGGGGCAAAACCTTTTTTTTTGAAAAACAGACATGGAGCGTTGTAAAAGGTTGTTCACCAGAAATGATATCCAGGACCTTCTAGGATCCCAACCTGGGTGGACAACCTGGTCAACAAGCTGCTGGAAAGCTACAGCGGGCCGATAGAGCAAATCAGAACAACTGTTCAAGCGAATGGGGATGGGCTAATAGGGATTTTTTTTAAACTTATAGATATCATTATGAAACTTCGCAAGTTGATTACTGACATTAAAACAACAACTTTTTGTATTACAGTATTTTCTAAAAAGTTTGAATAAATATGAAACATCATCAATATCTTACTAATGATAAATGGATGAATAATGAATTGGGGCGACCGTGGCTCAGGTGGTTAAGCGGGTTGGCCAATGATCCAAGGGTTGGCGGTTCGATCCCCGCCCGGCCACCTGTGTCATGGTTGTTGTGTCCTTGGGCAAGACACTTCACCCACCTTGCCTCGTGTGAATGTGTATGACTGCTGTATGTTTGAGGTGGTGGTCGGAGGGGCCGTAGGCGCTGAATGGCAGCCACGCTTCCGTCAGTCTGCCCCAGGGCAGCTGTGGCTACTATGGTAGTTTACCACCACCAGTATGACTGTGTGTGAATGAATGGAACCTGGAACCCTGTAAAGCGTCTTTGAGTGCCTTGAAAAGCGCTATATAAATCCAATCCATTATTATTAATGATGCGTAAATTTGCATATCTGCAAAGCCCCAAAATCTAGATGTTGAGTCAATTTGTTTTTAAATTTTGAAAACAAAACAAGTGTCCAACTGCCTGAAGCTTTTCCTAATCACAGTCCAAATTTGATCAATAACCCATAGAAAATGAATTTTTTTACACTGTTTTTTCCAAGGGAATGTCTAGCCGTTTCCTAAAATACCAGCTGGAGACTCCAAAAGGACACTTTTGGTCCATGGCACATGAAATGTAACTGTGTAAAAAATGTATTGATCAAATTTGAACTGTGATTAGGAAAGGCAGTTGGACACTTGTTTTGTTTTCAAAATTTAAAAACAAATTGACTTGGTTTTCTTCCAACATCTAGATTTTTGGGCTTTGCAGATATGCAAATTTGCACATCATTAGTAAGATATTGATGATTTTTCATATTTATTTAAACATTTTGGAAAATACTGTAATACAAAAATATCATAATGATATCTATAAGTTCAAAAAATTCCCCATTAGCCCATCCCCATTCACCCCCATTCACTTAAACAGTGGTTCTGATTTGCTATGTCGGCCCGCTGTATCTTTCCAGCAGCTAGTTGACCAGGTTGGGATCCTGTAAGGTCCTAGAGATCATTTCTGGTGAACAACCTTTTACAATGCTCCATGTCCAAAAAATCACTTTGCCCCCTAGGTATTGTATAGGAGATTGTATGGACCTATACAATCTCAATACAAATTCCACCAACCCTGGTTGTGTGGCAAATAAAGATCTATTGACTAATTTGAACTTGAACTTGGATAACTAAAACTATTTTCTATTTTTTTTCTCCAGAACTAGGGGGTCTGCTGAAGTTTGTGCGGCCGTTCTTGATCTCGATCAGCAAGGCGAAGGCGGCGCGTCTGGTGCGTTCCCTGCTGGATCTGTTCCTGGACATGGAGGCGGCCACCGGGCAGGAGGTGGAGCTCTGCCTCGAGTGCATCGACTGGGCCAAGACTGAGAAGAGGACCTTCCTACGACAGGCTCTGGAGGTAGGCAGGGGTTAGGATAGGATGAGCTTGTAGGGGCTATTAAACAGTGTACATGTCATTTAAACCACACCTTATACAATAAAAAAGGTTTTCTTTATGAAAAACATTTAAACGTTAATCTGGTGCTAGAAGCTGGAAAAGGGCCTTTTTTTTCTAGAATAAGTTTGTTGGCACTATCAACAGTATACATTTAACTCCAACCGCACCATATGTACCATTTATATATTGGTGTTTTTTTTATTAGTTTTTTCTATGAAAGTTTCAATATACATTTGGCTAAGTGCTAAAATCTGGCAAAGAAGAATTTCATCCTACTGGCCACAATCACCTCTTTAACTGAGAGTAGCTCATGGATAAAGTAGAGGAAAACTGAAGTATAGAACTGTATATCATTGAAAGTGATATCTTTATAGTTGTCTTGATTATGGTGAAAACAAAAGTGATATCCCCAAACATAAATAGATGCTGTTGGAGGGATCAAATTTAACTTGTTCTAACTCTTTCTTTATGAGACGCTGTGATTTCAGAACAAAAATTGCAACTGAGCATTTGGTTGTAAGCGGATATAGCAGCAATAACGCCACTCCGGTTAAAAGCAAATCAAAAAGGAAGCTTGATAAATGCAATGAAACAAATAGTAAGTTTTCCCTTAAGAAAAAGTAACAAGAGATGCTGATACATCTAATGTACACCGCCATCTTTGATGACATCACCGTGATGTAACTGCCAAATGACTTGGCAGGTTCACACTCACAGCCAGGAGTATCTAGAGCTTTTGGCTGAATTACAAAATACAAGATCAACAAGATTTTGTGTTAGTACTGTGTTTAAAGAGTTGAAGAAAACTGTCCCTGCGTTCCAATCTCCATACATTCATACTGTTAGAAAAAGATGTAGGATGTCCCAATTCTTGAATGTCAAATGCAGTATTCCAAAAATACCCAGATGCCCTATGACCAAAAACACAGAATCAACAAGATTTTGTGTAAGTACTGTGTTAAAAGTGTTGGAGAAAATTGTCCCTTCGTTCCAATCCCCATACTCCCATACTATTAATTATGCCAGAAAAAGATTAAGGATAACCCAATACATACATGACAAATGCAGTATTCCAAAAATACCCAGATGCCCTATGACATCTAATAGCATGTTGTAGTATTCAATTGGATGCATGCTAAAGTATAGTATATAAAAAAGGAAAAGTATGTGATTTGGAATTTGGAACGCGGGGCTTGTTTATCCACCAACAACAGCCTGAGCAGATAATGATGTAATTTGTTGTCAGGACGCTTCACTCACACAGATCAGTTTATCCACCTCCTCTCTCTCTGACACGTACTGTTAGTTGTTCTCTTAACATCTTTATGTGTGCCATCAATTCATTCATAACTATTTTAGAAGGGCCATGTGACCATGTGACCCAATTTGAGTTTTAGACCACATTTTTGGAAAGTGAGGACATTTTGTCCGGTTCTCACTTTGGGACAGGCCCTCTTTAAAGGAGTTGTTTGAGGGTTAAGAATAGTCTTAAAGGTTCAAGTAATTAGTTGTATGTTACGGTTAGTATAAGGGTTGGGGTTAGGCATTTAGTTTTGATGGTTAGGCTAAGGGTTAAGGGCTAGGGAATGCATTCAACGATTGTCCTCACAAGTATAGCCGTACAAACATTTGTGTGTGTGTGTGTGTGTGTGTGTGTGTGTGTGTGTGTGTGTGTGTGTGTGTGTGTGTGTGTGTGTGTGTGTGTGTGTGTGTGTGTGTGTGTGTGTGTGTGTGTGTGTGTGTGTGTGTGTGTGTGTGTGTGTGTGTGTGTGTGTGTGTGTGTGTGTTTGCAGGCACCAGGTTTTTTTGTCTGATTCATGTTGCAGCTTTCTAACAAGCCAATAGATTGTCCCAGCTGCTCCCTGACTGACTAACCGCTCTCTCTCCTCTTCCAGGCACGACTGATCTCGCTCTATTTTGACACCAAACGATACCAGGAGGCCTTGACGCTCGGTGAGTGTTAAGAGAGAGACGGACACTTTCATCTTGTGGGAAATGGCCTGCGAATAAATGCAATCTCTTCTGTGTCTCGGAGATTTTACGATAAAGGCCGATATTGACATGTTTAACAAACATACATAACCAGACAGATGGTTTTATTCACCAAGAAACACACACAATCTCCAAAGAGATCTGCTATTGTTGCAATTTTGTTCCGTGCTAGTTTAAGAAATCTATTTTTTCTATCTATAAAAAAACAAGAAACACATGAAATAAAACTTAAATACCAAACTAAAATTGAAAGAGGTATTAAATTAATTAGCTTATGTACAAATGGTTTGCGGAGTAGCTAGACATTTTATTTTTCTTATAAAGAAAGAAGAAAAACAACACATTCTAGTTATATAATTGTACATTTATCCCCTGGCTGTTTTAATAAGTAATTTTTTCAAAGTAATCTATTATATTTTTTAATTTCATTTAACTTTTATTTATCCTCCAGAGATCAATTGAGGGGTGACCCTCATTTCCAATGATGTTGAGTCAAACAAATGCAAAACAAAAACAACAATAGATACACAATATACAATGCAAATACACAACAACTGATAAGAAAAAAAAAAAGACATTTGAACAGTGGTGAAGAATGGCAGCAATTAAAATTAAATAAGTGAAAGTACTATAAAGCCTAATTAAAACATATATTTAACTGTTTATTTGCCTGACACTATTATCTGGTTTACTCCGGTTCCTTCAGGCACCCAGTTGTTATAGGACTGTAATTGTACATTTAATCCCTGGCTGTTTAATAAGTTTTTTTCAAAGTTATTTGCTAGACTGTATATAACCGTTAATTAGCATAATACTAACTAACTTTATTCCCTTCCCCTCAGTCACCCAGTATACTGTATATAACTGTTAACTAGCATGATACTAACTAACCTCATGACAATAACTAACTCATTCTCTGCCCCTCAGGCACCCAGCTGCTGCAGGAGCTGAAGAAGATGGATGACAAACATCTGCTGGTGGAGGTTCAGCTGCTGGAGAGCAAGACGTACCACGCGCTCACTAACCTTCCCAAAGCCCGCGCCGCCCTCACCTCCGCACGCACCACCGCCAACGCTATCTACTGTCCCCCCAAACTACAGGCAGCGCTGGACATGCAGTCAGGTGTGATGGGTTCACGCGCGCGCGCGTGTGTGTGTGTGTGTGTGTGTGTGTGTGTGTGTGTGTGTGTGTGTGTGTGTGTGTGTGTGTGTGTGTGTGTGTGTGTGTGGTAACATATAGTTGGCACTTATAATAACAGATTTAAAGGGAGAGTTAGCGATTTTTGAGAATGCTTGCTGTCAAAATCAGTGAGGAGATATTCACTGATTTCGAAAAAATAAATCATTTTGACAGCAAGCATTCTGCAGAATTGTAGACTCCACCTTTAATAGTAGTCTGACAGCTTCACCGTCTATTGCCTAAGGAAAAAAACAACTATGCATTTGGTAATGATTTTTATCTTTAGTCCAATATGTTTCTCCACCTTTTGTGTTCACATTGAATAGGCAAGGCAATTTTTATTTCTATAGCACAATTCAGACACAAGGCCATTCAAAGTGCTTTACAGGGGCATGAAATACATCAAGATTAAATTTCATCAAGTATAGAATAGACATTGAAAAAAGCGAATGAAAAATATGAATAGCAATAAAACATTTCAATAAAAATTAAAGGTTAAAAAGGGGAACAGAAATGTCTTCAGATTTGATTTAAAAAGAGCTGAGAGTTGCAGCAGACCTCAAGTTTTCTGGGAGTCATAGGCATACGTTTGAGAACTCATCCTGTGTTACCCCTCCCTGCAAGCCGATGGCGCTAGATTTCGTAACATTAAAATTTTGTGTACACATTTCACGTTGAATAAGTTAATTTTGGTCCAGTTTGTGATGCTGCTGTATTGTCTGTGTGTAGGGATCATCCATGCAGCGGAGGAGAAGGACTGGAAGACGGCTTACTCCTACTTCTTTGAGGCCTTTGAGGGCTACGACTCCATCGACCACCCCAAAGCCATCACCGCTCTCAAATACATGCTGCTCTGCAAAATAGCTCTCAACGTGTGAGTGCTGCTTAAAACAAAACAAACACACTTTTGTTATATTTATATATAGATATATATACACACACACACACACACACACACACCACACCGGAACGCCCAAATATATATTTATATATTTGGGCGTTCCGGTGGTGTAGTGGATAGAGCGCGTACCATATTGGCTCCGGCCTTCGTTGCAGTGGTCGCTGGTTCAAATCCGACCCGTGGACCTTTACTGCAGGTCTTCCCCCCTCTCTCTCTGTCCCCTCATTCCAACTCTGTACTATCCAATAAAGCTTGAAAATGCCAACAAAAATTATCTTTCAAAAAAAAGGTTGTGTTATATTCACGTGCTGGTACCTCTGTTTGTGTAATGTTTAAAACAAAACGTACACACTTCAGTTATATTAGTTTCCTGGTGCCTATTTTAATAAAAAAATATGTTTTTAAAAAAATCTGTTAATTAATTTTTATTTCAGACCAGAAGAGGTTCAAGGCCTGATCAGTGGTAAACTGGGTCTGCGACACAACGGCCGACAAGTGAGTACCAAGTTATTTATCTGATTTTTTTACTTTATTGTCAATTTACACGAGGCAATTTTCTATTGGTAGCAGATCAGGCAAAGAAAGCAGTGATATTATTTGTTTCAGCTATTGGCAAACAATTGTTTTTGACGCTCCCTGAATATTGTTGTTGTTATACAAAGTATGATTTAAGTTTCGATCCTAACTGACTTTGAATACTTTGTGAATTATATGAAATAAAAGCTGCAGGACTGAAGACAACAGCCTGAATTTTATTTACAATGTCATCTGAAAAACCTTGGGGATAAAATAAATAAATATCTGCCTCTTGTCAATGGTGAAAATGATAAAAACATCTATTGGATTTAGCATTTTAGCTTTTAGTTTCTTATGTTTACTTCAGTTTGTATCTTGATCATTCTAAAAGAAAATCTTAAATGCATCTAGACATCAGTTTTTTTAATCTGGTAAACTGTTTATTTATATTTTTAAAACTTGTTGTCTTGTTTTAATTTATATTTGTATTTCTTTGTCATTATCTTTTTAGACAGACGCACTGAAATGTGTCGCCCAGGCCTGCAAGAACAGGTCATTAGAAGACTTTGAAAAGGTAAGAATCCTTCAGTTACATAAAATCTGTGTTGATGGATTTTTTTAATGCAGCGAAGGTCAGCTACTGCCTGCTGGGTGATTGTACTGGGTGATAATATATGTGTTTTTTTTAAAGTATATGTTTACTGAATTTCAAAGGGTGGACATTTACAAATAAAAGATCATTAGAACAGATATACAACCCTCCTTTTCACTTACCATAAACACTGAACACATTCTCTACAGTTACCAATAGACTACAGTAGATATGGACCGAAATCTAAATAATCATTAAAAAATAATTATTTTAATGAAGATTTTGTTTTAGGTTCGATCACAAATATCCTCACACAACATGCAATATAATTAGTGTGAATGCTAGAGCATAGCAACCCTATATATAATGTGTTATAGTGCAGTACGCTACCAGTCATATCTTTGGAGACATTGGTATAAGTGGCTGAAATGTTTTTTATTCTAATATATAAGTGTGTGTGTGTGTGTGTGTGTGTGTGTGTGTTGTCTATTGTTTGTATTGTATGTCTTTTTAAAATGGACCTTGAGTCTAATAATAAAAGTTGATGAATATGTCTAGTATTTTGTTCCTAAAATCAAACGTGTTCCCCTTCCCTGTCCCAGGCGCTGTCAGAGTACAGATCAGAGCTGAAGGACGATCCCATCATCAACACTCACCTGGCCTCACTGTACGACAACCTGCTGGAACAGAACCTCATCCGGGTCATTGAACCCTTCTCCAGAGTACAGGTAACATCCACTAGGAACAAACGTGTCAATAAAGTTTTAGACAAAAAAATCCTTGCTCTTTGTATTACTACTATTACTATACATTTTCTTGTACCTCAGCATTTTCTTCGTTTTCTCATGCCTTTGTTGAAGACTGTCCTAAGCCCTATTCAGACAGATTTTGTATAACTTTGTATTAACACTTGTAAATAGGAACTTGTTTTTCATTACTTGCCTGTTTAAATGCAGTTAGATTAGTTAGAGGTGTATTTTACCTGCTGTTGAACACCCTGTCGTAAGATTATCTACTACTACTACTGTACTTGTTCATTCATTTAACAACAATGTGTCTTCCTCTCTGTTTCTAGATAGCACACATATCGGGTCTAATGAAACTGTCAAAGGTGTGTATCTTTTCAACTAACTCATTTTTTTTCTGAATCTTAAAATCATCATTCATAGCTTTAATTTAAAATGTGTTCATTAATTTATTTCCCTTTTCTTTCTAGGGAGAAGTTGAGAAGAAATTATCACAGATGATTCTGGACAATAAGTTTCACGGTAATTGGAATAATCTGTTTCTATTTTAAAACAAAATATCCTACAAGAGTTTTCACTGTAGGGGCGCTCGTGGTGTAGTGGTTAGAGCGTCCCCCCCCCCCCCCTCCGGGTGCACGGGTGGGACAAAAGAAACCGCAAAGGGCTTCTAAAGGATGCCCACCTAACATTAAAATACAATAAGGTAAATAAATAAAGTAAAAAGATTAAACAAAAGTCTTGATAATATATTTTTCTGTCGCTGTTGCATATCATCTCTCTCCAAACCATACAAAAATGCCAAAAAATGAATGTAAAAAAAAAAAAGGTGAGGCTTTCACTGCAGTATTAATAATATGTATTTCTGGCGCTGTTGCAGGAATCCTGGACCAAGGCGAAGGCGTCCTGATCATATTCGACGAGCCACCGGTGGACAAAACCTACGGAGCAGCTTTGGAAACCATTCAGAACATGAGCAAAGTCGTGGATTCACTTTACAACAAAGCCAAGAAGCTCACATAGGTAAAAAAAGCATATTTCAGTAAGACCAGAAGTGTGGATTGAGTGCTCTTTGTTTGATCTTTACTATGGACTAACAGTAGAGTCTTAACAGCATAACAAATAGTTTTAATAGTATCAAAATAAGGCCCTAAAAGTTTTTAATTTCACCAACAAAGCATTGAACGTCCTTATCTAAGGTCTTTTTTAATTGCTCTTTTGTATGATAAAATAAATACTTGGAGAGGGGTCGTTATGTGACAAATAAGCAGTTTTTGATTTTGTACACACACTTCTCAAAGGAGTCAGAATTCCCGTTATATTCTCCCTACTAATTATTTCCAGTGTGGCCTTGAATTTAATTGGAAGTGGCTTTGAAAAGATATTAAAAAGACTTAAACTTAACTTGGATATACCCTGTACTAAGTGTCTTTTCTTTTCTTTTGTTTTTCAGAGCAGATTGCCACGGCAGTGAGACGGAGGATCTGTGTGTGTTTGACCAGCGTGTTTAACATTTTAAAAAGGGGGACAAGGGAGAGCTACGAAAAAGTCCCACAACAAACTGCTACAAACCGGACCCCCCCCCTATTCCCCTCACCCCATTCAAACCCCCCACCTCCTCTCCCACAACGGACAATTACATCACTTCTTTTTCTTTTTCTTGTTTTCGTTTTTCCCCCTCTCTTTTATTTTGAAAATCTCTTCAGGATTCTTTCTGTATAACACTCAGCGGCCAAATCAGGCCATCAGGGAATATTGTACAACCACAATAAAAAGATTAAAAAGGTTTAAGAATTACATATATGTTTATATGTGCTTATAAAGGGTTTGGGCTTATTATACCCCCAAGCCTTAAACTGACTCCACTGAAACCTCTGTTGAGAATCTGCTGCTGACAACTACGTAAGCAGACATCTCTGTCCGTATCTTTCAGAAGCACACTGTTAAAGTTTTTGGAAGATTGGGATACTCCTTTGAATTCAGATTTTTTTTGGTCAAAGAGCTCCCTCTAGCTATTATTCATTATTATTTTCCTCACCATATCAATGCCAACAGTTAAAGAAGTACCCACTGTATTTCAGATATGTATTAAACTCACTTGATTTGTTTTTTGGGTTTTGTGTTTTTGTTTAAAAAAAAAAAAAAAAAGAAAAGTGAAAGCGAATCAAGATGGTTGCCATGTGTCCATTGCCCGCCTGCCCTACGTTTGTCAGTTTATTAGAACAGGATGCCATTTCACCACTTGTGCCACTTTTTCTGGCGCTTCTGTTTTTTTGCCTCCAATGTTTTGGGTGCGATCTCTGAAATCGAAAAGGGCAAAGAGGTGGAGATGTATTCATTGCCTCTGATTGCGTCTGTGAGTTATCCCCATGGTTACCCCCTCCTCCCAGAGTGAGCAATTCTCCATTGTTAGTTCCTAGCACTAGTGTGGTATGCTAGTAACCAAACAATTTGTATGGTTTTGATTTGGTTTTTTGATTATTTTTTTTGTTTTTGTTTTTCTCTTATAAAGACATTTTCAAAATAAATATTTTGTATTTTAAGGATTTTTTTTGTCTTGTCTCTTGCAACAACAACTCAAACAATGCAATGTTAAATTGATGTAAAATGTCATTGGCAAATCGGCTATGATATTTGTTTTACAATGCAAGGGTGAGATGACTGGATTGACTTGTTGCATAGTGTCTTTGAAAATGCACTTAAAAATGGGAGTTTGACCCTTACAATGTAAGTTAAACAATGTTATTCAAAGGAAAATAGGGAATCAATCTTGATACAGATGGGGAAACGATACAATACAGAATTCACAGAAGAGTTTCTTCCATCTGCTGCTACGTTTTTGTCACAAGTTTGAAATATAAAACTCACATCATCAAAGGGCATTAAATCATTAAACGGACAGCGTTGGATTGTCTCTTATTTTGAAAATCTTCGATGCCATTGCCATTTATTAGGAGTTGCGACCATGGACCTATAAAGAAATGGACAGTGGATTGAAAACCGTTGAAAACATGGTTTGGGACCTATTAAATTATGACTTGTGTTCAAGCAATGGCTTACTTACTTTTCCTCTTAGGTCTCATAATACAAATAAATAAAACATGATTGTGTCATTATGAAAGGCAAGTTTAAGAAAGACAAAGGAATAAACCAAAAGATAAATTATAGAAAAAATAAAGGATAAAACATGTTTTGAAAATGATTTGCTACTGAAGCAATCCAAATTATTTTAAAGGAGAATAAAGAATATAATAATCATAGATAGTATATAAAATAATAATTATATTAATTTCCTTTTATGGAAACATGTTTCTGTCTGTGAATTATTCTAAAGACCAAAAAGTTTGAATAAAAGGCAAGGTATATTATAATAGGCTGAGAGAAGTTCACTCAACAAAAAATAATCTACTGTTAGTTTCATTTTATTTCTATTTTCAATATAGACATAAGAGAGTAATTTTTTGTTTAGTTTTTTTGTTGCATTTTTCTTTGTTAACACCGGTTCACACCATGGACATATGAAGAAAGGTTCACACTCCAGTCCAGTTGGTGGCATTGCAACATCATTTACAAACTTCCAACCGTAAACCTTTGATCCAACCCCTGTTCGCAATAGGTCTGTGGTTTGGCCGCAGCCAATCAACGAAGGAGAAGAACCGAGAAGAACCCGCCTCCTTTTCCGATGGACCAATTATAAAATGACATTTTTTTTCTCTCTTTTTTTTTTCAAATTCTTTATTGCAACAACTTTAACAAACATCCAACCAGGTCCGCGTCCGTCCAACGGCAATTTCAAACAACACGTCACACCCGTTCTGTCACCGGTTTTTCGTTTTTCCACCGAGTTGTTCTAATGGTTGTTTCCTCAACTTGGACTAAACGAAACCAACCAAACACAAGATGACCGTTCGGGTGAGTTTATCTGAAGCTAATAATAGACTTTAACTCAGTTTAAACACTGTACTTTTAAAGGGGATAGATAGAAGAGCCAGCATAGCACGAGCCACTGTGTCAGAATCATGTGGTGTCATTCAAAAACTCTAGAAACCGGAAATGAGTTTTTCTTATGACTACGCAAACTGTGCCTACTTGTCTGTTAGTTCAACATTCATATGTCCAACAGCTACATAAGGGCTTTAACCATGTAGCTGCTGGGTTGGATTGTCAATAGTGTTGTTAACGTAAATGTAAATATGCTTCAGAGGGCAGGGAATGTCGCTCCAACTTAAACATTTTTAGTCAATGGTGGCTTTGAAGGAAGTGCTGCATCATTACATTGAACTAAAGGAACAGACGCAGACTATCAGATACATTTTTGCTGATGTGACATTTCCAGTTAACTCTTTACACCAGCTACAGTGGCCATTTTTAAACCAACTGCAGTGTAAACAAAGTGGATACGTGTTCCTTTACACATATACACAGAGTTTAGTTAGTTACACATAGGCCTATAGGTTAGTTACAAGTGAAAAGGATCACAGACAGTCCTGCAATAAATCCTCCCTTCAGTGACGTCATTATTGATAAAAAAAAAAACTATCGTTGATTTAAAAATGGCCCCAGTTTGGTATGAAATTGACTTAAATTATGAATTTAACTTAAAAAAGCACGTGATTGAAAACAAGCCATTAGACTATTATTAGTAAAAGTCCAAACTTTTTTGCTGCATTGAGAAGTTGTATACATGTATGGGTTTATTGGGAACTGCAATTAGTAGGCTATAGTTGTGTAAATATATTTTATAGCCTACATACGTGTTGGCCTACTGTCTTGAATTGAATTGAAGTATTTCTATTATTGATTTATCCACTACTAATTTTCTTTATAAAATGTTCAAAAATAGTTAAAAGAACAAAATGTACACTTTACTTTCTGAGAGACAAAGATTGTTAAAATCATATTAAAAAAATAATCAGTGTGATACCTACTATGCCTCCTGGATCCACCAGTACATCTAAACAATGAAGGAATCACTTTCTTAAGGTAATAAGGTTAAGTCGAGTTTTATTTGAAGAAGTAAATAAACATTCAAATTCAATTCAAATTATATTCACCCCTCTACCCAAACATACTACGAGGTAAAGGGACAATGCTAAACTATCACATTACCAAGGCCTTAATGACAAAGCAGGGAGTTTCCTTGTTTAACCTTTTACACCTGTCTAGGCCTATAGGGGCCTTTATCAGTGTAAATAGATCACCATAGCAACACACACCTAATGGGTTTTGTGGGAGATATCTCTATGCTGAAAGAGGAACAAAAGCCTAAAGAGTGCTGACCTAAACAATCATCCCTTCTCTGTAGCTGTTAAACTGTATTGAAGTCCTTGGTATGGACTGTAAACACTGCCAATTATTATCCATAACAGTCCACAATACAATCCTAACTTTCACAGTGCTTTCAGAAGTGGCATAGCAGCTCATGTTCTGTACAAATATTTTTAGCATAGACCTATTAAGTTTATTTTTTGCCCTTTTTTTTCATCATAAAATGTGAATCACTCCATTGAATAAGTTGCTTTAAAACTATAGTGCGTAACTTTTTTCATATAAATGAATGTCTGTTACATTACATAGAAGCTATTGCCAAATGAGTTGACACAAAGTTGATGAAGTCTATCAGCTCTACAAAACTCTCTGTATTTCTCAGTATGGCAGCGTTTATAAACTGGTGTCGCCAACCTGACACTGGCGCAAGAGCTCAGAAAAATTCCAAAGAAGCGCCCAAGAAATGTTTCGGTTGCTGATTCTACTGCTAAGAAAAAACATGGACATACAGATGAAAGAATAAAATTCATGCTCGATCACCGAAAGGCTTAAGCGCCGACATGTAGATGCGCCGACAGTGTTGTTGTAATTATTCAGAATTCCTCATGGGGGCGACAGAAATCACGAACTATCGCTCAAAGTTGAAAGTAAATAGCTTTCAGAGAAATGCAAAAGAACCTTGAATGCGACCATGGACCAGCAGCTTTCCTCCATAATTCAAATACCGTCTCTGTAGATACAATATCTCCCCCTTTGCAGAATCATTGTTTTACATTTTTCTCTCATTCTCTCTCTCCAGATTATGCAAACGGCTCGATGCCCGACGGACGAACTGTCTCTAACCAACTGTGCCGTCATCAACGATAAGGAGCAACTGTTTGAAACGTGAGTGGAATTTTCTTTCACATTATATATGGTGATATTGGTGTGTGTGAGCTAAGGTTGTTTGTTGAATGGATGGATGAACGTGTCATTTCATCAACAATTCAATAGAATCAAAGCCTACCTAGCCTGTTGTTCTTTTTTTTTAATCCCTTGAGTGAGGTTTCCCGGTTGACACTTAGCCTGCATTCCAAGTCGCATACTCTTTCTTTTTGCTGTACTAGTACATACTGCAGCTATCCATAAAAAAAAAACATATCCGTTGCATTAAAAAGTAGTTTTTTGCAAAGTCACATCAATACAAAATATATTGTATGTAGTAGGACGTCTTGGTATTTTTTTTGGCACACTTCATTTGAATTAAATATGCATTGGAATATCCTAACATGCTTCTAAACATACAGCATGGACGTATATGTATTGGAACGCAGGGTTTTTTCTCCACACCTAATCTTTCCCTCTTTTTCTCCTAATTGCTCATCTCATTCCAGACATGTGATCGTGCGTAACTTATCACACAAGTATGTGTTCACCTTGAAGAAGCATCCCAGTCTCAACTCCGGCAGCATCGGCTTCAGTCTGCCACAGGTAAGACTTGATGTTAAACAGTAAGCTTTGCCAGTTGATTTCTTACATTTAAAAAAACAAGAAAAGAAAAATGTTTGAAAAAATATGCACATTTTTCCATTTCTAACGAATTAAGTGTACATTTGTATCGCTTAACATTTTTGTAGATGTTGGATATAGCATTTATTTTTTTACAACATGTTACTGTCCAAAGTTGGTACAGGACAGATTTTGGAAACAGCCTTTTTTCATTTCATAAATCAAAAAATACTATGTACAGATCTTATTTTTTTTTATTTCTTGGCATGTTTTTAAGAACAAAATGTATAAAATTTCAGAAAATTAACAACATGTGAACAAATCCTTCCTTTTTCACCATCAGAATAGTACTAAAGATGACTATGTTAAGTCTAGTTGATGTAAGACAAGTGCTTTAGTGTTAAGGAAGCAAAGTAGCCAAAAATCTCAAAATTGACCCGTGCTTGAATAAAAGAGTGTTTTTTGCCTGTCGTGTCTCGCCTTAACATGTGTAGCTATCCATTGTCCTTCATCTCTCAATGTTCTTTATAACACACAATGCCACGCACAGTCCCAGCACCCGATACAGCACTTGGTGAGACGGAGGGTGAGCCGGGCCCGGAGTACGTTACCCAAAGCAGCACATCAGAACATCGTCAGGTTTTGTGGACTGCTTCCAACAAAGACTCAACATGGCACCAGTTCGGGACGCTCCGGTGGCGTAATGGATGGAGCGCGTACCATATTGGCTCCGGCCATCGTTGCAGTGGTCGCGGATTCAAATCCGACCCATGGACCTTTACTGCAGGTCACCCCCCTCCTCCCCCTCTCTCTGTCTCCTTATTTCAACTCTGTACTATCCAATAAAAGAAAGAGAATGGCGCCAGATCCTTGAAGCAACAGCTAAGAGTGATGTGGAACGGAGACTCCAGACTTTTGCATAATCAGCAGCACGTTCGAGAGGTTTGGCGACGATTAACAACGTGCTAAAAGGACAACTGCAGCAGGACCAAAACAAAATCTTCGGGATTAAAAGATCGCCCCAACTCAGACGAGTGCTGAGGACCCTTACGCCTCGTTTCCACATACGTATGTCACTCGTGTCTGTGCTTCCGATAACATACGGATGGGGCTTCTTGTGTGCAACGGAAGGAAATGTGGGGGTCCGTGTCTCTGGCGATGCCGCAGCGGTCGGAGGCACTTCTGTCATTAAACCTGAACCCACCAGCATTAACATTAAAGAACCCGCATTCAAAGAGTTGGAGGAGGTCAACTCAAGTCGGCCAGAGCATCTTCAGCCCCGGGCCCATGTGACTTTAGACTTTATTGTCCCCAAGGGGAAATTCTTTTTCACTTCACAGTGCATTTATGGACTGCACGCCGACAGACAATAGGCAGATGGACAACAAACACAACAAAATAAAACTGCAGACAGAAAATATGCACAGAGTGGGACTGGGGTGTTTTATCTTGGCCCTTTGTTGTGGAGTACCGCACAAGGTCTTCAGACAGACCAGAGGCTTATGGACCAGGCACTCTCACTTGTGTGATTTAAACCCGAACCCACCAGCACCCTGTTCAACTTTAAAGAACCTGCATTCAAAAAGTCGGCGAGAGCATCTTCAGCCTCGGGCCCAATTGGAGTACTCTAAAAGGTCTTCAGACGGACCAGAGGCTTATGGAGCGTCTTTGGAAGATCCTCACAGTGACCTGGAGGAAGGACAAGGTGCCAGAGCAGTGGAGGTACACAGATGGTGTTTGGAATCCTAAGGTGGAGAATGAATCCAACATCGAGCAATTCAGGACATTCTCTCTCCTCAGCGTGGAATGCAAGACCTTCTTATAAACTAGTGGACTAAACTAAAACTATGTTTGCTCTAAGAACTTTTTCGTTGTTATTCGGTAACGACAAAATAAACTAAACTGAACTTCATTGGATATCTTCTGAATAAAAATTTCAGTCACCTAAGGTACAGAAGGAAGGTGTCCCCGGCATACCAGGATGCGTAGAACACACTGGCTTTGTAACCCAACTCATCAGAGGCATGAGAGAGCAAGGGTGACCTGGCAGTGCTTTTGGCTGGACCTAGCTGACAGTTATGGTTCAATCCGGCATAAGCTAGTGGAATTGGACCTGATCAAGTACCATGTCCCTGAGACGTTCCAAACTCTCATCCTTGACTGTTATAACAACTTTGGTCTTAGGATTTCATCAGCGATATCAGCATGGCATCGTCTCGAGAACGGAATCACCACAGGTTGTACAATCTCTGTGTCCCTGTTTGCGATGGCAATGGATATGCTTGTGAAATCTGCAGTGAAGTGCATAAGCCAATGGCAAAATATAGCACCTGACAACTCCAGATCAGTGCAATGGATTACCTGAATGTGACCACATCATCAGGGCCAGGGTGCAGGTGGAGCCTTCAAGGTCTTGACTGTTGAGCGACTTATTACTTGGGAATAAAATCGAGCTTCAAGCCTAGAAAATCTTGATCTCTGGTCTAGAGGAAAGGCAAGGTTCTGGACTAATTCCGCTTCTCTTTGGAAGGTACACCAATGTTCCATCGGTGACTGAGAAGCCAGTCAAGACCTTGGGTAAGCTCTTCACCGGACCTGAAGGACACAGCAGCAGCATGCCTAGAAACCAGCAATGACCGCATATCTTGGCTTCCCATTGTGAACAGGTCAAGTCTTCCAGGAAAATTCAAGGCCTGGATATATGTTGGTATGGAATCCTGCCCTGACTCCTCTGTCCACTGCTGAGCTATGGAGTTCCAATCACCATTCACCTCGGAGAGAATGGAAAGGAAGATCAACCGCCTCCTGTGCAGATAGCTGGGTCTGCCGCAGAGTCTCGGCAGCTCAACATCAAGCTGCAGCCTCCTATCACCGGGGTGAATTCATGGTCTAAAAATAACAAGTGTTAATCTGTCTGTTGGATATTTGACCAAGTTGTTTGTGGAGATTAATGATAAGTTTCTAACTCCTCATACTCTCTTTCCAGCATGTGGAAAGTGTGTCTCTTTTTGCTTTATTTATTTATCTACTACTATTAGAACTTTGTTTTTATTGCGTACATGTTCGAAATAAAGACGAATGTTCGAATCAATTTACGTGTCCAAACGTAACTGTCCTCATCAGGAATTATTTCCAAATGAAATAATGTGGCATCAGAAGACCGATATATGGAGAGGGAGGTATGTCAAGTGTGGAGAAGCGTACAGTGCGGAGTGTTTAAATGGCCTTTTGCACCTGCTTAATGACATTCAGCCCAGACTAATTGACAGGACATCTGGGCCAAAGGAAGGCTGAGGAAAGACTGAGGGAAGAAAAACCTCATTCATTATATTATAATAGCAATTTTATAATGATACGCGTCTGTGTTTCACTTATTAGATATCTGGACTAATTTCACAGGTCTGGTGTTCATACACAGCCTAGGATCTGTAAACGGGCCATGGCCCGGTTTCCCGATAACGTCCTCTCTTAGCGAGCTACGAAGACTCCTACATTCGTACACTGCTGAAATCGGTTGCTCCGAGTTCGATTATCCATTTCCTGCTAATTTCATGCGCAGCTGCATCTGTATGCTGTCTAATCAAATCTACCCGTGCATTTCTAGTATAATATAAAGTCATAAATTAGTTTGTTGAATCATCACCTGTGTTTTGGAACTCTTGTTTTATAATCAAAGTATCTTTAAGAACACTAATCACGTTACTTGGTGGGTCAGTAATGAAACTGAAAGTAGATATAATATCGCCAATAGCCTATATAAATAAACAGACGGCTCAAACAGCGTCCAAATTAGCTAAAATCCTAAATACAATAAACAGTAACATGGCACACTTATTTTAAGGTAAGCTTAAATTGATTATTCATTCATTTTTTTCGCACGTTTACATGTTTTGAGGCGGAGGATCCGACGCACTCTGCCCGGAGCCGGTGTGGAACACAGTTCGGAGGTTCTGGTGTTAACCATGTCGAACATACTACCATAGCCTATACTGATTTAAAAAAAGATATAGAAAATATAGAAACAGCGGAGGAGATGAAGATTATTCTCATTATGAATGACTTGTGGCAGTTCCATGCGCAACAGGGATGTGACTCGTGTCCGTTTTACGCATGGTGCTTTACGGAAGGAAATGTGGGGGTTTGTATCTCTGGCGATGCCACAGCGATCGCAGGGACTTTCACTTGTGTCATTAAACTTATACATCTGACTGTATTTCATATCACAGGGACACAGCGATGACTGTAGCCTATTTAATAACAAACTGATAAAAACGATCCGACTGTAGGCTATAGTGTATCACGTATAAAGTATTTTCATATTGAGGGACATCGCATCCATTCAGTTAATGCTGATTGTCAAGTCAGTTAGATGACTAAAAAGTAGGCTACTTGTTCATATAGTTTGAACACTTTGTGAATCAGAGTTAATGGTATTCTGCTAAAATATATAATAGCCTAAGCCTACTTTAAATATACGTGATATACACTATACAGTTAGATCGTTTTGAACAGTTTGTTATTAAATACAGTCATCGCTGTGTCCGTTTGATATGAAATACAGTCAGATTTATTAGTTAAATGACACAAGTGAGAGCTGAAACATCCCTACGGTAGAGCTAAGAAGGCTCTGAGGGCGCTCCAGACCCACCTTACCAACGTATGACGTACGAAAGAGATTCGTAGCAAAGAACGTTTCGGGAAACAGGCGAAACGTTAAGTAGGAACTCTACGTAGGGGTTACGAATGACGTAGCGTCAAGAAGGCTTTGGGAAACCGGCCCCATGTTGCTAGCTACGGTGGGCCCCCTTTGTTTACAGAACAGTTAATAGAGCCTAGTCTGTGAAAAAAGGACATATTTTTTTCAGCACTCGCAGTACGGACAGGTAAAGGATCATGAGGAGATATTTTCTGATTTTGACAACAAGCATTCTCCAGAATTGCTCACTGGACTATTGTGAAGCTGCTGAAAAGGTCTTGCTGGCTCTGTGAGGAGTGGCAAAATTGGCGAAGTAAGCTACCTGGATACAAGTCGGGTGTCTGATGATAAGACCCGAAACATCTGATGACCACAAGTCCATCACTGACGATGTGTCCAGGTTGCACCACAAGGTGTTTAATTGGACTACTAATGCTACATTTTTCTGTCTTTACTTAAGGCATTTTATAAGAAAAGTTGTGTCTTTGCTTGTGTGTTTGTCCGTGGATTTCTTTGCATGGATGGACCTCTACGTTTGTCTCTATCAATCTGTTACTACTTTGCCCTTTTTGTTTACCTTCACCTCTCTCTGTCTGTCTGCTCTTCCTCTTCCTTTAAACTTGGCAGCCACGACGGCACACAGGTACTACTGTAACCTACTCTAGACGGTCTTATTTTACCACAGTTATGATTATCTATTGATTGTTAGACTCACCTGACCATTAAAGCTACAGCGCGTAACTTTTCATATAAATGAATATCGGTTACATTCAAGCCATCGCCAAATGTTGATATTGACAAAGCCAGTTGACAGTAAGACAGTTGATTAAACCTATAAGCTCCAAAAACCTCTTAGAAAAATCCCAATAATTGCCCAAGAAATGTTTCAGTTGTTGATTCTACTGCTAAGAAAAAAAAACCTGGACGTACAGCAGAAGGAAAACCATGCACGATCATCACCCTGTAGATGCGCCAACCGTGTTGTTGTAATTACAAATAATTCCTCATGGTGGCGACAGAAGTTACGCGCTATAGCTTTAAATATGTTTTCAATGTAGATATGATTCATGTGTGTGTAAAGAAATGTTGTGAAATAAGACCAAGCAGTAGCGTGTCCGTAGTGTTGATGTTTTAAAGTTTAGCCTTTTTGTCTGAACTATGAAATCATGAGACATGGAACAAATTAGCTTTTTATTTTACAGAGAAAATGGGCCGGCCTTTCAATCGGACAGGAGGTTGAAGGTAAGCTTGATGTTTATAGCATATGATAATTATGACTGCTGTACTGTACACTAAAAGACTATCAAATGTGTATTAATCTGCTAAAAAAAGTCCTTAACAAATGTTTCCTCCTGTTTTAAATTAGCCATTTTTTTTAAATATTTTGAATATTTTAGCGTCTCAAAAAAATTAGAATATGATGGAGAAGTTAATTTTTTACACATAAACTGAAATATTTTTGTCTTTGTAAACTAGTGATTACAGCGTACAGATAATGACAGTTCTAAATCCAGCCAACAGTAAGATTAGTTTCATGTGATTTTCCAATATTGTGAGATATCATTTTTATTTTCACGAGCTGTAAGCCAAAATCATCAAAATTAAAACAAAAAAAAGCGGTTTCCCTTTTTAATTAAATTACAGAAAAAAAAAACATTTTTCAGTTGCATCTGCATTTTATGAAAACGACCATTACATATGTCATCTATTGATCAGCAGGGCTAGACAGTCTTTCTCTCTCATTACCGAATGCCTTTTGAGTCACAGACGCCTCACCGCAACAGACACAATAGCCTCTGACGTCAAATCCAACTTTCAGACTTGAAGGATTCATTCAACTTACATATATGACTTCATTTTTTTCAAGTCAACTTTATTGTCAATTTCTGCAATATAATATGTGCCAGCCAGACGTACTTGAAAAGGCTGCAGTCGTGCCAGAAAAATGTCACTCTGTGCCGACTTCTGATGTTCAAATCATGTAACTTACGAATGTTACAAGGGGGTTAGGTATTATTTAGGTGTCATATAAGGGAGGGGGAACATGATTTTGCCCTTCAGAAATAGAGACAGTTTAACAATACGAGTGGGTGGTGTCACTGCACAGCTGGCCAGCACCCAGATAGTGAAAGCTGGTCCTTTGATAAAATATTTCATTCAGCACCCTTAGGCCAAGCGATGCCCCAAAATGATGGGTGCCATTATGATACTGTCTGCATATCAGGAGTGAACAAAATGAATGGAATGAAAATATAATACTTTGAGTAAAAGCATGAAGGAGATTCTTGACACCATTGTCCTTTTCAACATCAGGTATTTTTTATGACTTGATCAAAGAATCTATCACTGTCTCCTTCTGATTTTAACCAACCATATCAGAATATTTGAAGGCTAGAATAGTTACTCTTAAAATGGATAGGGGTTTTTGTATTACATCTTTTTCAGAGTTGTTTGCATAAATGTGCAAATTTGACAATATCCCAAGTAGTTATGCATGAACTTGCATCTCTTAAAAAAAAACAATAATCCAGATGAGAGCTAAAATCTTGAATAGATGGATAGTTTGATAGATGGATGGATAGCTAGATAGATAGATAGATAGATGGATAGATAGATAGATGGATAGATAGATAGATGGATTGACAGATAGATAACTAGAAAGAAAGATGGATAGGCTAAATAAAGTCATAGTCAAACAAGCAGCTGTCTAAACTACGAACCTCTCCACTCATTGTGTTTTTCCCTCTACTCTTTACAGTAACAAACTACAAGTTTGACAAGTCCAGACAGTGCATCAGCTCCATGACGGCAGAGATCGACTTTCTGCAGAAGAAGAGCGTGGACAGCAGCCCCTACGACTCAGACAAGATGGCCGCCGAGTTCCTCCAACAGTTCAACAACCAGGCCTTCACCGTCGGACAGCAGGTGATGAGTGCTTTGATTGATTGATTGATTGATTGATTGATTGATTGATTCTAATTATTTCAGACATATCAAAAATACAAAACAAACACTTATTTATTCCTGTGCTATTACAACTATTACTATTGTACTTTCTTTGTGTGTGTGTGTGTGTGTGTGTGTGTGTTACTTATATGCATTTAATTTTACATCAGGAGGGGAATGGGGTTTGGAAGATATTGATGTATTTCAATGTTGATTTTGTAATTTTTTATAATGTAAAAACTAAATAAAAAGAAGTAGAAAATAAATAAATAAATTAAAAGCATGAAAATACAATAAACTAAATTATGTTGAAATTATTTCACAAAACAGAAAAAACAAAACAAATTACATTTATGGATATGATATGCCTGAAAAGGAGTAGGAAGAAGAAGTATAAACGCATTTAATCCTACCCCTTCTCCACAGCTTAAGGGGTTAATAAGGATGTGCTAGTGTCAATATTAATAACACTGGATAATAGTTTACTGTACAGTTAGTGGAGTCACTGACTGCAGGTTTTGAGCTGTGAGAGAGATTTGTTTATAGTGTATTTGAAGGTGGAGTCAGCTATTCTGGAGAACACTTGTTGTCAAAATTACTTTTTGTCAAAATCCGTGAACACCTCTTCACGATCCACTACCTACGCCGGAATAAAAAAATCCAGTGTACACAGCCTAGGCTCTGTAAACTGGCATGTTTCTAGCTTCAGGCCCCTTTGTTTACATACCCTTTGAATGCATACCAGTTTACAGAGCCTACACTTGGTATTGACACTAGCCCTGCGTTCCAATCCCCATACTTCCCTACTATTTAGTATGCCAGAAAAAGATTTAGGATGTCATACATACATAATACATGCACGTCAATTGTAGTATGCTTGTAGTATGAAAATACATAAATGCCCCACTAACTCCAATAGCATTTTGGAGTATTCGTCTTTATTCTTGACATTTCTCGACATATTGATTTAAAAAAAAAACTTCCTTATCTGATTTTTACCCCCTCCTGTGGCCGTTAAACTCTTCTGTACTTTAGTATGCAGTGTAGGAAAAAGAAAGAGTATGTGATTTGGGACGCAGGGTAGATTTCAGTGCACAGTATGGACACGTAGCGGATCACTGATTTAGACAACAAACAAGCGTTCTACAAAATCGCTGACTCCAACTTTTTAAAATGTGTTCAGAGGAGAAAAATGGAATAATATTCTCAGATTTTTCTTCGGTTTCTTGCATTATACCTTTATTTATTTGTTTATTGAATGTTATAGTTCCCCTATGCTATTACAACTATTTTCTATTTGTTCTGAGTGTTTCTTATCCATATCTCATACATATCTTTTTGCTTTTTTCATGTTTAATGTTCTAGTTGGTGCTGAGTTTCAGTGATAAGTTGTTCAGCTTGGTCATTAAAGATATTGAAGCCATGGACCCAAGCTTCCTGAAGGGAGAAAAGGCAGCTGACAAGAAACCCAAGGTATCAGGAGTACAATATGTCACCAAACCATGATATTCATAATGTTGTTCTGTACCATTTGAGAACTTAAGTTAAACCTGCAGTGTGTAGAATTTTGGGATTTTTTTTTCATAGCAGACTTGGTAAAAGAAAATGAGTTGTAGTTGTACTAGTAGTTTAATTGTACCACTTGCTGATGTCATATTACACACTGCACCTTTAAGTCTTTATTTATGTATTTATAAACAGCTGAACGATTCTAACTGTTGTTTGTTTCTTCCCCTTTTAGATTGAGATCGGTTTGTTGCTAGGAAACAGTCAGGTGATTTTTGAGAAGTCGGAAACCTCGGCCGTCACTCTGGTTGGTGAGTGTCAACAATCTCATCACTTACAGCAGGAACATCAGAATCAGAATCATCTTTATTGTCATTGCACAGGACAACGACATTTTTGTTGGTGCAGTCCTCCAGTTCACAGTTATGTAAATATAAATATAAAAACAACAATATCAACACATTTTTTTTTTTTAAGTCCAATTCCTCAAGTGTCGATAGTGTGTGTATGAGTTTGGGAGTATAATCTCAACTAATAAGTGTTGATAGAACTAGCAATTTTCCGATTTTGTGTATTTTGCTTCTATAACATGTTTTCTTTCATACTAGTATAAATAAAAGGTCCGAAATATATGTTGTTAAATCCACTGCAAAAATCTTTATTTATACATTTTCTTTTTACATTCACTTTCAGTAGGACGATTCTCTAGAAAACCACAAGGGGGCAGACTTTACACACGTTTCTCAGTTCACTTTTCCTTTCACCTGCATGTCATCTCTCTCTCTCTCTCTCTCTCTCTCTCTCTCTCTCTCTCTCTCTCTCTCTCTCTCTCTCTCTCTGTCTCCCCATTTCAACTATGTACTATCTAATAAAGCTTGAAAATGACCCAATAAATAAATAATAAAAAAAGTTATCAGAAACAATAGTCTATACTTGGACAAAACATTTAGGGCCAGTTTCAGACACATGGATTAAGCCTAGTCCTGACTCCTGGACTAAATGTAATTTTGAATGGAGATTGTCCATTGAAAGTAACAATTTTGTCCAGAATTTAAGGCTAAATTCATGTCTGCGAAAAAGGCCCTTATTTTATTTTTATTTTTTCTTCTGACCTTTCCAGGTAAATCCAAAACGCGTGAGTCTCGTCAGTCCATCATCAGTCCAGACTGGAACTTTGAGCGCATGGGCATCGGAGGTTTGGACAAAGAGTTTTCAGATATCTTCCGCAGAGCTTTCGCCTCCCGCGTCTTTCCTCCGGACATGGTTGAGCAGATGGGTGAGTTTCCCTGCCTTCTGTGTATTTTTTTACTCACCCGTTTATGACTTATTCAATTGTTTGTGTCTGTGCTTCAGCTTTTTTTTTGTGTTTACACTCAATGCAAGTCAGATGGAGATTTCCCAAGATTTGTCTGTGTTGATCAAATTTTCATCAATAACTTTAATGAAATACATTTGTGTGCAATAGCTCCACCTTGGAAAAAAAAAATACAAAATCACAGAACAAACACACTTATTGGCCATTATATGTTATCATATACGTTATGCGTTTTATATACTGTATAAGAAATTCTCAAAATTCTCAAAACGTTGCAATCTAGAAACTCACCACTAGATGGCACTAAATACTCCTATATTTCACTATGAGCCAATATATGCAAAACAAGATGTACTCTACCAAACCTGTTCATTTGCTAGTTTCTACTGTTCAGCAAAGGGAAGTAACATGCACATATGGTTCCATTATGTCTTATACAGTGTCCAACAATTGTCATTCAGTCAGCATTGAGTCATCTTAATTTCCCACCCACAATGAGACTCAATCAACTCATCATCTTTAGACAGTGCCCTCTGGCCTCTGGTGAGATCTTTTGTCTTCAAAACTGCCTGACTAGAATCAGCCAATAGCACTGTGACATTTTCAAAGTCTTCTGAGGTCCATCAACCACAGAAAAAGTACAGATTCAGAAGTGATTCCCGTCAGAATGTAATTTTGTCATTTATGGTAATAGTTTAACAGCTGCAAAAGTGGACGATTAGCAGGGCAAGGCAGGTGTGTGTGTGTGGTGACTCAAACCCCTGGCATCCCCCCTGACACTGATTCTTGCCCCCACACATTAATAGATCTATGAACGATCATCTGTCAGGTTTATTTGATGATTCACTTTGCAAGAAGACAACCACTGATTGTGATAATAAACCATGAGGTAGTCTCCCTTTGTTACTCATACATACACACACACACACACACACACACACACACACACACGTCGCCACACACACACACACACACACACACACACACACACACACACACACACACCCTTACCTTGAGACACACACACCCTTACCTAGAGAGACACACACACACACACACACACACACACACACACACGATCCACATATGTCCTAATCCTAGCTCCCAGACCTACAAGTTCTTGTGAAAACCTGTTTTAAAGACCTCAGAGCTCAGCAAATTCACACAAGACCTAAATCTGGTGTAAGCTAGAGATGTCACCGACCCGAGCCAATATCAGTATAATGGGACTGATGTGGCTGCGATCAACTTATCGGATATTGTATTTACTCTGTTGATCCACGTACCTAAATTCCACAGTCTAAAGTTGAAAAAATATATTTTTTTGTTATTTTATTAAGAAAATTTAATTTTAAAGGCGGAGTCAGCGATTCTGGGTAACGCTTGTTCAAATATCCACTCAAGACCTGTCTGAAGTGTGTGTGTGTGTGTGTGTGTGTGTGTGCTCTGGAAAAAAAAATCTGGTGTTAAATTAATACACAGCCTAGGCTCTGTCTGGAAGTCTTGTGAGAACCTGTTGTAAAGTCCTCAGAGCTCAGTGAATACACACATCACCTAAATCTCGTACAGACAGTCACCCCACAGCCCACAGTGCACAAACCTTTACCTAGAACACACACACACACACCATTACATAGATACCTAGACACACACACACACACACACACACACACACACACACACACACACACACACACACACACACACACACACACACACACACACAATACCCTTACTTAGACACACACACACACACACACACACACACACCCTTACCTAGACAGACACACACACACACACATAAGCACACACACACCCTCTTACCTAGACACACACACACACACTGCCTGTGGCGGGGTCCGGCGGTGTGCTAGCCGACCTTTAGGGCCGGTGGTGTGTGGGACGCGGCCGTTGGCTGCGGCCAGCTGGCTGCTGGTAATGAGATGGAAGGACCTGATAGAGCGACATGCTAAAGGTGAAGCTGTAATTGGCAGGCGGGAGGGCAGGTGTTGACAGATAGGGAGTGTGTGTGTGTGTGTCTGTGTCTGTGTGTGTGTGTGTGTGTGTGTGTGTGTGTGTGTGTGTCTGCGTGTGTGTGTGTGGGGTTGTGGGGCTATTTTTGCGAGAACCGCAAAAGGTTGAGGTATGATTAGGTTAGGGTTAGTGTAAGTATAGAGGTTAGGCACTTAGTTTCGATGGTAAGGGTAATGGGCTAGGGAATGCATTGTGTCACAATTATAGCTGTGTGTGTGTGCTCGTGTGTGTGTGTGCCCTTTGCTCCAAGATAGGTGAATCAGACAGACAGAAGCTTCAGTGCCCTTCTCTGCCAAACACACAACACAACCGCATCACACACACACACACACACACACACACACACACCTGTCATCCTGTCTGCCTTTCCTTCAGCGGGCCCAAATGGTAGCTCAGATGGTTATCTTGGGCCTCTCAATTAGTCTGGGATAAATGTCATTAGGCAGGTGCAAAAGGCCATTTAAATACCCCGCACTGTAAACTTCTCCAGACTTGATCTTTATGGAGAAGGAATAAAACTAAGGAAATCACTGATGAGAACCGTTAAGTTTTAACATGCAAACCGGCCAGAAACATAATGTTTCTTTCATTTTTAATGTAATAAGCCGATGTAATAACTTGCCAATAACGTAATGACTTTTGGCTTGAACATTATTGGTGGGTCGTTGTAATAAATCATTTTAAAAATGTAATAACTTAACTCATTTTCATCTATCTATCTATCGCTCCATCTATCTATCACTCCATCTATCTATCTCTCCATCTATCTAACTCTCTATCTGTCTATCTCTCCATCTATCCATCCATCCCTCTCTCTCCAGGCTGTAAGCATGTGAAGGGCATCCTTCTCTTCGGCCCCCCTGGCTGTGGTAAGACCCTGATGGCGCGTCAGATCGGCACCATGCTGAAAGCCCGCGAGCCAAAGATCGTCAACGGCCCAGAGATCCTGAACAAGTACGTAGGAGAGTCTGAGGCCAACGTCAGGAAGCTGTTTGCAGATGCAGAGGAAGAGCAGAAGAGGGTGAGGACAAATATACTCTTTACTGTATATACATATTCTCCTGTTCTATAAGACAAGACAAACACTTTACACTAGGACAGCGTGAGAGGGGAACACACAATACAATAGTTTCACAAAAAACACTACCATACTGTCTAAAGGGTGCGATAGAATCGACAAAAAGTGAAATTTTCTCGTAGCCACTTTAAAGTAGTCTAAAAAATAAACAGCTGTATTGTTGAACGTATTATGCATCAGATACAACTAAGTCTTTTCAATGTGGTCAGTGTTCTACAATAAAACCCAGATAAGCATTTCAACTGTCTAAACAGAACAAACTCATTTCTCAAGGAGCAGAGAGATCTGCCCTTTAGCCAGACATGGCTGTAATGACTTTGGTAAAGTTCTGGTGTGTGTGTGTGTGTGTTGAAACTGAGCAGCGATAGTTGGTTTGGATGGTGAGACACTAGCGTAGAGCCTCACTCTTCACCACCTAATGAGGGGCTGGGGCTGTCTTTGACCTCCTATTAGACCTCCACACACACACACACACACACACACACACACACACACACACACACACACACACACACACACACACACACACACACACACACACACACACACACACACACACTGTGCAGTAAGGACAGCTCCACACCTGCTTTAAATGCTAGACCTGGGAGTGACAGGTCTGTAGATGGACGGATAACCCCCCACCCTGATACTCTCTCACTCTGTCCCTTCGTCTCTCTCTCTCTCAAGGGTCTGAGATGATTTTTTTTTAAGTCGGCATGAGAGAAACATTGGTAGTCTTTGTTGTCTCGCTCTGCAGTTGTGGGAAAAATGTTTGTGAGTTTGAATTACTTGCTATGATCTCGACCTACTGCTTTTAAAATCAATGAGACTTCCGAAGCGAAAACTCAGAAAGTTACTCGCGTTGAACACATAATCTACCGTCGGCTCCTTGGCCTCTGGAACCATGATCCATCCGAATTATGATAAAACAATTCTTTAAAGTGGTTTTTAAAGTCCCTTTTTTTTTTTTTTTTTTTTTTTTTTTATAGATATTTTATGCTTTATTGATAGTGTAGAGACAGAGTTGAAATGGGGCAGAGAGGGGAGTGACATGCAGAGAACGGCCGCGGGCTGGAATCGAACCCGGGTCCGCTGCTGGCCGAGGCCCATGGGGGGGACGCCCTACCAACTGAGCTAAAGGCGCCCCCTTAAAGTCCTTTTTTGACTCCATGCCCTGATATATTTGGTAAACACTGGAAGAACATAAACACATAACTAAAATAAATAACTTGTAAACCAGCAGCAGCTGCACAATAACTCTTTCAAGCCCAACACTGTTCCACTCGTTGTGGTAGACATTGGTATTAGTTGTTGTTGATAGAAAGCACTTATTTACAGTTGACACATTAACCTGTGTCCTTGCACTACTGTTGTGTCTCAGGTGTTGCTCTCTTCACTTGTGTGTTTTTCTTCTTCTATATCACATTGTTGAGAGGAGCCTGGGACTTAAGAATTGAATTGCCAATGACTTGCTGCTGTAATTGTTAATGTGCATATGAAAAATAACAATCTTCCAAAATCTTGAACTTTTCCATTTTCCTCACATCACAAACAGCTGGGCGCTAACAGTGGCCTTCACATCATCATATTCGATGAGATTGATGCGATCTGTAAACAGCGCGGCAGCATGGCGGGCAGCACGGGCGTTCACGACACCGTGGTCAACCAACTGCTGTCCAAGATAGACGGAGTGGAGCAACTCAACAACATCCTGGTGATAGGTGAATAAACGCATTAATAGATATACACACACACACACTCACGCACACACACACATGAACACGCACGCATGCACACGCACACACACACACACACACACACACACACACACACACGAACAAACGCAAGCAAGCACGCACGCACACACTCAGTCACGCACTCAGTCACTCAGTCACTCAGTCACTCAGTCACTCACTCACTCACTCACTCACTCACTCACTCACTCACTCACTCACTCACTCACTCACTCACTCACTCACTCACACACACACACGCACTCCCCTTACCACATAGTAACACTTTTTCCATACTCATACCCTGCGTTCCAAATTGCATACTCTTTCTTTTCACTATACTAAAAAGTATGTAGTTTGCATGCAGTGTGCTATAAATGGCACGCACTTAACACTTGCTATGCAGTGGATTGTGGGTCTGAATGGCTGAAAACGGCCAAATTTCATGATAACTTCGCACCTTGCACTTGCCTCTTGTTTATATATCCGTCGCATCGCTGGTTGTTTTAACTCGAGAGGCTCAGTCCATGGGACGTAACTTCCGCTGCAGTGGATTGTGGGTAAGAATTGCCAGAAAAGCTGCCGAATTCCACACTAAAAGTTATGTCCGTATGCAATAAGGCATCCAGGTATTTGTAAGCATGCTGAATCTCACCACATGTATTGGGACACCCTAAATTGTTTTCTTACAAACTAAATAGCAAGGAAGTGTGGGGATTGGAACATGTTTTTTCCTCTGCTGTTTCTCCGTTCTCACTGTGTGGCTGTGTCTGTGTCTGTGTCCGTGTGTGTGTGTCCTCCGTGTGTGTGTGCCCCCCCCCCCCCTCCCAGGAATGACCAACAGGCCTGACCTGATAGACGAGGCTCTGCTCAGACCTGGCAGACTGGAGGTGAAGATGGAGATCGGTAAGATGTGACAGACACACGGATCAGGTTTCGCATTAGTGTCTTGTCCCCTATAGTTCATCTTAAAAGACCGGAAAAAGTTCATTAAAACTGTATTAACGTCATCGTAGAAGTCATGTCTTCTAACCAGTGGACATTTAGAAGGTGAAGTAATTCCTCTAAGTGGATTGATAGATCAGTACACGTTCAATAAAGTTGTTTTGGTATATTAATTACAGTAATTAAAAGCAAGTGAATAACTTAAAACTATCAAAATATGTTGCTGTTCTAAATCGCTTTAAAGTTTAAACATACATCTTTTTTCAATATTTTTATTTTGAAACTAGACAGACAAAGTAAATATAAATCTATGAAAGGTTGTTAGTGAAAATGAAAATTCTTTGTGCTGAAGTTTCAAGTCCGTTTCTTCCTTCTTATTCTTCTAACCAACTTACTGTTTACACTGGTTGGTCGTATACCAGGCAAAGTAAACATAGATAGTCTTGCCTCTATGAATGGTAGTTGTTGGAATTTCATTAGAAGAAAATTGCTGAATGCTTTTTTTCTGCGCTCGTTCTCCCAGGCTTACCGGATGAGAAAGGCCGAGTGCAGATCCTGAACATCCACACAGCGAGGATGCGTGATCACCAACTGCTGTCGGGAGACGTCAACATGAAAGAGCTCGCCGTGGAAACCAAGAACTACAGCGGAGCAGAGCTGGAGGGGCTGGTCAGAGCCGCGCAGTCCACTGCCATGAACAGACACATCAAGGTCAGAATCAAGCCATTATGTTAAGTCAAGTTAAATTGGGGCGTTCCGGTGGCGTAGTGGATAGAGCGTGTACCATATTGGCTCCGGCCTTTGTTGCAGTGGTCGCGGGTTCAAATCTGACCCTTGGACCTTTACTGCAGGTCAATCCCCCTCTCTCTCTGTCTCCCCATTTCAACTCTACTATATAATAGAGCTGGAAAAGACAAAAAAATATTCTTTATAAGTTTAGTTTCTTTATTTTTCAATTTACACAAGGTATATCAAAATGTAGTTATTCGCATCTCCCCTCTCAAGTTACCACACTCCAGAGGGGGTCAGAGCGCAGGGTCAGCTATAGTACAGCGCCCCTGGAGCAGTTTGGGGGTTAAGTATCTTGCTCAAGGGACACAATGGTAGAGATGGTGGGCACCGTAGATGTAATAGCAGCCACTGCTAGTTTCACTACTAACACCCTCCTGTCCGCTGTATTGGTAAATGAAAGGTAGAGGCCACACACATACAGTAGGTGGCTGTTTAAACTGGCACTGTGTGTGTGTGTGTGTGTGTGTGTGTGTGTGTGTGTGTGTGTGTGTGTGTGTGTGTGTGTGTGTGTGTGTGTGTGTGTGTGTGTGTGTGTGTGTGTGCGTCTGTGCCTGTGCCCTCACTCAAGTGTTTTAACAGGTGCATAGGCTCAAATCTACAATGATAATGTGAGGTACTCTTCTGTTAAGTGTTCCACACACACAGAACAGCAGATATTGGATGGTGATGATTAATAATGGACAAGGGGCCTTTACACACGTCTGACGGCTGTGACGTTTCTCTTCACTCTAAACACTCAGTCGACCTTTCTGCTCAGTGAGCGCGTTGTCTCCTCACACTGTGTGAATCTAGATGTGTGTGTGTCTACGTCATAGAATGGCTTTCTCTAGCAGAGGGCATGGAGTTCACCTGGGAAGGAAAGTTACTCGTTATTTGCTGTGGATCAACTTGTATAATGTGTGTGTGTGTAGGGCTGGGTATTGAGAAGGACTTCACAATATGAATCACGATACATTGCTATAAATGATCAACATGTAAAGCAAGTGTTTCTTTATTACATCTGTCCACTTGATTGGTAATTTATTTATATTTTTCCTTCTTTTTTTCTTTTCTTGTTCGAAACTTACAAAAAAAAATTTTTTCTTTTATGATTTTTTGTGGCTACCAATAGGATACAGATTTCAAGTTAAACAAAACAATCACAAAATATTGTTGTATCCATGTTTTAGCACAACCCTAAGTGTGTGTGTGTGTGTGTGGTGGGTGGGTGTGTGTGTGTGTTTCTTGTAGGCCACTAGCACAGTGGAGGTGAACATTGAGACGGCAGAGCGGCTGCAGGTCAGCAGATTGGACTTCATGACCTCACTGAATAACGACATCAAACCTGTAAGTGGCTTTACATCTGTCTGTCTGTCTGTCTGTCTGTCTGTCTGTCCTTTCTATCGTTTCTATCTAACCTCCCTGTGTGGGTTAAATACGTTCAACTACAAAATATATAAAAAATATATCAAATTGTACGGCCTTTTTTTTCACTCAAATAAAACTACAACTAAATTTACTTTTTCAGTTGTCTGTTTGTGTTCCAAAAAATAAATAAAAATAGAATAAAGTATAAAATAATAATACAACTAAATATAACCCCAACCTCTCCCTCTCCCTCTCTTCCCTATCCAGGCGTTTGGCACTAATTCAGAGGACTACGCCAGCTACATAATGAACGGTATAATCCGGTGGGGCGACCCGGTGTCAGCTGTGCTAGAGGACGGGGGGCTGCTGGTCCAACAAACCAAGAACAGTGAACGTACTCCACTGGTCTCTGTGCTGTTGGAGGGTAAGAGGCACGCACGCACGCACTCACTCACTCACTCGCTCACTCACTCGCACAAACACACACAAACACACACGAACAAACGCGAACATGCACGCGCACACTCACTCACTGTCACACAAACACACACACACACACTCTATCCTATACTTTTCACATACTCATTCACAAACTCACACTCTGTGTTCCAAATCGCATATTATTTAGTTTTGCTATACTACATACTTAACACTTGCTGTGCAGTGGATTCTGGGTCTAAAAGGCTGAAAACGGCCAAATTTCATGATAACTTCGCACCTTGAACTTGCCTCTTGTTTATATATCCGTCGCATCGCTGGTTGTTTTAACTCGAGAGGCTCAGTCCATGTGACGTGGACGACACTAGTTTGTAAACGCTGCCATACTGAGATATACAGATAGTGTTTTGTGGAGCTGAAGTTACGCACTATAGCTTTAAATGAAACCTAGAAAGTCTAGAAAATGGTTAGTTATTATTACAAACCACTGATTTTGTGCTGATCCCCTCCCTCAGGTCCTCCTAACAGCGGGAAAACTGCTCTGGCTGCAAAGATCGCTGAAGAGTCGGAGTTCCCTTTCATCAAGATATGTTCACCAGACAAGATGATTGGACACTCAGAGATCGCCAAATGCCAAGCCATCAAAAAGGTAACGCACACATATAATATAAATAATAATATAATAATATATAATAAACACAGCTGGACAGTTTTCAAGATCTTTACACACTGATTTAGTAAATTCTGAGAACAAATCTGAACATCTCTGGGCTTGGAAATGTTTGGGATAATAAAAAAAAATATTGTCTCACACAACACACACTTTAAACCTCTGTCACAAAATCCTTCACACACATTTGTCAACATGTTTAGAATCATTGGTAAAACATTTGTCATTGTTATGCTTGTTTTCAATTAAAAAGTGTACGAAAATGAGCTACTGGCTACAATCTTGCATATTAACTGTTCATCAATATCCAATGTCCCTGTTTTAAATTCAAATCTGATCTGGAAATGTTTGCGCTTTTCTTCCCTGTGATAGATATTTGAAGATGCCTATAAGTCCCAGCTGAGCTGTGTGGTCGTGGATGACATTGAGCGTCTGTTAGGTGAGAGACCCACATTGTTCTTCAGAGAGTCACTGTGCTATAGTGGAGCAAATAAGTGCTAGTTCAAATGGGGAGACAGAGAGAGAAAGGGGGATGACCTGCAGTAAAGGTCCACGGGTCGGATTTGAACCCGCAACCACTGCAACAAAGGCCAGGGCCAATATGGTACACACTCTATCCACTACGCAGCCGGAGTGCCCGTAAGCCCAATGAGAACTTTTCAAATTCACAATTTCAAATGTCTCGGACAATTTTCTTGTCAAGTGTTCCCATGGAGACTCATGCTCAGGCCAATGTTCACGCTTGTATCATCAACTGAAAGATTCTGACGAAAATACGCACTTAGCCGCTCCACTACTAAGACTCGGCTTTAAAAAGTAGTTTGTTTTGATAATTATGGGTGGAACTCATAAAGCATTTTTTTGTGGATAGACCATGAATTGTTGAAACATTTTGATGCAAAATTTCTGAAAGAATATCATCTGTCTCATCAGACTACGTCCCGATCGGCCCTCGATTCTCCAACCTGGTGTTACAAGCTTTACTGGTGCTGCTGAAGAAACCTCCTCCCAAGGTAACGCATGCTTTATTTTATTTATTTAACCTTTATTTATCCAGGTAATCTCATTAATCCCTCATCATTTTTTCTCTCTCCTGTGGCCCTAAAACTCTTCTGATCTTTAGTATGTAGTATAGTAAAGAAAGAGTATGTGATTTGGAACGCAGGGGAGGTTTATCTGTAGCTGCTCACTGTGGCGAATGCTAGTCCTCTGGTGGCAGAAAGAGGGCAGCAGATCTCGTAGATGCCAGCGCTGTGAGGAAAAGTTGTGTGTGTGTGTGTGTGTGTGTGTGTGGGGTTATTAGCGAGTGTTTTGGTCCAGGGCCTGTTGTGCTCGCAGTGAATGGTGGTGGTAGAGACCCATTTCTCATCGTCTCATGGTTGGTGTGTGTGTGTGCAAGAGAGTCTGTGTGTCTGTTGTTGATGTGTTTCATCGTGTGTGTGTGTGTGTGTGTGTGTGTGTGTGTGTGTGTGTGTGTGTGTGTGTGTGTGTGTGTGTGTGTGTGTGTGTGTGTGTGTGTGTGTGCGCGTGCCTGTGCCTCTGCCTGACTGTTGTTGCCTGGTTTGTGAATGAGCCTCACTCAATATATGGCTACATGTGCATGGTGCATGAGAGGAGATGCTGAATGCCAGGCTTGCAGTAGCTCCATTTTGTGTGTTTGTGTGTGCGCCTGTTTGTTTGTGTGTGTGTGCGCGCCTGTGTGTGTGCTATTGTGTGTCTGTGTGAATGTCTGTATATATGTGTGTGTGCCTGTTGTTGCTGGGTTTGTGAATGAGAGTATAGCCTCACTAACTGTATGGGAGCTGAATGCCAGGCTGCAGTAGCTGCTCTCCGTGCCCAGCGGGGTGCCAGGGGCCTGGGGGAGGCCGAGGAGAATGGTCCCTGTGAGAGAACCAGAGTCCTGGCAGCACCGCCGCCTGTGTGGCACCTCATCTGCATGCAGCAACGCAACCCCCCTCGCCATGGGGGGGCAGCCCAAGAGACATAATCCCCCTGGGCCTAATATATGACTGGTAGCCCTGTAGGACATATTATTTTTTATTAATTTTTCATTTATTCTTTTATTTTATTTTCCTTTTAATTTATTTATTTTGTATTTATTTTTTAATGTGTGTATATATTTTTTTTTTACCCTTTAAAAAAAAAGTGACAACAAAGTTCTAAAGCTAAAAAAGCCTTCTGATGTGATTTACTTTACTGATATTTAAAAGGGAGTTTTTTTGACCTAATTTTACTCGAGTTAGAAGTTCCAGAATCTTGGGGTTCTGACAGAAACTGCTCCATGACCTTTTGTAGCGAGTCCCCCCCCCACACACACACACACACACACACACACACACACACACACACACACACACACACACACACACACTCTATTGGGGGGCAGACTGGCAGCCATAATCCCCCTCAGTTCTTCTTACTGGTTCTCCTCCAGCTTGTCGGCTTAGCGGAGCTGCTACACTTTACACTTGTTTTCCTTCCCTTCTTGTTCTATGTGTTCTCCTGTCTCCTGTAATTTTCTAATCTCTCTGCGCTTGCTGTTGTTGTTTATGACTTAAGGCCTGTTTACATCGGGAACCCCCCAGTTACATTCACATAAGAGAAATATAGTGAAATGGTTTCTCGTCAATGTTTAATGGTCTTTTGAAAATTGTCAAACTGTGTATATGTTGCCACCATATTTAAATGCACAAAATACAACCTAGAGTGTTGTTTTCAACTGGTATTGCTAACGATGGCTTATCCGAAGTGATTCCTAAAGGCAGACGTTCATAAGGCGATAGCTAGGCCAATGCTCATGCTTTCTTGTTCATACTCACATTGACGTCAAAATGAGCATGAGTAGGACGTTAGTATGTTTTTTTTGAACACAGCCATGGAGAGAGGTTTTCAGGAATTGGTTTCCATTGTTGTCCTATCAGTGAAGTGAGTGTTGTCCATGTCTTACTGTTAATATGAGCAAATAAATGGTAGAATGAGAGTCTTAAGTCCGGTGTTTCCCTCTCACAGGGCCGTAAGCTGTTGATCATCGGCACCACGAGTCGTCGAGACGTTCTGCAGGAGATGGAGATGTTAGACGCCTTCAGCACGACCATCCACATCCCAAACATCTCCAGAGGGGAACAGCTGGTGGAGGCCCTGGAGGTGAGACAGACGGACAGACAGACAAATACAATCCTAAAGACACACACACACAGACACCTAAACACACACACATCTAAACAAACATACACACCACACACACACACACACACACACACACACACACACACACACACACACACACACACAATATGTCAATATCTTTCTAACTTTACCGTAATCGTGAACTGTCAACTTTATTTTCAACATTTAGAGTTTTTTGAACAAAACTTACTCAAAAACAACTTACTCATTTTGTTTCTGTCCTGTCGCCCTTCCAGCGCGTACTACACAACCATTGCTTAACACACATTTTTCTTAACTAGCTCTGCAGTGTGAAATTCATACCTTTCTTTCCTATTTTCCTTCCATGCTCATTTCTCGGTCTCCTCTCCTCAGCTTCTGGGCAGTTTTCAGGACGTGGAGCGAGCCACCATCGCTAAAGCTGTGAACGGACAGGGTCTTTGGATCGGCATCAAGAAGCTACTGATGCTGATAGAAATGGCTGTGCAGGTGAGAAAGAAAGGTCTTATTTTGTGTGGGTGTGTGTCTGTCTGTGTGTCTGTCTGTGTGTGAGTCTGTCTGTCTGTGTGTCTGTCTGTGTGTGAGTCTGTCTGTCTGTGTGTCTGTCTGTGTGTGAGTCTGTCTGTCTGTGTGTCTGTCTGTGTGTGAGTCTGTCTGTCTGTGTGTCTGTCTGTGTGTGAGTCTGTCTGTCTGTCTGTGTGTCTGTGTGTGAGTCTGTCTGTGTGTCTGTCTGTGTGTGAGTCTGTGTGTGAGTCTGTCTGTCTGTGTGTCTGTCTGTGTGTGAGTCTGTCTGTCTGTCTGTCTGTCTGTCTGTCTGTCTGTGAGTCTGTCTGTCTTGTTTTATCTCTTACATCAAACATATTCACCAGTTCACTGGCTTTACATTAAGTTAATTTGATAAATGTAATGTTGATGCAACTCCATGTGGACTGTTGCTATCAGATGATTAAAAGGTCTGTTAGACTTGGGTGAAGGTAAGTTGAGGAGCAAGGCAGTCTTATCTTTTCACCAACTCTCACACATAACAGATTTTTTTGAATTCTGAAACACAATTGTAGAATTGGCCGGTCCTTTGCACTATTGTTTTCCTAGTAGTGTGGTCCGTCCCTTGTGTCCCTCGACATCTGGCCGACGTCTTCAGCTCACAACAGACTCTGTCACAAAGAACTGTCGTCTCTCAGCTGGACGTAACACTGGATTTTCTGCTCATGATTTGTTGAGCGGAATGATCCAGGATATTTTTTCGTTCACAAACCTTTTTCTCAGAATGATTAGTTGAAATCCCCCGACATTTATTGTCAACTACGGTGGGCCTTCTTTGTTAACATACTATATTTTTTTTACACACCAATTTACAGAGTCTAGGCTGTTTATAAACACCTGCCTTTTTTCATGAGGAGATATTCACTGATTTTGACAAAGTGATTTTGGCAACAAGCGTTCTACAGAATCACTGACTCCACCTTTTAATAAACTGGGTCTTGTGCATAGCTTTCCAGGTTACATTCATATGTTGTGAATCAAAGGGAAGACACTCATAACAGCAGTCATGCACACAACACTGTTTGGTTTATGTGTGTCTACAGTTTAGAGCTAATCGAATTAAGATTAGGGGCCAACACACATAACATGGCAAATACAGGAACACTTAAAATCATACAAGACCAAATCACACTTAATTTCTTGGCTCCCTTCAACATGACATTTATATGTTTGTGTACATAAATACAGATTAGGTATCAAGCTACTCACCTCTTTAGATCTTCCTTTAAGGTTTTTTTGTGGGTCAGCCTAGGAAATATATTTCTTTTTGTTGCATTTTTTTCCTATAGACCTTGTAAAAATGAATGTAGTTTTTTGTGTGCACTTGTACCCAAATGATCTAGTTGCGAACCCTTGTAAGCACCACGACCCAGTCAAAACAGCGGCATAATCAATTGGACTGGTTTTGTGAGAAGTCAAGATTAGTCACACATCCACTGACTGTGTTCTTGGGAACCACAGTGATTAGAACGAGAGACATAAGGACTGGCTTTGATTAGATCCATTTGCCAAAGAACGACATTAAGTCATTCTACAGTATTCACCTACACACGCTAGTAGCTTTAGCATTTAGCTAGTTCAACTCACCACAGAGCAAAATGGAGGTGGTGTGGATTTTAACCTACAAAAAGTTGATGGTATTTGGTTGATGATTTCGTCTCTGGCTGTGGCCGTTCAACTGACATCAAAAGCCACAAAAGATATATACTACGCTCCATAATTTAGTGCAAAAAATAAATAAATGAAGACATAACCTGTAAAGATTCAACAGTTTCTAGGGAATTCTGCTACTGTACAATGAATAAACATTGTATAAATATAAATATTATCAATCCTTATCAATATTTCAGTACAGAGCAGTCAAGAAGCAATACCAATTTAGCATTGGTTCTGGATACCTCTCCCAGCCTTATGAAGTACAATGTCTTCTGTTGCTCCTAAAGAGCTTTATCAAATATGACAATGTCATAGTGATGTCATAAGGGTTATCTCAGACAAACTGGCAGTGTGTGGAGCTTTAAAGTCATGGACGTTTACCAGTCAGTGAGGGTTTTAAGACGAGATGCAATGCAGTTGAATCATGGGGAATGATTGGATCTGGATATCTCTGTCTATGCTGCGTGGTTTTTCGTTAGTTTTCTCACAGATCGTTTCAACTTCACGGAAGCATAATACAGCATGGCATAACTTATGGGATATAAATTAAATTGGGATCCAAAAAACATTATTTTATGTATTTTTTTTCTTCCAATTTTTGACTCAGGCATTGATATTCAAACCCTGTGCCAGTTAACAGTAGTCTCCAACTGTATCATCAAGACATGCTTTGTTTCATATCAGCTTATCTGCCAAGGTTCCTGAAAGAATACATTTCTCTCTGCTATCCACAGTTGATCTTAAATCACTAGCACATTGAATGGCCTTGTGTCTGTATTGTACTATATAAATAAACTTGCCTTGCCTTAAACCTGCAGTGTGTAGAATTTTGGGTTTTATTTCCTAGCAGATTTTGTAGAAAGTAATTATAATATCCATAAGTACATTTAATTTAGTGCATAATAGCTGAAAAAAATGTTTTTAATTATTATTTTTTCCCTTAGAAAGGGTCTCATATATGTCCATATTTCTGCATATTTTGGACCAAGGCCTAGTGCCGCCATCTTGAAAGTGTCATAGTTGGAATGTCATCAGGTGCATTGTTTAAAATTTAGAATTGTTCTTGTCCTTGAAGGCCATTGTAGCTTCTGTTATTATTCGAAAGGGTTGGGGTTACCCAGGGAGTGTTGCGTTCTAGAACGTTCTAGAACTTTCTTGATGATGTCATATTACACACTGCACCTTTAAATATATAGCCCAGAATAATGTTTATTTACCCAAGTCGATAGATGGACAACTTAGCAGGTAGCATTAGCAGAAATTGACCTACATCTGACTTCTTGCTGGTGTTAATTTTTTTGGCCCTGACGGTGTGTCTGTGGTATGTTGATGATGCGTACCGCCTGTTTGGATGCTGTGTAATTGCTGTGGTATGCACAAATGCTACACACACACATACACACACACACACACACACACACACACACACACACACACACACACACACACACACACACACACACACCATTCTAAGGCCTAGAGAAGTATGAACCTGTGTTTGCCGAGACATGCTACAAACAGCCACGCAGCTACACACACATACGTTTGTACAACTATACTTGTGGGGACACTCATTGACAAAATACATTCCGTAGCCCCTTACCCTAACCATCAAAACTAAATGCCTTACCCCAACCCTTACACTAACCCTAACATAAACCTAATTCATACCTGAACCTTAAAACCTAGTGTTGACCCCCAAAGTGAGAACTGGACAAAATGTCCTCACACTTAAGGTCTTAAACTCAAATTGGTTCTCACAAAAATAATTGTTCAAGTACACACACACACACACACACACACACACACACACACACACACACACACACACACACACACACACACACACACACACACACACACACAGTCTTCTCTTTATCTTTTCCCCTCTCATACCAGCGCTCATGTCTTAACTCTAGTAGCTACAGGCGATTCCAGACGCACTGTAAGTTATTGCATAGGTTGCCATTAATTTTACTTCCTCTCCCCCTCCCACTTCTCTACGAGACTGTTTGTACAAACTGAGGCGTGAACTCCAAGACCTGAAACTTTCTCAGTTTGCTCTGATGTCTGAACAGCGTGCTGCTGAATTTTTAAAGCTATAGTGCGTAACTTTTTCATTTGAATGACTGTCGGATACTTTCAAGCCATCGCCAAATGAGTTGACACAAAGTTGATGAAGCCTATCAGCTCCACCAAACTCTCTCTGTATTTCTCAGTATGGCAGCTTTAAAAAACTGGTGTCGACCCACTGACACTTGTGCAGGAGCTAAGAAAAATCCCAAGAAGAGCCCAATAAATGTGTCAGTTGTTGATTCTACTGTTAAGAAAAAAACCTGGACTTACAGCAGAAGGTATAAAATCCATGAAGGTATACCCCATGTAGATGTGCCGACAGTGTTGGCCGAAAGAAGTTACGCACTATAGCTTTAAATTAAGCAAATGCTTGTTGAAAAAAAGAATATAAGACCTATTTGTAAATGTGAGGTTATTTCTCTGTATATATGACTTAATGTGTCTGTCTTTTAGATGGAGCCTGGATACCGAGTTAGCAAGTTTCTGAGTCTGTTGAAAGAGGAAGGCCGGTAAGTTTTCCTTTTTCGTGAGCACTTACAAATACACATATAACTCTTTATTTACAAGAATAAAATAAAACCCTATCTTAAAGGCAATTATTTAATATTTGTCTAATTGTTTCTAATTTAATAACTAATGTACTTTTCCCCCTTGTTTTGCAGACTGGGTTCTGATAAGTTTGGGTCTGCGTCAATTTAACATCAGAGGTATGAGGGGACGTGCAGGACATAATTCATACACAGTTGTCATACACTTTTCTACCTTACACATTCACACTTTCTACCTCTCACATGCACTATTCTACCTCATACACATTCTTGTATTTTGCACAAAAGGCACTTTTAACATAGAATTTTGTTTTTTTAAATCTAATTTTTCCTCGCATAGACACAAAACACGGCTCTGACACAAAATATTTTACCTTTTTTTATTTTTATATATTCTCAAAAAATACTTCTATGCAATATTCTATATGCAATATATAGACACTGTTGGTTCAGTTGTGAATATGAAACTTCAATATAAAATGTGAGAGGCAGTTTTATGTGAATGCATGCATTTTTTTATTTAAAGGTACAATAAAAAGTGTGTGGGAGCGGAATGCCATTTTTAGCACATCAAAACACAAACGGATAAAAACGCCACTCACACACACATTATGTTGAATCCCTCATATTCACAACTGATGGAGTGTCTACATATTGCACATGAGAAGTGTATTTTGAGAATCTACAAGGTATATTTTATGTAAGAGCCGCGTTTTGTGTGTATGCCAGGAAAAATAGTGTATGGGAATTGGAAAAGCTAAAAAAAAAAATTGTATGTTGGAAGTGTGCTCTGTGTGTGTGCAAAATAAGAATGTTTGTGAGGTAAAATTGTGAATGTGAGAGACATTATAGTGAATTTGTAATGTGTGTAATATGTTTATTTGTACAGTATATGTAAAGGTAAAACATGAATTATGTCGAGTGGTGGACAAAGTTTCAATCCAAGTACTTAAGTAAAATACATATACAATATACCCCTTTTAATTAAAATTGTACTTGTGACTTCAGGACATTGCTTTGTCTTCCAAATGTAGTGGAGTGGAAGTCAGAAGTTTCCAAAAAAAAAAGCAAATATTTATGTTAGTACAGATACTGATACAATTAACTTTAACTTCAGTTCACTACATTTACTTTGTCACTGTCCACCACTGATGATGTCCTGTACGGCCCCTCATCCAGAGGAGCTTCATAGTGATAAAGACCTTTAACAGTCCCACTGCTGCCGGCTCTGCATCGGGCTGATTGGACACATCTCCAGGCTGGAGACAGAAGACATATGTAGAAATCTGTAAACAGGGTTCAGAGTAGTAAAGTGTACTTAGAGAACTTATTAATTTTTTTTTTTTTGTGTGTGTGTGTACCTAATCAGCTTAGAAATGTTTTTTTTTCTTAAATGTTGGCATCCACTTAAATCTAAATTGTTTTCTCCATTGAGCAATATATTACAATATTTCAAAAATACTATATTAGAATTACAATGTACAATACCAATCTATTTGTAATGGAGATTTCACTACTTGATGTCGCTTTTTTTATTCTACATTATTTGTTGCATTTTTATGTCAAAATAATGGTGTGCCTTAAAAGAATAGTTTAACCCACGTTTACTTCTTTATGTATTAAACAAACAAAATAAAACTTAATCAGCAGCTGCAGAAGGTTTCAGAAGAATCATTGCTCATTAGATAACTGCTTATTCGTCATCTGTCTGTACAGGCTGCATGTAGCTTTCGCTGGCTGGAAGAAAAAAATGGTTAAAACATTGTTATCCTTTTCTTCTGCTTTCTTTTCTTGCCCCTAATGTATGTCCGATTCCTGTCCTCACTTAGGAGTCCATTATTCCAGGTTATAGGACGCTTCTTTGGTTTACATTTTGACTTAGAACTCAAAGCTTAACTAGTATTTTATGATTTTTCTTGTATTGAAAGAACTTTGTCCTTACTGCTGATATGCAACACATGAACCAAATGGGTTTTATGTCTGTTATAAAAAAGGAAAAAGCTTAGTATGGATGGTGGGCAAGTGATATAAACATGTGTGTCTCAACACAGGTGAAGTAGACTACCGTGGCAACCCTTGTCAGTGCATAATAACATAGCTTTTTTTGAACTCCTTCAGATGACTGAAATGATTGTCCTATATCAGTCATTCTGATCTGAATCTGTAAAACAATGAATGGTAGTGAATATGATTAATTCTGTTGATAATGGCTTTAGTTTCAGAAGTCTGTATAAAGTTATCTAACTTGCTAATCAGTATCAGGACTGTGTGTGAGATATTAACCCCCATGAGGAGAAGTTTCCCACTGATGCAAACAACAGAAAAACTTGAGCAACGTTTCAACTCACAGACGTTTGAGCTTTTTGACACTGCCTCTGAGACGTTATGGTATATAGTTAGCGCACGGCGGAGGAGTGTCTATAAATAAGCTTTAGACTAGACGTGAGCTCTCTCTCTCTTTCTCTCTCTCTCTCTCGGGGGGGCAAAGTGTCTGCTCTGCCTGCCTGTCTCCGCTCACTTTTTATTTGTCTCTTCTTTCGCTTAGTTGCCGAGGAACGGAAGCCTGAAAGAGGCTGGCAGGAGGAGGAGGCATGCGGGAGATATTTTCCATCTCTCTCTGTGTCTCTCTCTGTGTCTCTCTCTCTCTCTCTCTCTGTCTGTCTATCTGTCTCTCTGTCGTGCTCTCTCTCTCTCTCTGTGTGTCTCTCTCTCTCTCTCTTGCTGCATCCTTCCTTCCATCCCTGTGCGCTTCTCTGTGTATGTATGTACTAACTTGTGCCTTTTTTACTTTACGAATAAATTAACTATAAAACTAACAAGAAGCTCTGGTATCGATGATTAAATGAATGGCCATCACAACGTAATACATCAAGGCAAAGGGGCTTGTGCTGAAATGGGGTGTTTCCAGTCAAATATCCACATAGGAATATGCAGCACTGTAAATGTTAATGTTGTCTAAACGCTGTCCAGCTTGCACAAAATCTCAATTTACCACAGTTCCTTTTGAAAACCAGCAAAAAAAGACAAAAATCTAATCTTTACTATTTGTAGCACCTTGACATCATAAAGAAGTGCCTTAATAATTATAATCAAGCATAACTATCACACAATTAATAACGTGTGATAATAATGTGGCATTTCAATGAGATGAACCTATTCATACATTAGCGTTTAATCTTATACAGGATCTATGTTGCGATCTCTGCACAGCCCAACATGAAAACACAGTACGGCTGAGTCCGCTACCGTGAAACATATTCAGATTTCTTGAACCTTTCCATCATAATTGTGGAACCAAACTAGAAAATATAAATTTTACAGGAATCAGTAAGTCAGTCCCTCATGACCATGCATCACATAGAAATGTTGTTCCTGCAAAATGTCTACTTTTCGTCTGTTTCTAATTTCTACTAAATGATTAGCTTTAACCAATTCTTTCCTTTGTTGTGAATTGAGGAAGAATAATAGATGTTCTCATCCTAGTTAACTAGTTAAGTTAGCAGGTTATTGCAATAAAAGTTATGAAGTGAAAAATGTTTCTCATATACAAGACATCAACATTTATAGCACTGTTTTGATGATTACTAGTTCTGTTATTTCTTTACCTGTACATTCTATAACATCTTTATCTATATATCTCTCTAAATATTGTTCTTAGCTCAACTATTCTGAAGGTTATCACAAAAGGATGTGTTCATATCTTGTTAATTGTCTGATTTATGATCTATGATATTTTCTTCTTAAAAACATAATGAAATGCATTTTTTGGACATGTACAAAGTATTTTTTTGTGTCATAAAATGAAAAAAAAAAACGCTACCTTGAATCTGTCCTGTAAAAACATTGGACACTAATATTTGTGTAGAAATGAAATACAGATTTTAACTATATCATATACTTACACATAGATTCAAATGTACTCATAAGTTAAACATTGCCAAAGTTGCATATTTGTTCAAAGTAAACCTTTCTGAAAAAAATGTTTGACTAAAAATATTATACTAAAGATTATTTTTTTAATGTAAGTAATCAACTGGCAAAGTTTCATGATGATATCTGATTATCTATAAGTTAAAAATGTTACCCTATTCACGTGCAGTGTCTTGCCCTTAACAGCCACTTCTTAAATGCTATCCAATATTCATGCTTAGCAAAAGACATTAGCACATTTCTGTATTCTGTATTGTGAAAAATCCCAATGAAAGACCAACAAACAGAATAAAATGTTTAATTTTGATTGAAAGACTGTGAATTTCTATAGTGTGTGTGTGTGTGTGTGTGTGTGTGTGTGTGTGCTCGTGCGTGCGCGTGCGTGTTTGTGTACGTACACAAAAAAAAGCACAAGACAGTTTTGTTCTTCAAATATATAATCTTAGTTCAGTCATACAGATATATACATTGTATAATAAATAATATTTATAAAAACATAACATTTACGATTATAAAATAAAAAGGGAATTATTCACTTTAAAACATTTGTACAAAACTTTGGATATAGCGGGAGAGGTGGGAATGGGAGGGAACTGAACACAGAAAGGTATTTTTGCCCAGGTAGGGAGGGTTGCGTCACAGATGACACAAATGCTAATGCTAAGCAGCTAAGTCCTAAAGAGGGGACATCCTATAGACACTACTGGATAACTCGTATGTTTTGTTGTTGAATATAATTAATAGGGAAGCAGGTGGGAGCTGTCGGAACATGTTTTTTTTTTTTTTTCGGAAACTCCTCAGTTTGTTCCACCATTGTGGAAAGCCAGTCTTCCATCATGCACCCACGCACCCACACACACACACACACATCCATAAGTTTCCCAACCTTAAATTTTTTTTTTCTTCGATGATTTTAAAATCAGATGTCCATGCCTAAAAATATGTATATATTTTGAGTCAATTACAGTACCCTGTTCTTCTAAAATATCCCCCGTAAACAAAATAGTGTGACAGTTTTTATGGATTTACTGACAAAAGAACAAGTTCATAAATCAGACTTCTTAAAAACGTCAACGGTCCAACGGAAAGGTAAAATACAATGTCACATGTCTCCTCCCACTTTTTACAGTTATAAAAGCAAATATTTCTCTAAACAAATATCTCTTAGAAAGACCTGATGTATGCATGATTTATTAGATTAAATAAACTAAAGAAAATATCTCCCAATAATCACTTGGCTCATGAGACCAGAATTATTATTAAGCATGCTAAAGCTTGATTTGATAAATGAAAAAAAAAACAGGCAAAAATCCAGTGGGTTGTTTTTACCAAATCACTCCTCCTTAAAGGTGCTCAGAGGAACTTCCAGTCTGTGTTAATTCTTGCACCCCCTTTGGACAAAAGCGCTAGTGTTTTTACCACACCAGCTGTTGTTCCTGGGTGAGTGTACCCATGACAAAGGCATTGAGAAAAACTATACAAATATAGCATTCTTTGCACTGATGGTCCCATTTGTCATTTATGATCACTAGAAGAAAAAATTAGACTGTTTAAAAGTTCCTCGTAGCACCTTTTAAAGATTGAATAACGTATGAATGTGTTGCATCACATCACATTTGCACAGATCGACCATGCCCTACATAACAGAGTTGTCATTCATGAGAACTGCTGCGATTATTTTGCAACGAAAAAGAATTTGCTCATGTAATCAAATGCTCCGAAAATTCTTCCCACCTGGAGTTATGCGTGAACTGAATAGTGCATACACATATACGTGGCGTAAAGTAGAAGTTGTTCGCTAGTTAGTGGAATGAGGCACGCTTGTTCACACACATGCTTGCATACCTCCCGTCCCATCCCAATGGTAATATTTCAGAAATGCAAGGGCTATAAAAATCAGGCTGAAGCATATATCTTCTTCTTCCAGGCTGGACTATAGTGCAGTCGGCAATGTGGGGAGTAACACTAGCAACAGTAGTTTACAACAGACAGGACTTGTTGGCACTTTCCAAAACGTCTTGCCTTTTGCTTTTTCTGTTTTTCAGTTCAGTTCAGTTCAGTAGTTATAAAGTAGTGATGGTTTTCCTGGGGCTTCTAAAGTGTTCAGTTATCACTTAAAACAAAGTGATTTTTAAGAGGTTCGTTTAGTTAAAAAAATAAAAAAATCTAAATAGGTAAACTAGCCGGATCGGCCAGAGAAGTGAGGTGTTAGAAAATGCTTTTTTAATTCAAAAGCAAATAGTCAAAGTTTTTTTTTTATGTTTTTTTTTTTTTTTTTTTTTTTACTTTACTGCATTTATATCACAGGTAAAACGTTGTTACTGTACATGCCGAAAACATTGTATTGGCATGAAAGGGGAAATAAATAAAGACAAATGGGGGAGGGAGGGGAGGGAGGAACGGGGTTGTGGTTCAATTCCGCAGGCAAGGGAACTAAGGGTTAATAGTGGTACAACTCCCATAATAGCAGACTAAATCAGTGAGGTCAACACAGGACACTTTGTGGTCAGGTAGCCGATTATGGAAATGGTTGTAGTGGTTTTGGAAGACGGACTCAAAAGCAGGATTTTGTCAACAACAAAAACTGTTATCGAAGTATTCATTACTGATGTGCCATTAACCGTGTGTGTGTGTGTGTGTGTTTGTGTGTGTGCTGGTGAATATGTTCTTGTATGGGATGCAAACTGTGCAAGTCAGTTCCTGCTTTCCAAATCGCATAAACTTTCTTTTTTTCAATTGATCATTAAAAGTATGTAGCCTAGTTTGCATGCAGTAGGCACACAATTGGGACATACTTTTACTTGTTTATTTCATCATAACATTGTGCCTTAAACTTGCCTCTTGCTTATATATCTGTCAAATTGTTGGTTGTTTTTACTCAAGGGCTCAGTGGATGTGACGTCACTTCAGCGGTGCAGTGGATTGTGAGAAAGAATCGCCGAAAAAAACAGCTGATTACCACACTCAAAATCCCAACCAGATGTAGTAGGACATCTGGGGATTTTCAAGCATGCTGCATTTGAAATCATGCATTGGGACATCCTAACCATGTGTTCTAATCCATATACTTCCATACTATGTAGTATGCCAGAAAGAGATTTAGGATGTCCCAAAATGTCAAACAATACCTGGATGTCCTAAAATAGGCCTAATTCCAAATCTTTTTGTAGTAGGCTATGCAAACCAGTATGTAGTATAGGAAAAAGAAAGTATGTGATTTTGAACGCAGCCTAAATCTTTTTCTACCATACCAAATAGCAGAGAAGTATGGAGTATTGGAACACAGTGTGTATAGCCTATCCGGGAAAAATGCGGGGAAAGTCGTGCAGGAGTTCGGGGGGAGTTGAAGGATAAGGATGAGTGTGCATTGGGTAGCACTTTAGTAGTCCAAAAGTTTTTTCGTGTGTGTGTCTCTCTCTCTCTCTCTCTCTCTGTCTGTCTCACTTGCACGTGTGTACATCATACACGCGCACGCACTCCTGACAGCTGACGTAGCAGCACCAGTGGAAGATGCAGTGGCACTTCTCCTTGCGTTTCTCAGTCCGGGTGTTGTGTCCGCGGCCGCAGCACAGCAGATCGCAGCCTTCTATCCCGTGCGACGACACGTTACAGGCCCTGTCGCGGGTCCCGAAGGAGCCCGTCTCTGGGTTGGGCTCGCAGAAGTTCGGCGAGCCCTCGTAGTAGACCAAGTCGTGCTCCGTCGGGTGTTTGAAGAAGTTGTATTTGACTCGCAGGGTTTCGACCCATCCTCGGGACTCTCGGTGTTTCTCCACCACCATCTCCGAGGCGCTGTCGTACTTGTCCTTCAGGTAGTCGCCCAGCATGCGGAAGTCCGGCTGCGCCCACCAGCACGTCTTCACCTCACAGCTGCCAGACAGACCGTGGCATTTACAGCGCAGGTGCATTTGGTCCAGGATGGTCTAGGGGGGAAACACACAAGAGATAGGTTTATTTTTAATTTTTAAAAGATTATTTTTTGGCATTTTTAAGCTGTATTTGATAATACAGAGTTTAGGTGAAGTTTGTAGGGATGTGTTAAGCTAAAGGCCAGGACACACCAGTCCGACTACCCGAAAATGGAGTTTGCCAACAATAGCTAACTGTTGTTAGCTATTTGTGCTACCCGCCTCACTTCCGGGCTTCACTGATTCGCTAGCCCCCCACAAATCAAATTGCTCCAACTGAAAGACTGCCCGCCGCCGATTGCCGGGCTCAAAAGAAGCCCGACGACATCTACGACGACCGATTTCACGGCACACACCGAACAGATTTGTGTCCCCGCCCCCTCCAGACTCTACGACGGCGATTATCGGGCCGGTGTGTCCGGGCCTTTAAGCCAATGTAGCCTCTATCGGAAACCCTTAACTGACATGCCTGTAGGCTATATATTTTGACTGTTAAGGGCTTCTATATTGCATAACTTCAAAAATAAATGAAAGGTCGAGTTTAGTGTCATTTTTGTAAAAATTCTGTCTGCCTTTTGACGATGGCAAAGATGCATCGTTGGTGATTCAATACAGATTTGCTTTGCTTTCTATTGGTCCCGGAAGTTCTAATCCGTCAACATCTCTCCAACTCTACGGCAGTCTTTACCTGTCAAGTTTATTCCCAAATTGTATTTCCACTTTATTTTCATTATTGTGTCTGTTCTTTGTTGCTCCCGTGGCCCTAATACACTTCCATAAGAACAGGATTCCACAACTTCATATAAACTAAAAAGTGTAGCTATTGATAAGCCTGGCAAACGTCCAACATATTTAAGCTTTCGTAACCCACTTCTCCTAAATGCCTCGGAGCAAAATACTCCCTTAGAACAACAGATTCTAACGGCAATGCACACACAGCCGTGATAAAAAAAACGTGTTGAGAAACAAGTTCCATTGAGCAAAAGAAATCCCTGAATACACTTCTTGAAGGAAAGAGGTGTTGATAAGTTAATTAAGTTTGTACGGACGTTTTGACATTTCGCTGTAGCATCTCTCTCTCAGTTGGCACTTTAAAGGCTGTGAATTTAATCTGACAGAAGCGAGGAGCTGCATGCGCACTTTTCAGAGCCACAATTCTAGGCCTTCGGGCGCTAAGAATTTGATACTGAATAGGTTGATTTTAGGGTGGAGTATTCCTTTAAAGAAGTAATTGACTCAAATGTGCCGGTTTTAATTTGATAATTCAGTGGTGTGTGTGTGTGTGTGTGTGTGTGTGTGTGTGTGTGTGTGTGTGTGTGTGTGTGTGTGTGTGTGTGTGTGTGTGTGTGTGTGTGTGTGTGTGTGTTGAGCGGTTTGCATCAGTCACCACCACCAAGAGAGATCTGTAAGACATTTTTTAAGGTCAGAAATGTGCAGGAAATTCAGTAATGCCGACTTACAAAAACCGCTAAAGACTTTGGCGAGAGCAGGGGCCAAGAAAAACAATGTGCCACTGGCTGCAATTTACCCTCTAAGTGTAATGATGCAGCTGTAAAGTACAGAGAGCTTCAGAGGGCTTTTGGTCTTAATTCCTTCTGAAGTCACTGGCTCACATCGTTGAGTGTGTTGCCGCGGGCTACAGTACATTCTACCTATGTGTTTGTGGGATTTTTTTGTTGTGCTTTTTAATTGGACAGCTATATTTAGCACGCAGAAGCAGAATTCCCCCCAGCTGCAACGGGGCGGAAGGCAGGTGGTTGCAAGGGGCTATGGGGCACCTCGGGGTGAAGACTGAGGAGGGGCCCAAGTCAAAATGAAGTGTACATTACATACAGTAAGCATATTTCTAAAAAAGTATGCTTAATGTAGCCTATTTTAAATGTTTTTATGAGCAATACATTTAAAGTCGTGTTGAATTGAAGATACTGTCTTGAAGTTGTATTTAAGGGATTTGAGTATGCTTTTAAACCTGTACTTCAATTACACTAATAGTTTACTATTATTCTAGCAAATATACTTTGATACAAGCTTTTTGTTCATCAAAGTTAAAGGTGGAGTCGGTAACGCTTGATGTCAAAATCAGTGAAAATGTCTACTTGATCTCCGACAAAGAAATCTGGCATAAAATAACTGGCAAATTGCTAACTAAGATGGGTCCCCTCTGTTGACATACACGTTTACAGAGCCTACAGGCTGAGTATTAACACCAGATTACTTTCTACTACACACAGTAGCAGATCGGGAGGAGATATTCTCTGATTTTGACGAAAAAGTTATTTTGACAAAAAGCGTTCTCCAGACTCACTGACTCCACCTTTAACTTTGATGAATCAGATGGAGTTGTGAGTATTGACATCACACTGAAATTAATAAAGGCTTCTTATAGTATAGTATACCTTTGGAAAATTACACATGGATATTACTCAACTTCTACAAATTTCAAACACACTTAATTCACTAAAATCTACTGTATTTTGACTAGAGGGGGAGAGAGAGGGGATAGAGGGGGTCGGATGGAGTAGTGAGTAGTGACATCACACAGTGGGAAGCTTGTCATGCCAACATCAAGTTACAGAGATATTAATCAACTTCTTCCAACTTTAAACACACTTCATTCACTAAAATCTACTATATTTTGACTAGGGGGAGAGAGGGGTAGAGGGGGGTTGGAGGGTGGATGGAGTAGTGAGTAGTGACATCACACAGTGGGAAGCTTGTCATGCCAACATCAAGTTACAGAGAGCAAAGCCCCTGGAGGCTAAACACTGGAGCGTGAGAGGGCCAGGTGGAGCAGGGCTGCTGTTCTCTCTGGTCTGCTCCTGTGTGCTCACATCAAAGGCATGTCTTGTTGCAGTGTGGTCCCTCTCTCTCTCTCTCTGCCTCTCTCTCTCTCTCTCCCTCCCTCCCCCTCTCTGTCTCTCTATCTCTCTCTCCCTCCCTCACTCTACCTCTCTCTGCCTCTCTCTTTCTCTCTCTTTCTCCCTCCCTCCCTCCCTGTCTCTCTCTCTCTCCCTCCCTCACTCTACCTCTCTCTCTCTCTGCCTCTCTCTCTCTAACCTCTTTCTCTCTCTCTCTCCCCCTCCCGCTCCCTCCCCTCCTCCCTCCCTCCCTCCCTCCCTCCCTCCCTCCCTCTCCCTCTCCCTCTCCCTCCCCCTCCCTCCTCTCTCTCTCTCTCTCTCTACCCTCCAGCTACAGAAGCCGCGGAGGCCTCCTGTGTTCTGCCACGGTGACAGCAACCAGTGATGTTTTAAGTCTGAGCTGATTTCCGTCTCAACTCACTCGGGTTATTTTTTTGACTGACTGACTGACTGACAGGGAGGGACTTTTTTTTTTTTGGGATTCAAGGCATGAAAAGAGGGAGCGACTTGATCGCAGTGTGGGGGCGGGCGGTGAGGCTATAGGAGTAATTAACTAGTCATTCAAAGTCAAGTGCAGCACATTTTCTTTCAGTTTTGGAAATCTCAGAAATGTACCGACAAGTACAAATACCGAAATCTCTTTGCCGTCAAATGCATAAGGGAGTCAATCTGAAAAGTAATGTTGCATGTGATGAGCCCATTGTTTACTGCATTAAGGTGTCAGTTTTCGACTTGTATTCCAATTAAAAGGTGGAGTCAGTGATTCTGGAGAACTCGTGTTTTTTTTTCAAAATCAGTGAATATCTCCTTCTGATGCCCTACCTGTCTGTATGCTGAAGCAAAATATGGTGTTAATACACAGCCTAGGCTCTGTAAACTGGTATGTAAGCAAAGGGGGCCCTCCGTAGCTAGCCACATACCTGTTTACAGAGCCCAGGCAATGTGCAAAATGTTCACAACATACACTAATATGTGTGTATATTATGTATGTAGCAACATTTTTGTGGACGACCCTTTAACTCTTTCAACATGACAAGGCCCCAGGTGTGTGTGGACTGGGGTGGTCTGAGGAACACAGAACACACGTTATGTTCACGTTGTAGGAATGTTGGTCTAATCACCCGACATCAGTGACTGAAAGGGAACATGCAGACGGCTTCCAAAATATTGTGGGAACAGAGTGAACGCTGTTATAGTTGCAGATTAATGTATGTGGTTTTGGAATGAAATATATAAAATAACATATGGCTGTAAATAGTTCTGGTGTTCACATACTTTTGACCAGTTAGAGTTTTTCCATATTAAAGCTATAGTGTGTAAGTTTTTCATATAAATGAATGTGGGTTGCATTCAAGCCATTGCCAAATGAGTTGACACAAAGTGGATTTAGCTGATTTAGCTCCACAAAACTCTATCTGTATTTCTCAGTATGGCAGCGTGTACAAACTGGTGTTACCCCATCCTGTTATGGAAATTAATATTATAGTCATTATATAATAATCAAATTTATTTGTTTATGTAGTTCTGCGACAATATTCATAAGTATCAACGATATAAACACAATAACACGGATAGCAGAGAAAACATGAGTATATATATGTATATATATATGTATACATATATACATATATATATATATATATATATATATATATATATATATATATATATATATATATATATATATATATATATATATATATATTAATTTAATTAAAATAAATAAATAAAGTATACAAAATACAAAAAAGATACAGTGAGTAGTATCTAAAATGTATTTACCAAACTTACTCACTACAGCTTTAAAAGCAGAAACATATCTTAATATATTTACCGAGCGTCCCGCCTCGTTGTTGTGTCGGTTCATGGCTGATCGCGCGTCGGGTCGGTTCTCTCGTGCGTCGGCGAACTCGCGGGACACTAGGACCCCGAACTCTGCGTCCTCGCTGCAGCCACCCCACTTCCAGCCCTCGCCCGGCGGCCCTTTGTGGTGCGAGTCACAGCCGCACATGGTGGACGTTCCCTCGGCACAGGAGCGTGTAACTGCGAACGCCACGCCAGCTGAGGCTATAGCGTGGACAAACGCAGACTCTCTGGTTGCTATGAGAGAGACAGACAGGAAGACAGATGGAAAAAAAGAGGGAGAGAGAGTTTGTCAATATGATTTTTTTAATAAAGATTTTATATTTAAAGGTGCAACAAGGAACTTTTTGTGTTAATTCTTGCACCCTCTTTGGACAAAAGTGGTAGTGTTTGTACTACTCCAGCTGTTGTTCCTGGGTGAGCGTACCCATGACAAAGGCATTAAGAAAAACTATATAAAAATTATTATTTTTTGCGCTGATGGTCTTGTATGCTGTTACATGTCATTTATGATCATCAGACGAAAAATAAGACTATTTGAGAAATATTAAAGTTCCTCGCAGCACCTAACAACATTTTAAATCATAAATAAATACATACAAACAGCGAAGACATGAGACGGACCTACACACCCCCCACCCCTCCAACTAGAATGACTTGCAGATAATTAATACATTATATTAATGTTTTTACACTTCATTTCGGCATTATCTAAAACATTCAAATTCTTTGGTTTTTGCACAACGTGATCTTGCAACCGATCTTTGAGACTTTGTCAATCTGGTGTTGAACACAGACAAGGCAATCTGTCCTGCTGCCAGCAGCCAGACAGCAGGTATTGAGAGAGGGATCCCCCCCAGGCCATAACCTTTTAACACAACATTTCATCTTGTAGAAGGCACATTTATGTTCGGTATTTGCCACCGTAGGTAAAAAAAAGACCTTAAACCCTCTCTTATTTCACAATAGGTAAACACGATCCACTACCGTATGACAGTGGGGGGGCAAACTATTCAACCCAAGTGATTTAATCAGAGCAGAGATACATAATATTACTTGACTATGAAGTGAAAGTTGCTCAGTCAAATGTTGACTCAAGTTAATGTACCAGGATATTTGCTTTTAAAAATACTTAAGTATTCAAAAGTATAAAGTGTAGTTACTTCTGCTAGATATAGGGCCAAAGGATTAACATAGGATTCGGGTTCCAACAAGACAATGGGATGAAATGGAGAAGTGACACATACATTGACATCGGTTCAACGCATTAACTAACACTCGTGACAACATTCGAAAGTTGCCGATTGTGTTTTAGGAAAAAAAACCATTTGATTTTATAGCTATGCTTAGCCTGAAAGTAACAAGTAACGACAATATTTTTGGATATGTATTTGAGTCAAAAGAAACATGTTGTCTTTCTATTGTAGTTTAGTGAAAGTCATACGTTTCCAAATAAAAAACGGATAGGCCTACTCTAGATGTACCCATCCTCAAAAAATCATTCAATTCAATCATCACCGTTACTGTCCAACAATTTCAAGATTCAAGACTCAAACCGTTTATTTGTCGCTGATATTTAACATATGATCGTCATCAAGTTTAGTACATGAAGGAGCCTAAGAGCAAGGTAACCGTAGTGACATCAGTCTATTGTGATTGTGTGGGGAGGGTCAAATGCATGAGTGAGTGAGTGTGTGTTTGTGTGTACTGTATTCTATTATAAGGTCCAACTCTCCACGGGATCTCACTGACCTCCTGTCATCCCTAAGGTGTGCTGCTTTGCATCTGGATAGTGTTTCAGGAATGTTGTCACCCCCTCCCACACACACTCAAACACACTAACTCACTCACACTAACACAGAATCACACACTCACTCACTCACTCACTCACTCACTCACTGACTCACTCACTGACTCACTCACACACACACACACACACACACACACACACACACACACACACACACACACACACACACACACACACACACACACACACACACACACACACACAGTCCCTAGTTCAGAGCCCTAAGGCCTTCTGGGTGAAACCATAGCAGTAGTGTGTCGGCCTGTTTCTTTGGGAGGATGGAGTTTCACCTCCTTTGAAGGCAACAGCTTATTATGTAACCAGACACCATTGTTTCACAATCGCAGCACACTTACCGTGGCTCACCCATTACACTCCACTAGTGACTGAAACAGACGTAAAACACACACACACACACACACACACACACACACACACACACACACACACACTCTCACACTCACTCTCTCTCTCACACACACACACACACACACACACACACACACACTGAGGTATGATAAGTATCCCCAACCAGTGGCTTGACTTTTTTAAGTGTATTGAGTGGGTGGGAGATTTCAGAACGTTTCGCTCGATTGCGTGATCTGAGTTTTTGAAATTTGTACGAACACGACCGGAGAATTAAACCCGTATTTTTGCAGACCACAGTGGGCTAAGAAACCCAGGAATTCCTCAAGCATTTCAACTGCCAATGAGGATTTCTAAACTTAATAGGCCACTTAACAAGCCACAGAGAAAGTTTACTGATGTAGGGCTAAAGGTTAATCAAATGGTTGCCCCCTCCCTGGAAGTGTCAGCAAGCAAAGTTACAAAACCATCATACCATTTTTGTTACATAAATATAATTTGTGTCATTTTTTTTTTGTCAATTCGAAATAATTTATTTATTTATTTCCATGTTCGTGTGGACATGCCCTAATTACACAAATACAAACTGTTAATTTTAGACAACAGGCTAGACTTTTGTGTGTGTGTGTGTGTGTGTGTGTGTGTGTGTGTGAGAGAGAGAGAAATACTCTATTTTGCCTCAATGCTGGTAAAAAGGATACAGTTTTGGTCTAAATCCCAATAGTTAATCCATTGGATGATTGTATGACACAGAGGCTCCAGGTCTGGCCTCCCTACCCCTCACCCTGGCAGGCCTAGTGTCCCACAACAGGGGCCTGTGAGCCCTGTGAGCCCCTGGAGCTGCTGGCTGTTAGCCAAGGCTAGCGCTGCTCCTGCTACCTGCTGGGCCCATCAATCCGCCTTTGTGTCCCTTGTGTCACACTGTATTACACACACAAAGGGCCCAGCGACTCGCGCCCCCACAAACCCCGCTCTGCCCGGAGCTGGCATTCCCTAAACTCCTTATAAGACCCAGAAGACACCCCCCTTCTCTCAGTCTCTCTCTCTGTCTCTCTCCCTCTTTCCTCCATCTCTCTCACTCTGTCTACCCCCTCTCTTTCCATCTCTCCCTCTCTCTCTCTACCTCCATCTCTCTCTCTCTCACCCTCGCTCTCTCACTCAGTCCCCTGTCTCTCCCTCTCCCTCTTTCTCTCTCTCTTTCCTCCTCTCTCTCACACACTTTCTCTCTCTCTATCTCTCCTTCTCTCTCTCACCCTCTTGCCAACACCCTGAGCTGAGATCCCATGCACCACTCACCCAAACCCCCATTTCCTACAGGCATCCACAGAACAGCACCCACCACCACCACACCATGGCCGACACACAGCTTAAGGTGGCTAGGCCTGGTGGCTGGTACAGTCTCCCTTTCGGATATAGTCTCCCTTCTCTAGCTCCAACTTTCCCATTTATCATTCCCAAAGTTGTATACCTTCCTTCCTTCCTTCCTTCCTTCCTTCCTTCCTTCCTTTCTTCGTTGCTTCTACGAATATCAATAAAGCTTTTTGGGATATTTTTGATGACATTCTGTGTGTGTGCCAATAACAGGTAGAAATGTTTGATGGGTCATTTATGTATGTATTTATTTATTTATTATCGTGAGGAATGTATTAATGAATGCATGGAGAATGTATTTTTAACGAGTAGCACCATACAGGAGAAGCACTCTGAATTTTCGTTGTAAATTTTTAGTGATGATGCATGTTTTTTGTTTTTGTTGTGCTTTGGATGTACGATGAGTATGATGAGTATCCATTTTATTTAATACCCCATTGAAAAGTAGCTACTGTTTATGACAAAAAAGCTAATGGTGATCTTAATTTACCTTAATTTTCCAAAGCAAACTAAACTAAACTTCCTTGGTTCCCTATCCCAAAGTGCACACACCCGACCAAGGCTAGCTTTAGGTTTTGGGGAGAGATCCCCTTTCAGCCTGTTTTCATGACAGAGTCAAAAGGGCGTGTGAATGGGCCGTCCGTGGGAGCCCGACTGTGTGAGGCGCGGACCGGTCTTCATGCACAGTAGGGGTTGAGCGGAGCCCCCCGGCCCTTTTCTATTGCCTGTAATCTCATTTGGTCTCATTTGGTCTCCCCTCTCCTTTTCATTTGACTGGGGAGGCTTGGACCAGCGCTCACACTAGCTGCCCAATTCTGCCCAGACTCAGATTCCTTCCCCTCTCTGACACACAGGGGTAGAGGCCTAATTAAATTCTAATCAGCGAAACTCACTCACAACACACAAACGTTCTAGTTTTTATAATAAGGGACTGTAAAAAGGTGTGGAGTCAGCAGTTCTGGAGAATGGTTGTTGTCAAAATCACGTTTTGTCAAGATCGGTGAATATCTCCTCACGATAAAATACCTGTTCCTAGTGTCTGTGCACTGAACAAACAAATCTGGTGTAAGTACACAGCCTAGGCTCTGTAGACTGGTATGTAAACAATGTGGCTCAGATCCACCCATCGTAGCTAGCAACAATGCTATCGATTTGATAAGTGTTTGGCTTCAACATATATTTAAATATTGACAGGTTTATTATCACATTTGCTACTGTAGGCGACTACTAAAAACACATGCTACCTGTATCCAATATAAGTGATAAGTCTATAGATAGCATTGTTGCTAGCTACGGTGGGCCGGTCTGAGCCACTTTGCTTACATACCCGTTTACAGAGCTGTGCATTAACAACACCGATCATGAGGAGATATTCACTGATTTTGACAAAGTGATTTTGACAACAAGCGTTCTGCAGAATCGCTGACTCCACCTTTAAAGTGAGACACCTTTGCTTAGTCAGGTTAACTAAATTATGTTTAAAAGGACGCAGTAAGAGTTAGTGTGGGGATTTCATTCTTAGAAGAAGCATTCTGCGTGTGGAGCGCTTGATGGATTGCCACCAGTATATCTGCTGCTGCACTTTGTCAGCTTGTGTTGATGGATTTACCTCACTGACCCTCTTTCATGTAATGTGAGTGTAAACACTAAACACGGTTTGCGGGAAAACACACACAAAAAAAAAAAAAGTCTGCAACTTTTAAGACAAATTGGGCTACTGCTGGAGGTACGGACGGATGTTAGCTGGATAATGTGTCGGTGCTTGTAGCTGCTGCGCTCATTTCTCAGCAGTCAGGAAAGGTGAATATTATTGTAATTGCTCTAGTTAGGCATTTGTCAGCAAAAGCCCATAGAAACAGGCCGTGCTCGAAGCCTAAGGGTGTGAGATTGTTAAATGCTATGTTTTGTAACAGCTTGCAATAGCCTCCTCTTCAGCTGTATAACCTTCTGTTTTACAGTTGGGTGTTGTTTGGCAGAGATAACAGAGAGAGAGATCATTTAGATAGATGTAGTTTATCTTATACTGAAGGCCTCAGGTACATCATTACAAAATACTACAATAAAAACGCATGGTAGGCTTGTAACAGCCCGAAAATGTAACAACGAACCGACCAGAAATGTAATAAAAAAAATGTGATAAAATGCTAAATGTAATAACGGGTCGATAATGTGACAAAATACTGAACCCAAAACGTAATCACTTGTTGCCCATAATGTCAAAACTTCTTACATTTTGGTCAGTTATAACATTATGGAGAAAGCTAAATTTCAAATTTCAAAACAAGAGTCTTTTCTTCATAACACTGTTTTCAAAAGTTAACGTTTTCAGCCCCCCAAAGCGCTGTTGTTGTGTAAATAAACGTGTAAATAAACGGTCCCAAATTTAAAAATACTTTTACGTTTAAGTTAAAAAACGTTATAGTGTAAACAGCCACTAAAATGCCTTTTTTTCAAAGATAATTTGGTAACACTTTATTTATTTATTATTCTTTCGGACAATTCCACACAATACACAATTTTCTCTTGCAAATATTCATACATCATACTTTGTGTTGTCCGAAGGGAGACGGAAGAAGCCAAAGGCTTATCAGGTCCCGCCCCCATTTTCATCAAATTCGGATTCAGATACACAGTTACTGTTACAGAAAATAAAAATAAAACAAAAAAATTTTTACATATTTTTATATATATAGCTATATATATATATATATATATATATATATATATATATATATATATATATATATATATATACATATACATACACACACATACATGCATATACCCATACATTTTTTTTTTTTTTTTTTTTTTTTTTTTTTTTAAAGAATCTGCAGTCCAATACACAGTCAATTTTAATGTAATTGCTTCAGCTTTTAAGATCAGTTCAGCACAGTTCAGTTTCTCTGTGACAATGCCAAGTGTATAAAGTGTGAAGTGGCCTTGTATTTGGCCTGTTCCATTTCTTAACTGGTAGTCAAAACACTTCTGCAAAAGTATTCAAAAACAAGTCTGACTGCTGGCCTGTATTATTCTTTACAATATTGATATGTAAGTGACATTTACATTGTGCTCAGGTTATTAGTCTGTAATTTTCAATAATTTTTGAAACATAATTTGACTAAATTAATAACATAATAACTATCCGTTGTAACTTGTTAATAGATCATTAGTAAACTCTTAATTAATGATTATTAATGATTTGTTAAGTGTTTGTTAGCAGTTTGTTAAGGATTTATAACAATGGTAGACAGTTAATAGCTTAATAATTGAATCAGTTTCATCTGGGAGGTAATCCGAGATTAACTGATCACGTCACGTTCAAGTCCATGGCATGCACAGTGTGTATTGAGTTTATTTAAAAATATTTGAAAATGGGGCTGCCCTCAGTTGCCCATGCACTGTGTATAGTCTATAGCCTATTTCAGCCTCGTCCCAGATGAACTGATTAAATTATTAAGCTATTAACTATCTACCATTGTTATAAATCCTTAACAAACTGCTAACAAACACTTAACAAATCATTAATAATCATTAATTAAGAGTTTACTAATGATCTATTAACGAGTTACAACGGATAGTTATCATAAAGTGTTACCGATAATTTTTTGGCATTTTCAAGCTTTATTGGATAGTGCAGAGTTGAAATGGGGAGACAGAGAGAGAGAGAGAGAGAGAGAGAGAGAGGGAATGACCTGCAGTAAAGGTCCACGGGTCAGATTCGAACGCGCAACCACTGCAACGAAGGCCAGAGCCAATATGGTACGCGCTATCTACTACGCCACCCGAGCCACCCATCCCCATAAGATGCCTTTTACCTTTGTCCAGCACAGGGCCGAAGATAGCCAGGTTGTCCTTGATGGTTGTACAGTTCCACCTCCGGCCCCTGAACTGGTGCTGACACTCCTGGATGCCTAGCTTCACGCCCTCGGCCACGCTCGGCATGATCTCGATGTAGTTGCGACAGAAGCGCAGCTGCTTGGGCACCAGGCCCGGGATGGAGCCACACAGGATGGGTTGGGAGCCCAGAGACGAGTACTGCTGCCCAAGGGCTAGGGACCTACAGAGACACAGAGAGAGAGAGAGAGAGAGAGAGAGAGAGAGAGAGAGAGAGAGAGAAGAGAGAGAGAGAGAGACTTGATTTATTCTTTGAAAAGAAATGTATACACCTAAAAGGAGATGCCAATTTAAATATAGTTAGACAACAAAGGTGTTCTATACTAGTCTTGTCTATTCTAATCTATTCTATACCATTCTAGTTCTGGTTGAATGTAGTTTCAGTCTGTGCCCTCGGTAAACTCAACCCCACAATAGCAGTGGTGGTGACCTGCCAGGGAGACCTCAATGAAAAAGGCCAACCTGCCCTGTGAGAGGAAAAAACACTTGTATTTACTATTTATTGATATCAAGTTTTACTAAGCATATCTCTTATACATATATTTATACTATTATAGTAGTATAAATAGTACTACACTGCTTAATGTAGTCTATACCAATAACTGCTGTTTATTTTGTTCTTTTTTTTCTCACTTGGAGGGGGAAGCTAATAGGCCCACTTCAGGGCAGGGATACAAGCTATTAGCTACTGACTTCTCAAAGTGTTCCCACTTGTTAGCATACACACAGAGACTTGCTGATCTAACAGATAACACACACACACACACACACACACACACACACACACACACACACACACACACACACACACACACACACACACACACACACACACACACACACACACACACATTGGCACACACACACACCTGTCTGCTTAGTTCTTGGGAAAAGCCCCGTTACACAATTTCAAATATATTGAAACACCTGCCTTGGCAATTCCATCATTTATTTGCGGTTTTCCTTTAAGAGAATGACAGTGTATACAGCTGGTGTTGATGAGTGCAAACAGCATATCTTAAAGGCACTATGCCCCTTGCAGAAGCCTCAGTACAGATGTGCCTAAACAGGGATTTATCACCACAATGAGGCAGCCAAGACCAGTGTGTGATGCCAGAAACCATTATAGTTTCATTCAGGTAATTAATTTTAATTGGTTTCTGTTTCTCTTAAAAGAAAATATAAGAGGGAGAGAGAGAGAACATGTTTGCTGTGCCCCTGTTTAAACATGCTTTTTGTGATGACAAGCTCCGACAACTCAGTTTTTCATGCAATTACTGTTTAGGACGTCATCATTTCTGGGCATAGAGCGTATCACCTAAAGGGGCAAACGTGCTTATGTACAGGTTAGCATTGTTAAGGTGAGAAACTGCAGACGTAAACATTGTTTCAGGTCAATTTCGGGATTTTTGGCTATTTTGCTTCCATTACATTTTTCCTTCGGTACGATATATAAAATGTCCAAAATGTTCATTTATGTGTTTATTTTACTATATTTTGTCTGTTTGAGTCCGTATATTTGTCCAATACAACCATCTTTTATGGCCATTATCTCAACATTATTTTTTTTTTTAAGAGACAGAGTAGAAATGGGGCAAAGAGGGGAAGACATGCAGAGAACTGACCCGGGCGGGATTTGAGCCCGAGTGTGCTGCGGGGCTAGCCTGGTGCTACCAGACCATCGTACTTCATTTCATTTGTACAGAAGGTCTGGCAGTGCTTTAATTGGCAAACGTTCACTCATGGAGGCGGGTGTCTGTTAAAGTTTAAAACTATTGGATCTGCCCAGTGCCACTCTGGATCAGCCAACCAATCGCATAACGTTTGGTCGTCACGTGTGTCATGAGCCGGCTTCTGGCAACTGAAACTGGAGCGCGACTTCGACGTCATCGTTCTCAGCCACTCGCTCTGTTCGCTGATTGGACCGGCTGTCGAATCTCCAGCAAAACTGGGAAATGGGCTGTACACCCAGACTGACTACTGAAGGGAAAATAAAATTTGGCCAGAAGTAGGCGGGCGGGCGGAGCCAGGCTACTGCGGGGCCTGGGCCTGGGTGTGGGGACGCTCTGCCCACTGTGCCACGTGCGCCCAAAAAAAGTCAGAAAAAAAGGCCCAAAGGCAATTTTAACTTTTAAAATAAGTTTTTTACAACCAGAGTTTCATGATGACATCAGTTCAACATTTGACCATATTGACCTGCAGTGTCTCACTTTGAAATATGTGACTTTAACAGGAATGAGGTGACGATGGTAAAAAGTAACAGTCAGTTATTTGGAACGCAGGGAAAGTCTGGTGTGACATGGCGGTGCTTGAGGCTCTGTAGAGGATCATAGGGGAACAATGTCCGCTCATCAGATCAGAGCGCCACTCACTGGGGATGACCTCAGGACCCCGCGGGGCGCAACCCAACACAGCAGCCAGACACACACTCTCACAGAGGAGTGCAGTGCAGCGCCCCACCCCAAACACAAAAGTCAAACCCATTGAAGCCATTGAAAAAAATCCCCCCTTAAAGACCTACTTCATCCGTATGGGTGAAGTATTCCTTTATGATGGGTTCACACAAGCTCATGTGCATTTTTGCTTTCTGCATTTTCTGCATATGGCTACTACAAAAAAAAAACCTTCCCACCCCATTCAAATAGACCACCAACCCCCTCCCTACAGCTCCCATACATTGTTGTTGATCCCAGGTAAGGATAGGTGCACCAGGTATCAAGGGTTCACCTGTGGAACTCTCAACATGTTGTTTTTGTTTTGCTTTCACAGCTGCTCTGATGGAATTTGTGATGAGCACATAATAAGCAATGAGCTCTCACTTGTTGGCATGAGTTTGACTGACTGACACCGATACACAACAAACAATTTTTATGACCCTTGTCTGACGTTTGTTCCTTAACGATAGCACTTAAACTTTCCATCATTCTTTTGGACTCTCTGTACTATTCTGAAGGTTATAACAGAATGATTTGTGCATATGTTCTTTACTGTCTGTTTTATGATACATTTTGTTCTTAAGTAACACATTTTTTAAGACCTTTATTGTCTGATTTAGGAAGGATTTTTAAACATGAATACAATAGTACTTAAAACTATGCCCCACTTACAATGCACAAGAACAAATTAAGCTCATATGAGGAACTTTTAATTGTTTTTAAAAAGTCAAATTTTTACCTTTGACGATCAGCAAAAACAAAGCTATTTTTATTTAGTTATTCCTATATATTAATGCCTTTCCTCAGAATCCCCGCTAACTCAGACACAACAATTTGTGGCAGACATACCAGAACATCCAGGGCTTCTTGAACGGTACTAAATCAAAGTTTACTTTGCTTCACCATTGTCATGTTACCATTATTATACAAAATATAAACACTACCGCTTTTGTCCAAAGGTGCCGCTAGAATCAACAAAAACATTTTCAGTTTTTCATAGCCACTCTAAATGCTGTTTTGCCCAGTCTGATGCTCCCACACAGAGTCAGTATTATGATAGTGCTCATCAATCTCTATTCATGTTCTTGTCTTGGGTTAACCCATGCGAATACAACCACATTAGCTCATCTGCCAGTCCCACTCCGACCTACATCACTGAGTTCAAGTGTTGCTGACATCACTCTGTCTAGTGACTGAGTGACTAAGGACCTTAATTACACTGTCTGCTGCTCGGTTACTGCCCCGATAATCTCACAGTGGTGGGACGGCCCTTTAGTGGTTGATGCCCCGCACGGAGCCTGGATTAGTACGCGGTTGGTCTCACGCTCCCATACATCAGAATGTGTGTTGGCAAAATCACTTTGTCAAAATTAAATCAGTGAATATCTCCTTACGATCCAGTACCTGTCCCTACTGTTGTGTGCACCCCAACAAATGCAGTGTTAATACACAGCCTATGCTCTGTAAATAAGTATGTAAACAAAGGGGCCACCATAGCTAGCAACATGACCATTTACAGGGCCTAGGCCGTATATTAACACCAGATTTTTTTTTGTATAGCAGTTTGTTAGTTCGTTCAAGCGTTTTCCAGAATCGCTGACTCCATTTTTAAGGAAATCTCTCTCCTGCCCAAGTGAGATATCTGTGTATTAAGATCCATGTGTGCCAACCTTGCCCACAACTCTATCACATTGGGCTTAGTCTGGCATGACCACTTCCGCCAGCGTCTATTCGCTTGCGGCGGCAAGCTACGCAGCCCTGACGCAGCCCACTCCTTTTCCGGTTGCTGGCTTTACCCTATTGTGATCCCCCTCAAATTCGGAAACAATTCGCTCACAGTCAACCCGTGTGCTTATGTGCAGCGCTCTCTCTCTCACACACACACACACAGGGTGTGAGAAGTCACATTACTGTAGACAGAAATAAAGTGTGGCAATACTTAATAATATTGGCGGCGGTGGTCCGGGACACAGCATAGCCTAGCTGTCCAACTTCATTGTACAACTACCCCTGGGCAGAAATACCCTCATAAACTCTGGAAAATGAAGCGTGGGGGTTTGAATTGAGCACCGGACCTTATAACCAGCTAGATTAAGATCCGCCGTTCCCTTTCTTTGGTGAATTAGGGACTAAGCAGCGGTGTTTTAGCGACGGGGAAAGATTCCAACGGCTTCCACTATCACCTAGCAACTCTTACGGCTACTTGCTGCAGTTGGTGTAGCGCTCACAACGTCAAAACCCTGTTCTGCCTGTAAACAGACGGACTACGGCTCTGACTACAGCGATAGGAGGTGGTGACATAAGTTCTCGAATGCTAAAAATTCTACTCGACCACCGTAGCCTTGCCTCTCAACCACCGATGATAATGTTACCAGAGATAACACTACGTGGCTAGTTAACTCCGGTTAAGTTATCCCGTGAGCTCCTCGGGGGCTAAAATGTATGGTGTCTTGACATGCTGGTTAGAAAGCAACACACTATATATATTCCTTTTGTCTTTAATAGTTTTTGTGTGGCGTTTGCGGGTTTAGCCATTTCTCTGACAGTCTCTGGACGTGAAGACGTTCCATCAAAATAAGTCCCCCCCCGGCACTATTTTGCAGGACACCGCTGCTGCTTCCCGGGGTTAGCCCCGCCCTAGATGATTGTGATTGGTTTAAACAAATACAAACAGGCTAGCCGAGTTTCCCCCGGTTTCCCCACCCGAATAGACGGCTCTAAACAGAGTGCTTCCAGACCATACTACTTGCTGTAGTTTGGTCTGGCTTTGCGAGACTACATTGGACTTAACCAGTGAATTTGGGATTTTCTGATGGAATCCGTTAGCTAACCACATGGGACTTTGCGGTGGCCATAGCTTGCTTAGACTACAGACTGCGGATCTTCCAGTTTATTTGTCTTTGTTTGCTAAGGATGTGCCTCGCTTGATCCTTATGGACGGGTGAGATGAAAGGGAGATCTTTTTTGGCGAAGGTGCTAATGAGAGTCTTAACCCTGAGGTGGTTACGAGGCGTGTCGGGCAAACAGACACACACACAGCACACTCATGCAATGCAGACCACATACTGTATCGTTGCTGTCAGGCAGGAACCTTGTATGTCCAAAACAGTCATTTTAATTTTAAAACCTTTTTTTTAACAAATAAACTCTGTGTTGTTAAAACTTTATAAATCGCCACACACAAACGTGAAGTGTGACCGGTAGCACTGATTTATGATGAAAAATAAGAATGTTTATATTGCGTATATGACAAGTCTTATGCACGAATGCTTTCAATAAATAAAACATTTGAAACAAAAATAAAAATGTCAATACAAGGGTTTCCGCCAGACAGCGGCTATACGATATGTGCCACGCTCATCCTGCTTTGCCTTGCTTCACTTCTCAGAAGCCACGAGCGACGTGTCTGAACCGAGTGAGTGAGGGAGCAGCAGATGCAGAGAGAGAGAGACAGAGAGGGATAGACACAGAGAGAGAGAGAGAGAGAGAGACAGACAGACAGACAGACAGACAGACAGAGAGAGAGAGAGATGGAGAGGGAAAGAGGGAGATAGAGAGAGAGAGAGATGGAGAGGGAGAAAGAAAGAGGGAGAGAGAGAAAGAGAGAGGGAGAGACATAGAGGGAGAGGGAGTAAAAGAGAGGGAGAGAGAGAGACCTCCACAGAGGCAGAATGCCGGGGGAAACTGCTGCAGGGGACCAGACATGCAGCAAGCAAGCGAGGCAGCAGCAGCAGCAGCAAGCGACAGGCAGGGCTTGGCAGGTGCATGTCCAGGCAGGTCCGCATTGGGGCCTCTATTGCCCTGGGGCGGTTAACGAGCTCGGTTGGGGGTTTTCTCAGTACCTGAACTGGGGGGCCTGATGTGAAAGTATGACGGGCCACTGGAAACCAAACCACAAAAAATGAAGCAGAGGAAACAAAGGGATTCCTCTACACACACCTTCGCTGAAAGGTGGAAATTCACACAATCAAGACTATAAACACTGTCAACAAAAACTTCTGACTTAACCACTCCCAATCCCAGTGCAATAAAATCACTAGCACAGTCACTGCTGCTTGTTAAATAAAGTGAAGTGGTAGGAGTTAGGTTAACTTTTTATTGGGTAACACTTTCCAATAAGGGTACTAATTATGCTAAGTTAACTAATGCTTAGTAATGCATTCACTAGGCATAATGGTTAGTTAATGCTTATTTAGTATGAACTAAGCCTTAACTAACCATTAGTTAATTTACCCTTATCGTAAAGTGTTACCTTTTTATTGTTTCTGAGAAAGCCCAGCTTGAGTCAAGAGGTGAGTCAAGGTGTCTTGTACTGTCAGAATTACACAGCATCTGCTATTGTGTAAGGCCTCTGCATTACAGTGTGTAGCACATGTCCACACACAGATGATGTTTCTGTGTGTAACGGCTTCCTATGTCCAGAGGCACAGAAAGTACCTGTGACCCTCTGAACCTGTGAGCAAAACATGACATCTGACCTCACTGTCTTTAGCCTGATGGCCTAGGTTTAAGTTCATGACCAGGTCCTATATGCAAGTTCCTAAGGACAGGTGTGCTAATATCCAGCTATTTTGGCTAATTAATTAAGAATTAAAATAACTAAAATCAAATAAAGTGCCTTCACATACTTTAACAAATTCTACAGTGATCTGTACGTCTACAACATGTGTGATTAAGTTTTGGGTCCTCACCATAACCTTGGTGTAATGCATTTGGATACTGAAACATTGGCTCAAATTGTGCAGTAATAACAAATCAATAGCTTGAGACCTTCACAAACACATGTTGTGCAACAGAAAATATTCTGATATATATTAATGATGGTCAAAAGAGCTTTCATAATATTCGAGGGAAAAACTCATGCATCATCATAGCTGCTTTCAAATGCTTGGTCTGTGGATTCCTCTCAAAGTAAGCCTCTCATAAAGGCTATTTTAAAATGTATTTATCTTTTTACATTTGAGACATTTGCATAAATGTGACCCTCACCAACATTTTTTTATTAAATGACTAAATTCACTTATCTAGCCTATATTAATATGATTTCTTATAAACAAATATGTTTGACCCATGTTGCTTAAAAAAAGTAAGGGGGTACAAAAAAAAAGCAAGGAGATGAAATATCACTTCCGGCTGCCATCTTTGATACGAATAAGGGAAACATCACGTTAGCATACTCGTCTTCTCTGACTTGCAGTAAACAGAAGACATACAATATGTTATAGCCTACGCTTTATGACAGCTGCCAGCTGGATACAGACGGTATACCATAGGCCTACCTCTATATGTTCCGAGAGCTGCTGTAGTTTAACGGTCTGCTTTTTCAGCTACTTTACCGCACGTGTCAAACTTAAAACGGTTCTATTTGTATTGTTCTTCCCCCTCCTTGATCCGCTAGCGCACCGCGTCATTAACCCATCGCTTCGTAAGTGCACAGATCCCCCTCTCGTGCACATCACTGCTGGCTAGCATAAACTGAACCTTCACTTTCTGAAGAGAGAGCACCTATATGTAAGTAAAGCTAAATACTATTTTGTTTGACCTTCAGAGAGTTTCAAGTAGACTAACATAAAGTAGAAATATTCTATAATAAGTCCTCCATTTAAAGTTGTTGTTTGCTGAAGTTATTTATTAGCTAAATGTACTATTGTAGCCTACTGTAAGCCTACTGTAAAATATTTCATAGAGGCACATAGTAGTCCCTGCCATTGTTATATTAAATTATTGGATGGCTTTCTGTCATTAATAGTTGAACATCATTACAGACATACAGTTAAATTGATTAAAATGTATATTTTATAAGCTCATCACATGTATTGTGTGTGTGTAATTTGTAAAGATACTCATAAACATGGCTGCTAATAAATGTAGAAGTCTAAAGTAACATATATATTTTACAAAAACTCAAGTACAAATACCTGAGAACTGGACTTAAGTACAGTTCTTTAGATCGTATAAGTATATTATGCTATATCCTGATATATATTATCTATGGTTATAGCCCATAACTGGTTTCAGCTGAAATGATCAACCCTGGGTACTGGTCAAAAAGGCCCAAATTCATCTATGTTTTTAGATTCAGGTGGTTTGGATTGACCGGGTTAATTCAAGCAATTTAAGTAACTTGTAGCTCAGAACAAATTGGAGTACTGTAGAGGTAACCAAAGTATAGGAGTGAAGCAGAAAGTAGAAACATAGGGATTAGAGAGCCTGTCACAATCCATCCCTCTATGCAGTATTCCTAAGGCACTGTTCATAGACTCATGGAAACCTGCGTGCATGTGTGAAGGCAGACGGTTGTGTTGCTACTTGTAAGCACCTACTTCCAACAAGGTTATCACTTATTGGTGTTGCCCATTTTATGCGAGCATTGTTAATAGCATTAGTCGGCGGCTTGCACCTTTGTTGCGGGGACATGCTGAAATATGCTGACGCGTGGTGATATTTTCCAATTTCCTTTTGATCACAAGTTGGGATACTTTCCAAGAAGAGACTTGATTCTGATGACGTTTTCAACTACACACCGTTTATGCATTGCCACACGAATAGGTTTGAGTGTGATGGTTTCATTTCAAATTGATTCCTAAATTGGTGAAATTACAAGATTTGTTCAGATCTCTCCTTGAGACTTTTATCTCCTCTGTTATATTATTAATAAAAGGCACGTTACAAAACATCTAGATATTTCTTAAATATTAACTTTGTTATATATTCTTATCATTGTTCAAAGCTACAACTAAATACAGTCAATGAGGAGTTTGAGCCGATTCCTTCACATTTGAAAGTTCAGATTTGATAACATACTATTGTATTTCCATGTATTTGATATAGTTATTATTGATGATATGTGCAAATTGTTCTTAGCAGTTTCAAAGCAAGTTGAAATGGCTAGGCTATGAGGCTAGGTTTTTGTTGATTCTAGCCACACCTTTTGGACAAAATCGATAGTGTTTTCAAGACACCAGCGCCTGCTGTCCTAAAGATCTTTGTTAGCGCGTGCACCTGCGTTTGTTTTGGGAGCGAGTGGGAGAGAGACTACAGGATGCATCGCTATGAGGTAATGTTTTTTTATGTGACTATGTCAGATTAATGGTTATCTGACGATGATAAAGCAAAGTAAACTCTGATTTAGTACCTTTCTGGAAACGCAGGATGTTCTGGTCTGCCTGCCGTAAATTGTTTTGTACGTTCTCGGGAAATATGACCCGTGCAAAAGCATAAATAAGAACTATATAATAGCATTCTTTTTCGATGATAGTCTTTTTTTGCATTAACATATCATGTACAGTCATCAGATGAAATATCAGACTGTTTAATATAAATTTAAAAGTTCCTCGTAAGAAGTTCAACTTATCTCATTAATAACACATTAATGTTAGCTAATGCTGTGTTTCTGCCTGAAGTGTCGAGTCCCCAAGTGTGTTCTGTAACTTCCTGTGTGAGAGTGCAGTGACAGACTGCGAGAATATTGTTTGCATTAAACTCTAATCTACCTCCTATTTCACCTCCTATATGTTGATGCCGCAGCTCAACTTGTCATATCTGCCTGGAGGACATGATGTCGCTAAATGAGGCCCTAGCGGAGCAGCGAGAGACGTGTGTCGAGAACATTGCCGTCAGAATTTCAAATTATGAATCCCACAACGGAGTCCGCGGAGAGATAAAGACACTGGAAAAGACAGTAAGTGGAACAAGGAAAAGTTGCCGGCTTTGCCCGAGGATGGGGCTTTTCCTGGTGGAGGCTGGAATGCACAGCTCCTGTCTGTGTTTTGTTGTCTTCTGTCTCCTTGGCACACTTTTGATTTGTAGTCCAACAGCTCCTGGCTGATCAGATAAAAAATGACAGGAGGACGCATGAAAAATGTTCCAACCTGTCCTCTCTCTCTCTTTCTTTCTACCTCCTTCTCCCTCTCCACAGACTGTAGCAGTGAGTTTGGTGTTGGGACAGAAAGGGAGCCCCTGCAGTCACATGCATGCAGACGTGAAGAGGGGAACTGAACAGTGTGTAAACTTGTGAACCTGCCTGTCAGATTCAAGTGAATGGGAGCAGCAGTAGCTCTACACTGAGAGTATACCCCGCGTTCCAATACCCATACTTCCCTACTATGTAGTATTGTAGATTTTTTTTAGGATGTCCCAAATATTGTGGTCAGATGCAGCATGTTTAAAAATAACCGGATGCCCTACTAAATCCGGTCGAGATTTTGAGTGTACAAATCAGCTTGCTTTTTGGGGCGATTCTGACGGAAGTGACGTTACATCGGCGGACCCTCTGTGTGAAAACACCCAGCAACGCAACGGATATATAAAGGCAAGTTCAAGGCACGTTATTTTGATGAAATAAATGAGTAAAAATATTTCCCAATTGTGTGCCTACTGCATGCTAAATACATACTTTTAATGATCATCTGTAAATACTTGTACACTCAACAAAAATATAAACGCAACACTTTTGTTTTTGCTCCCATTTTTCATGAGATGGACTTAAAGATCTAAAATTCATTCCAGATACACAATTGTACCATTTCTCTCAAACATTGTTCACAAATCTGTCTAAATGTGTGATAGTGAGCACTTCTGCTTTGCTGAGATAATCCATCCCACCTCACAGGTTTGCCACGTCAAGATGCTGATTTGACATCATGATTAGTGCACAGGTGTGCCTTAGACTGTCCACAATAAAAGGCCACCCTGAAATGTGCAGTTTTGTCTCACAGCAAAATGCACAGATGCCACAAGCATTGAGGGAGCGTGCAATTGGCATGCTGACAGCAGGAATGTCAACCAGATCTGTTGCTCGTGCATTGAATGTTCATTTCTCCACCATAAGCCGTCTCCAGCAACTTCGCACAGCCATTGAAGAGGAGTGGACCAACATTCCACAGGCCACAATTGACAATCTGATAAACTCTATGCGAAGAAGATGTTTTGCACTGCAGGAGGCAAATGGTGGTCACACCAGATACTGACTGGTTCTGAGTCCCCAGACCCCCAATATAGCAAAAAAATGCACATTTCAGAGTGGCCTTTTATTGTGGACAGTCTAAGGCACACCTGTGCACTAATCATGATGTCAGATCAGCATCTTGATGTGGCACACCTGTGAGGTGGGATGGATTATCTCAGCAAAGCAGAAGTGCTCACTATCACACATTTAGACAGATTTGTGAACAATGTTTGAGAGAAATGGTACAATTGTGTATCTAGAATGAATTTTAGATCTTTAAGTCCATCTCATGAAAAATGGGAGCAAAAACAAAAGTGTTGCATTTATATTTTTGTTGAGTGTATGTAGAATAGAAAAATAATTTCTAAATGCGGACTATGTGTAAGACTCAGACTGGAAGCTTGGTGTCTTGGCCTGTCTGCAACGTGGACACAACACAGTCTGAGCTGTTGTCTTAAAAGGATAGCGCTTGTTTGAATGAGAGTCTTGAGGGACTGTGTGAATGAACCACAACTCAAACAGTGCATTGTTCCCTGCCTCTGCTCATTAGGGGCAGCTTGTTGGCACCGCTGCTTGAATTGTCAGCTAGCGATGCGTCCTATGCAAATCATAACTCGTAATGGATGCTCTGGAATCTCCCATTGTATGTGTGGAATTTCTTTGTGGGAAATTTCAAAAACCACATAGTGTCTTTCAAAGTAATTCAAAATGTAACTGCTGTTGACTTTTGAATGCTTGGGTTGATTTGAACAAATCAATGTAATTGAACAAAGCATTATATTACACCCAGAGGTAATACCCTAAATGGATAAGAGCCCTAACCCCAATTCCACTGATTTGCTGATTGGGATGTTCCCATCTTTATGAAACCACCTACCGTGCAAGTTTCCAAATCTCCCTTTTACCTTTGTATCCCTTCGTAGGGCTGGGTGTGAAACATGAGTACTTTTTTTGGTTCATACTGAAATGTGGCAAACACTCCTAAAACCTTGCATCGAACTTCTGGACGATTTTTCAATTTAATTTTGTTCACGCATCCTTTGATATAATTATTCCTACTTTAGGTAAACTTTTCAGTCAATTTCAGGCTATTTTATTCATAAAAATACATTTTCCGCTACTTTTGTTTGGACACTATTTATAATTTTGAGAATATCTGATTGTTTTGTGAAACACGAAAGGCTTGTATACAAAACATGTATGCAACAACAAAAGGTATCATTGGTACCAGTTCCAAAACTTGGCTGTTATATTGCCACTAGCGTTGCAAAACTTGAAAAGCTACCCAACCCTGACCTGAGGAGGCTAAACAATGTGTCATCATGTGATTGTCACTCATTTTGTAAAGGTGACGTATTTTGTTTGCTTCTATTTGTAATCATCTATAGCCCAATTTGTGGCAATTTGTGAACTGTATCCCCTGTAATTTGGACTTGTGCATCTATTAGTTGTTTCTTTGACCTGGTCAGTGCGTGAATATAGGCTGTACAGGTATGATCAGCACATCTTTGTCACTGAAGTAGCTTTCTGCTAATAATTAACCTCTGTAACAAGCCACACAGGTGAGATCAGCCAGGTAATGAAGACTTTTAAATTTTGTGTGTTTGTGCCTCGACACGCGTCCCCTAACGATCTCTTTGCCCCTTGGCCGTTTGCTGTTTTCCCTTTGAGGAACTGTCCTGACCTGTGTTTTAGTGCAGCTAATAGCGGTGCAGCACGGGGGGACTTTGTCATTTCCTACAAGAGCACATTGCATGTCCTTTGATGGTGGGTGAAGATTAGGACTCGCCTTCACTGCTTTGAAATACCACTCTCCTTTGAACCTCTCACCTAGCTTGAGGTTTGAATGGATAGTGTCATCCCCACATGCTTGTTATTAAAAACGGTCTTGTGTTTTGTGAGGTAACTGGGTCGGATCAGCACGTGTATTCTTACTCTCCCTGACAGAAGTTCAGTTAAAGAAGAGTGCATTTTTAGACATTCTTGAAGATCAGCGTATGAAGATACATGCTGATACAGCCAATGTGTTAATTTAGATACTTGTTTTAATCAGCATCTTGAATAGTATTGCCTCTTTTTGCCTTAGTCCTTTAGCAGTGACAATACACATTCTTAAGGAAAAAGTCTTCGTCATTTTAGGACATACTACAGTCATATAAATATATATATATTTTTTCCATCTTTTTTTCCATCTCCAATAAAGCACTATGATGCTTTATTGAAAATTATAGATCGGTTTTAAACAGGGAAGAGAATGGGTGAAGACATGGAATTGAATTCAGGCTGGAATTGAACCCAGGACCCCTTCTAAAAGGACTAAGCCATAATGTTAATACGCACCCTACTGGGTGGCTGCCCCCATATTGAACTTTTGATTAATTGACTCCTTCCATGTTCTCTGTATCTCTTTGGCGACATTTCTCTCAAGGGTTTTAGCTCAAAATTGCCTTTGACCCTGGCCCTATGGCAGGCAGCCCTCAGCCATTCATAATGGAACCCTAAAGTTTCTCATGAATGACATTCTTCTGGACTCTCCTGCTCTTTTCTCTACCTTCCACTGCGCCGTCGAGAGTAATACCCAAACATCCTTGATCTTTTCACACAAGACGGCGGACTAGAGGATTTTCCCGCAGCAAGAATCGTTTTAAGTGATCCCTATGCCAATGGTAGGGCTTTTTGGCTTTTTGAAGATTGGATTGAAGATTGGAAGGTGGGGGGTGTCCCAGTCAGATAATGACATTCCTGAGACCCAGAGATGGACACTACAGCCCCATTTAAGCCGCTCAGGTTGAACTGCAAAAGGTCTGTGTAAAGGATGGGCAGTTTGGTAAACCTAGATAGCCTTGCGGGAGACCTTTTCGAAAGCAGTGCCAGTGACTTTATTTTAAGGCCCAACACTTCCACTAGTAGTCCTTCAAACAGCAAACACAATTTTGGACAGGAAGCCGTATTTAGGCTTATACATGCTCAAAAATGCAATTGCAGGATGTTAGGATGTACTTACTGAAAGCTTTTAAAAATGTAGAGCGCCCAATTATAGAACAGAATACTATCTTAAACTTTTTGTATACATTGTTAAAAATGCTATTTTTCTTGTTTTTAATTTTTGCTTGGTTTTTCTCTTATAATATTTGTCTAAATTCAAACACACATTTTGTCAATCAGGACTGCATTTAAGCAAATGGTGATTTTAGAACCGGCAAAGTACCTGCTGACCATCATAGAACAATTTGAATACATTTTTTGTACAGATTTGTGGTTCTGCACATTTTGCCATGCAGCAGTTAACACTCACACTCTCTATATCTCTCTTGTCTGTTTCCTCTCTTCGTATCGTATTGTTTTCAGTTTGATTTCACCATCACATCAGTGTTAATCGGCAGTAATCTCAAGTGTTAAATACGCTATAAATTTCGTGAGAACTGTAATTCACATGAGACGGCACTAATTACATTGAACATCAGATAAATTAACTTCAAGTGTAGAATATCCCATGTAGATTTCACAGTAGTGATGATAACAACAGAGGATTAAGATAAAAAAAAACAGTTATTGGATTTAAACATTTTGTAGCAGTGCGGTCTGATGGGACATAGTTAAACCGATAATCACCGCTCATGCTCGGTGGCTGGCATTGGAGTAGATTCAGCTGAAGTAATTCCTTGCTGATAGTGACTGTCATCATTCACTTACAACCACCCGCTGTTTACGCAAGAAACACAAATACACTACTGGCTGACAGAGTGGCTTAAAGCTGCTCTGAAAAATAGCTGATGAGTTAAGCCACACAAGCTTGATACAATACTAGCCGTGAGTTTTAATAACAACATTGCTGTTTAGTAAGAACAGAATATTTTCTATTCATAGTACCTCAGCTTCAGTGTCTCCTAAGTTGATATTCCTCAATTATTATATATGGGTTGAAAGGTGAAACCACAACACAGCAGTTAGTCCAAGGACAGATATTTTTTCATTCTCTTAACCACACAGAATGGGTGGTGTTGTCAGATAATTGGACGGAGACACTGTGAGACCTATGGATTGTGTGTGTGGTCACAGCATTTCTTAAAGCTGTCATGAATTCTCCCAAACCTTCAATTTGCCCCATTTTGTTAAAAAACTTCTGTTTCCCCAACATTCTTGCATTTCAAGGAGGTCAATTTACTGCTCTGTCTCGCCTTTTCCAAACCCACCTCATTAGTTTGCTATGCCGTTCTCTTTCTTTCTTTCTTTCTACTACACCTCATCTTCCTCCATGCATATGTGCATATCACTGGGAGTTATTTATGCTCTGTTTTGTTTTCAACACCCCATCTTGTAAAAGCAAGGGCTGCCAGGCATAAAGCAGTCAAAACTCCTCTTCCCTCCAACCCGTCCCACCTTGGCTGGAGAATTTATGGCCAAGTCATCGCCCCTAAGACAGAAGCTGAGAGAAGCCTCTGTGGGCCCTTGCTGAAACTCAGCACCCTCTTGTTTGACGCAAGACCTCATTTTGTCTCCTGTTGGACATGTTGGACACCCCGGGGTGATGCCCCCTGACAGCGCTGCTTGACACCCATTCCTCAGCACCTGCCCAGTCACCTGGAGCTATACGGCTCGGCTTTTCATCTTTTCCAGCCCTGCCAGTAACCCTTCACCCAGCCTGCTCTGCAAAAAGTTGTTACCCAAATCAAAGGTGGTGCTCATTGTTAAGGTTTCGAACATTATACCAGTGTCATGTAAGCTCCTTGAACAAAACAGCTGCAGGTAATTCACAGAGAGAGAGAATCCCAGGCTCTTTGTCACTGTTGTCTGACGGTTCTTGCCGAAGCCAGGAGTGGGTGTAAAGTCCTCTTTGCCATTAACACTTCAGCCCTGTGGCCTGTGTGCTTGGCAGCTGCCTGCTCTGTAAATGAAACCAGAAGATGCTCGTGGTTTGGACAGCGCTATGGTGGGACCACATGCTAGTTGGGCTACTAAAAAGTGCAGTAGCTCTGACAAGTATTGTGTTGCATGCCAAAAGAGCTTTGTCATACGCCTACGCCAATATCTCCAAAATAAAAGCTTTATGTTACAAAAGAAGACCAGGAGCCATGAGGTCAGCTGCATGTAGCTGAATTTGTAATGAGATAAACCTCTAAATTTCAGTTGCCGTTGCCAAAAGCGATCTGGGATAATTTAACAAAGAATAAAACCCTGCGGCATCTAAACATATTGTCTCTTGACAAATCCGTGGTGGAGGGGGTGAATTGTGGTGCAATAGAAAAGCAAAATGATATGCTTAACTGTTTTTCGAGAAACAAAAAGATGAATCTACTTACAGCTTGTAGGTCGTGGCAGACTGCACATTTGTAACATATTTTAAAATTGTGTATAACTTTGTCAGTGGTAAATATTTTGTGTTCGATTCGTGCCATAGATCTAGCAAAAAAGCCCCGGAACAATTTAGATTCAATTCACGGCGTGTTTGGGGGGCCGGCGGCCTGAATGGAGAACAGTGACACACAATAGCAAACAAAACAAGATGACGCTGATCTTATAAGTCATGATTGTTGCACTTGTACCTAAGGCACTCTTTAAATTATATGGTTGTATTTCAAAAGGGGAATTTATTATGTTTTGAAACAGGAGTCTATTTTTGAGTCTTTGTTGATTTGTTGTCATTGTCCTTGAGCGATATCTGCTATTAATGTAGTAACAAACCTTGTTATTGACTTACACTGTTGTGTGAAAATGCTTCGCAGGTCCCTACAGTGCTGTTCACAATTCAAATCAACATGGCAACCATTCTATAATGTATTTTCTTCTTAAATTCAGAAAAATAACTCAACATTTTTATCAATTTAATGGCTTCTAAAGTAATAAAATTAACCCTCTTTGCATCTCTACATACTCCAATATGATAAATGGACCTGAGTGTCGAGGGGAAAAGACAGCGAGCCTTTTCCGTTATACTAGTATTTGAGGTTAAGATTCTTTGGACTGGGCCGGAGAACATTTTTCCATGCAGTCTGAACTGAAAATGCATATTCTGCCCCCTCAGAAATGATCATTTGACCAAAAAGACTCTCTCTCTCTTTATGCGTCTATAGGGTGTGATGCTGAAACTGATGATTTGTACTCACCACCAGATGGGATAGCCTCCAAGCACCCGTGAGCTGGACAACCACACAAGCATCAAATATCCAATCAGATACAAATCCATGAGGTAAGCCTTGTTGTAGTTTGTGGAGTACGGTAAGTGGATCAATACATAGAACTTCCAGAGTTTCCAGGAGTAGAAGAAGCTTTGGGGCAGCTTGATAGTTGAATGAAGGGGAAGATTGAAATTATATTGTAAAAAAAAAAATCTTCTTTCTGTTTTCCCCCCTTCTTTGAGTCGGGCCAGGAAAAGTGTGTCTGTCTCCTAGTAGTTAAGAGAATAAGTGTCTCTTACACACATGCACACACGCTCCTACCCGTCCTCTCCTTCCCTCCCTCTCTCTGAGGTTCTTCCCTAAGGTAGATATCTTTTTCTCTCTCTCTCTCTCTACTTTTTTCTCCCTCAGGATGCCTCATCCACAGGCCCAATATTAAAGGGGGGGGTGGTGGTGGTGGGGGGGATGAGGTTTGGAGATGTCAGCTGGCAAGCCAATCACAGGAGATGGCCTTAGGTTACGAAAAAAAAATTATTATTCGTTCCCATCTGTCAATCACACGCCACCCCCTGGTAATGTGGAAAAGAAAGGAAAGAGTGAAAAGAGGGAGGGAGGGAAATGAGAGAGGGAGGTACAGGGAGGGACACATGAAAAAGGTAGAGAAGAGTTGTTACTCAACTTGTTTCATCTGTGATCATTTGAAGAAGAAAAAAAATTAATCCCCTAAGTGGCTGTGGAGGTGAGGTTAAAAAGATGTAGGCCAGCTTCTCCGCACAAGACTCCGCGATAATTTGTCGACGTTCGTACATGTTGACACATTGATTTTTTAGGGGTTGTGCCCTGACTAATTGATCCGGATATACGTGCATACAGTGCGACCAACACACAGACACACACACACACACAAACTTGCACGTGAACACAAGCATGATCTCTGCCCCACTCACTGGGGACATATACAGTGAATTTTCTAAATTGTTGTCCGCCCACCCCAACAGGAGAGCACATAAAAGGGGACACAATAAAGCCATAAACTGTGGTGGTGGCTGGGCCAGGCATGCAAGGGTTATATGCTTCAGCAGCCCAAAGGCGACACATTTTACATCAATACTATTGTCATTCTGATGGGCTGGCTGTGGGGCGAGCAGCCGTGGGGACAGGGGGAGGAGGTGGGTGGGACACTTGTGATGGACTTAGCCTGAAGTAACTAACCACTTATATGATTCACTAACAAGGAAACTGATCAGGATGAATACAAACAAGATACAACAGAGATCAAACAAAGCTAGTTGTAGTGATGACAATCTAGTCAAGAGTTTTGTCTCAAAGGATTATCAGCCGCTCTCAAGACGTGGCAGAAGCAGAGTACTTTTTGAAGGCAGTAATGAACTAGTTTTTAACACCACAAAACATAACTTTTTTCCTTTAAATTTCTTGACACAGGATTATTTAATCTACTGCTGATTTTTCTGCTACATGTTTCTAGTCAGTGGTAACATGTTGATATTTTAGTTTTTGTGAAGATTTGTGTCTCTTTGTAGTTACATTTCGGAACAATTTACTGTTTTGTGACCTGAGGGTGTAAGTGTGTTTAAGCACGAATAGGAGGTGTGTACAAGTGAACTACAGTTGGAGGCCTTTTTGAACACATAATTGTAAACGTGAGTTAACATTTGGCTTTTTGAACGATAAACATACACGTACACCACCAGATGATAGATTTCACAACAGATTTAGTGTGCGAAGCCATATGGAAGCCAGCTTTCGGGAGATTGGTTTCCAAGAAAGAAAGTTCATTATAGGTTCAATGACGTAGTAGGAGATGTTTTATTGTTATCATTTTGATTTAATATTGTAAAAAAAAAACAAGTGACAAATCATGTTGGTGGAGATTAAATATTTGCGATACCCAATTTAAGAAGCTTACATTTGACACCTGTGCCATTCTCTTTTTTGTAGTTCACGATACAGATTTAATAACAGGTGACTCAAATATTGCACCTTTATCTTAGATGATTTTTAAATGTACCAGCCATGTTCATATTTGATCCTGTTTGTCTTTGCGTCTGATGTGTGTTGGGGGTTCCGTGGTGTTTTCGCTGAGGACCTCCGGGGCATGAGTGAACTGGGTTGACTAAAGGGTCTGTAAGGTCTCTCCGCAGGGGCTGGGAGCGTGCACTCTGCAGCGGGGAGGCTGAGTGCCCACCGCAGGGAGAGGGCCCAGTGACCATAGTCTGGAGGTCAGTGGTGTAGTGCCCCCCTTCACACGCCCCCTCTGTTTTATTCCTCCATAACAAAGAAGATCGGGAAACAGGCAGTGACTGAGCAGCACTCAACCTACCGCCCTGTTTTGAGAGCAGTGAGGTGGGGGGTTCCTACCGAGTCTCTAAATGTGACAATAATTGATAGATATCTTTGTGAAACTTGTATGAGGCCTGCTTGGCTCTCCAGCCGATCGCGGTGGGAAGTCTTCTGCGTTCTTACCGTTTTAAAGACGACTTTTCAACACATCAAGTCAAGATGTGGGCATGTCATCGCGGTGCTGACAATGAGGCAGGTCTGTTTTCGATCAGGAACATTGTCATGTGTTACGGCATCGTCAGAAATGTGTCTAGCTCAGCTCTGGGATTTGGATGATGGTAGCGCTGTAGGAGCGATAGACGGTGTGTAGGGCCAGCGATGGATGGGAGGAATGTGACAGTGGTCTAATTTATGAGTCCAGGCAAAGGAATCAGTCTGCGGTCTGCATCTGAACAACATTGAAACCACGTTTTCTCAGGTTGGGGCCACAAGTGCAATGCAAACTGTCTGGCAAGGCATCAGCGACTAAGGTCAAGAACATTGGAGCCAGATTGAAATTAACTGTGACTCATCAACACTTTAGGTGGTGCTTCAAATGTGGAGTCAGCGATTATTGAGAATCCTTCTTGTCAAAATCCCTTTTCGTCAAAATGAGTAAATATCTTCTCATGATCCGCTACCTGTCCATAATGTGTGTGTGCGCTGAATAGAAAATCTAGTGTTAATACACAGCCTAAGCTCTGTAAACGGTCATGTTGCAATTCATGGTGAGCTCCCTTTGTTTACATACACCTTGTTTACATAGCTATTTACTAGGCTGTGTATTAACACCAGATATTTATTCGGCGCACACACAGTACGATAAGAAGCAGATCGGGAGGAGATATTCACTGATTTTGACCAAAAGTGGTTTAGACAACAACTGTTCGCCAGAATCACTGACTGCACCTTTTAAAGTGGTGGCATTTTGTACAAACTTCTGCAAAGGAACAGTTTGCGTGTCTGCATCAGTAGGTGCACAGGAGGGGGAAGGGCCCACAGAGGACCCCTGCCGGGCCGGTTTCTACGGTGACCTGAGAAAGGCCGTAACCAGGTCCGGGCTTTTTCTCAGGCCTAATCAGCGTATTACCACAAAGCAGGACATGTGTTCGGCCCCCCCACCTCTCTACCCTCCCTACTCAATCCGACCGGGATGGCTGGACACAGGCAGCCAATAAAACCAGGATTAAGAGGGTATCCACACACACTGGGCTGTAGCAAAAAAGTTTCTGAACACGCCCAATCCCGCCCTTCTCCCTCCCTTCACAAACTTCTTTTCAGCTTTCTTCTCCGTCTCTCATTCCTTCCATCTTTCACTTTCTTCCACTTGCTCCCTTGTTTATATCCTCTTTCTTTCAGAGCCCCTTACCCCGTAAGCTCTTCACACAATGGGGCGTCCAGAAATCCAGAAATTACTCATTTTGCCGGAGTAGTTCAGCAAATTCCCCATGCATCTTGCCCACCTCCCCCTTAATACTCTGGATCTTGTGTTTTTTTTTGCTCTTATGATAATGAAATGTGGCCCATCACAATGACAAAGCTGTGCGTTTGTGTTTGGCTGTGTATGTGGTTGGGTGAATTTATGTGAATTCACGCTCCTTTACATATTTTTACATGAATTTGCGCTCCCCTAAATATACGCAAAATTTCAATCTTCATGATCACAAACCACATTTACTTTTGCCTTCATCTGTGAATCTGCCTGATTAATGAATACCAGATAACACAAATAAAAAGGTCCTTATGCGCAAGTGGGTTCTGTCTGTACAGGAAGTACATCGTGTTAACTAACATGATTCGTCTGGGAAATCAACATGTGCCTCTTGGTGGCTGAGAAGACTACTGCCTCACCTCCCCAGTGTCCTGGAAATGGGAGAGTGTTAAAGATAATATCAACGCCTTTTGTCAGGACTTTTTAAGACGGGCCACAAAGACGACAAGAACTCTTCCCCCCAAATAAACCTTTTTCATTAGAGCAGCAAACACTTCATCCATGGGACTGTGTAAGGGAAGCGCTATTGGTTTGTGTGTGAGCTTCTCTCGACAAGGTCCCACAGGGAAGAGGCCTAAACCCTCCGCGGTCTTCAAGCCGGACACTGAGGCCGGCCTAATTAAAGGGCACTTAAGCCTCACAATGTGCGACGGTGCAGGTTGGAGTTGGTGGGGGTCCCCGTCGAGAGGGACAGAATTCATGGCACTCGTAAACAAGGGGAGTCCCGGGACAGAGGGACAGAAGAGGGCTATGTGCAAGAGACTTTGTTCACACAAGATGAAGAGTCAACAGCCTCCCCATCCCTCACCCCTCCTTAGCCAAACCCCCCTAATAACCACCTTCTTCAGAGAAGCTGCTAACACAATGCCGTCCCACTCCCCTCCTCTTGCTCTCAATCACTGTTGGGACAATGAGGGGATCCCCCCCACCACCCCACCACTCCACCACCATCACCACCGCCACCCTTCTGCCCCTGCCGACCCCCAAACAGACACTTCTTTTATTGAAATTCTTTGGTGTTCTAATCCTCAGCTTCCTCCAGGGCCAATAATGGACTCCCTGCGTCAGCCTTTTCCAGCTAGAGCTATCATCCAAGCCTGCCTGGGTCACAAGTCCAACACTCCCATTGGAGGAGACTGCTTTAAGCAGTGTCATTCCTGTCACATCCTTAGCTCATCTACAGGCCGCGCAAACTCCAATGCCATTGACCTTAACAACCCATTGGTACCCATGCATATTTCTATATTTTCATGTAACAGTTGGTGGAAAGTGCTGGCAATGCAAAATACTTGTCAAGATAAATTGTTTGAAAATTTGAAATTAATTGACAAAAAGCACAGTGAATGTTGAAGGCAGATTATAGTGTATTTGTTGAGAATTAAGCAGTCTATAGTCAAGTATTACCTCGTCTAATCCTTTTTAATGTAAAGGATGTAACCTTTTTTGGCATGAATGGGGTTGACTGTTCCTCTTAGAAATACCCCTCAGTATAAAGCTACGCCACCACAAATTACAGCCTCCAAACACCAAAGTAAAATCATAACTTCTCGATTTGAACTTTGAAGAAAGTACCAGTAATTGAATAAGATTTGGATTAGATTGCATTTACTTTAGCCAGGTATACCTTATTTTAGCTGTGTACTGTTCATAAGGGCATAAGCACTCGTTATATATAGAAAAGTATTTTGCAACAGTTATTCAGACGATTAACGCACCATTTCGTTTTGGTGACTCATGCTGAATTATCATCATTCTCTGTATATAAAAAGATTCACTTTCACATTTTTAACATTGACCTTGCAGTATGCAATAATGTGAATACATGCAATTGTACAGAGGATGTACACAATTATAGCCATGTGTATTTATTTGGTATCAAGGTTGAATGTAGGTTCATGTTAGAAACACTGAATGGACTTGAGTATTGCATCTCTAATCTTGACTGAATCAATGTACTTGTGTCAAAGTAACATGTCTTAAAGTGAAACTTACATCACAGTACGGACTCCGGAGTGCAGCAACCTGTTCAAAACGTGTCAATGGTGACATCTGCTGGTGGCACACGATCATAAACTCTCGATTGTCAAGTACATATTTGAAATGTCTTGCAAGCATGATACAATGACACTGTAGTGTGACGTGACAAATACAGCTGCAAATAAAGAATATTTGGGATCTTTTTTGAAAAGAATCAGCCAAGAAACGTATTTCAAAACTTGTATTGCTCTAACTTCAAGAGCTGTATTTGTAGTTTTTACTTCTGAAACAGTGAATGTTGTGCACTATGAAATACTATTGTGATTGCATCTGATGGATTAAGGCAAAGTTGTTGAGAAAGAAGATGGATTTTCTCTTGATGTGTTTGGTTAACCGTTAGGATTACATTGACAGAATTGCAACATCATTGTAATCTCTGCTGCACCAAGGGATGTAACAGTTAATCTCTTCGACAAATACATTGCGGTATTCCTCTCGCTGCTGAAACAATAAGACCTTTCTTCCAAATAAAATGTTAAAGTCAGCTGCTTTTCTGACAAATTAATGTTGCTTAAACCTAGGAGTAAAGTGAATGATTGTTCTCCTACAATCATTAATCTTAAATGAAGACTTAGAAAACTTCAGATGCCCCCATGTCTGTGGGCGGCTGTGACTGAGGAGGTCATTTACAGTGTCAGGGGTTTGATCTAGGCTGTGTGTGTGTGTGTGTGTGTGTGTGTGTGTGTGTGTGTGTGTGTGTGTGATAACACAGCGTCTATCAAACTAAAACCAAAATGCATACAGAAAATAAAAGTCCTGGGCTCAAATCTGAAGCAATAAAACACAAACTAAAATTAGGTAGGCCTACAGTATTATGGTTGTCAAATTGTAGTTGATAAATTACTGGTTTATAATTGCCAGTTATGCCTTAAGCAAAAGAATAATGTCCAAGTAACTGATAAGTTCCCATCTAAAGACAGCCACTGGTGCCAGAGCAAAACACAACACGAAATGTATCCCAACATTAAAAGCTTTTATTACTGGCATGAGTCCTATTAACAGAGTCACGTTACACCTAAAAGCCTCAGCCAGATGACCCTTGGGCATGATGCGCCTAAGTGTACAGAAATGTAGTCTTCAAAGAAACTATCTAAACATCTATTATATACTGTATGTTGTCATGGAGAAGTTGACAGGACTGTGGGACTTTGATGTTCTGATTTTATCATCTTAAATAGTTTCCAAGTCATGTTATGTCATGTACTGCTTGGTTGAAACTTTTTTTTCAGATGTGGTTTTGTACTATAAAACAAAAAACGTAACACCCTCTGGAATAAGGAAGATGCATAAAAGAATAATTGTAACTGTTTATTTGTTATTAATCGTCATTTGTACTGGTTTAACTTACACTATTCATAGTTTTGACACAACCTTCTTTGCTACTTGAAGGGATTGTAAAAAAAAAAACCCAGATGACGAAATGTTGATAGGACATAGCATCTGTAGGCGTCATCCCCCTCCCCACTCCTCCCTCCTCTCTCCCCCTAAGGTCTGTTTTATCAGTGTCATATATTCGTCCATTGTTCCCGTGGCAGCGATGATCTCACGGCACTGTCATCCATAGTTTGCACTTGAAACAGAGCTCTAGGTTTACATAGCTAACACGGCTTTAGCTACCCGAGGCTGTGAATGAGCGTATGAGAAAGTCCACTGTCAAGTCGGGCCAGATCTGTTAACTCACTGCCCCTCACAAGGGGTTCCCTTAGAAACAGTGGGTGTCACGTAACACGGAATGTAAGTAGAACATTAGTTGACCCCTTTGGCCCTGGGCCTACTGTGTGGGTTAAATTAGCATTTCGGGCTTATCTTGGGACCTAGAACATGACACTGTTGATCTTTGATTTTTGGGACCAGAGTATCAGCGCTGTCAGTCATGGTGTTTCGTTGCCTCTAGCAGGGTCTCCACTCACCTAAGAATACATAAGAAGTCAAGGGCCTCCTTTTGTACATGGATATCAAGTGCTAACCAGACATCCATTGGCTGCTTTATTTAAACAGAACCAAATTATATCCAAATTAAAAACTAAGAAATATAAATCTAGCTTTATCTCGAGTGCCTTTCTCCGCTCTTCTGTAAGAGCGACTTCATTTTTAACTTTTCTGTTGCTCCAGGGATGGATTAGTTGGTCCGTCATTCTGTCACTCTTGAGTCTGTCGAGCCTTAACTTTGACCCAGACTGAAATATTTCAACTATTTGTCGATAGAATGTCAATGCAATTGGCTGAAAACATATTCCCAACAGGATGAATAACCCTGATTTTTGTTATAGTGCTAACAGTAGCAGTATCACACTGTTCATATTGTTGATACTGTTCATACCATAAATAGTAGTAGTGTTGTAATGTATTTTTTTAACTGAACCTACTGTATATCAACTTTCTTTCTATTCTTCTGGTTAAATGCTGAACTAAACTAAGCATTTATTTGTCTCAGTAGTACAAGTACTGAGACAGTACTGACAAGGCAATGGCAATAAAGTCAATGAGGTACATCTTACTTTTTTTGTTTAATATTTTTTTTATAGATAATAACCAAAACCTAACTACAGTCTCATCAGGCTCAGCTGTGTTTAGTGCATTGTGAGAAAATGTTAAATCATAACAACCTACAATAAGATGGTGATTCTGGTAAACATTAGACTGTTTGCACTGCCATTGTGAACATTGTGATCTTTTTTATACTAAATTGCATAAGTGCATAATGCGTTAAATATGTTATGAGGAGGTTGTCAGGACTGCTGGACTGTGATTCTGTGATTGTATCATCAGATTGGTTTCCAAGTCTTGTTACAGCAGAGATAAGAAACTCATTTATGCTTGGTTGAGTGGCATTTATTTGAAATGGGTAGTCTGTACAATACAATAAAAAATAAAAATAAATGCTTATCTGTTAATAATCTCTATGTACACACCTAGCCTATAACACACATATAAACAATTACCAAAAGGCGAAAACCTATATTTAAAAAAAAAAACACCGTAATAAAAAGCTACTTATTATTTCCTCTTATGACAAATATCATATTTTTCATTGTATGTGTCAATCATGCACGTTTCCTCGGATCCCCCCTCCGCCGTGACGTCGAAAAGGGGGCGTCGTCCACGTTTATCTCAACGCACAGAACACCGATTGGCCTGAGTTGGTCACGTGACGCACTTTGACCAACCACGGCAGAATGCGGAGAGCTACAAACTCACCCGAAACATGGGGGCACTGAAAAACCCCAAATAGCGATGACGTGACATCACGAAGCAGTGTGCTGTGTTGCCACCAGCTGTTGTCTGGAAGACGAAGGAAAAAAAAGAAGTGGAAGTGTCTCGGTCTCGATTTGATAGTTCACGCGCCCCATATACGAGAGGACGAACAGAGCCGTAGCGCGAGGCAGCACGTTTTTGGAGGCGAACGATGGTACCGGATGACTGATCGAAACACTGGAGCCTCGCCGGTCTCTCAGTGATAATATCAATTACACAGCTGAAGCAAGCCAACGATAAGACACAACAACTGTGATAACGGACCGGTGCCAATAGCCTACAGGTCGGAGTTGAAGCCATTTTTCTCTGCAGTGAGTTGTGAGTGTAATGCTTTATTTAATAGTCAGTTATAACAGACATAGAATTGCCTGTTATTGTACTTCTTACTCCTATACTGCTAAGGTAAGGTAGTCCACTTGTAGATCTGTGCATCTATGTTCCTGTAAATAGTGTATCCACCAGATACATTCTTAGGCTCTGACAACTTAAAGAAGCAGCATGCAGCTATGACCATTATTTATTCTTGTCAATTCATTGTCAATTGATACTATGTATTGACCAAGCAGATAGGCTAAATACTTTATCTTCATGTCAAAGGTTACTTATTTTAAGAGCTGTAGTCTTTCTTAATTTAGCCTAAGTTACACAGTAGTTCCATTTTTAACATGGCCACAGAATATAGGCCTACTGTTTTATTATGGGTTTTAAAATCATCTTCAATTGTGCTTTATTGCACCATATCTGTAAATGTAAATGTTAGGTACTCGTGATTGAACTGAAGGCATGTAGGACTGGACCACATGGTGAACATCAGTATCACTAATGAAAAGTCCTACTGATAAGACTTTAGTCATGTGGCTCAATTTTATGGAAAATAATTCAGTTTATGCATCCAGTGTTATCAATAATGGCTCCAAAAACTCCAAAGAGTTCAACTCATTTTATACAATTTATATCATAATCTTAGGACTGAGGAGAAGCCATCATAATCAATGCTGCTAATGCATTAGTTTGTGGACCCCATGAGGAGTGTGCGGTCTAAATGATAAATATAACGTTGCCACTGAAAGTTGAATCATGGCCCAGTCCTACGTATAAGTGATTATATTAATGGTGCAACTTGAGTTAGGAGCAAGCAAGTCCTATAATTCACATTTTGCAGGATATAGTGTTCAGTGTTTGTTTCCATAATTCTTAATAACCCTTTCTAAATAAGTAGAGGCAGTCAGTGAATAATCTGTCCTAGACATGTTTCTGTTTATCTCACAGTAGACAGATTGTGCTAAGATCCTTTGGTGTTTGGTGTTACAGTAGGCGTGGGAATGGTGTAGGCCATTGCTGATGTATTTGAAGTGTGCTGAAAATAATAGATACATAGAAAGATAGATAGATGCTTTATTCATGCAGAAGGACAAAATGTGTGTATGTCTGTGACTTTGTTTTAAGTATTTTAATAATCAGGTAGTTTGCTGTAACTGTTTATCCTTTTGAAATTCAATTTGATCTACTTTTCAGCCACCACCAACCCTCCCTTCAAGAGGCTTTTGCCAGGACGTCTTTGTCATTAAGAATTTGTTCTAAATGACCGGCCTGGCTAAATAAAGGTTACAAAAATACAAAAATAGTGCTTTTGAGTGGCACCAACCCCCACCTACCGGCATCATGAATGTGGGCACAGCGCACAGTGAGGTGAACCCAAACACGCGGGTTATGAACAGCAGGGGCATGTGGCTGTCTTACATCCTCGGCATCGGCCTGCTGCACGTCATCCTGCTCAGCATTCCCTTCGCCAGCGTGCCCGTGGTCTGGACCCTCACCAATCTCATTCACAATCTGGTCAGTGGAGAAGGGAGCACAGAATGTGTCTTGTCATCTGTTTAGTATGGTTTCCTATTTGTTTACTGTCTTGCTTTCAAGGCTATTTTATTATTATTATTATTATTATTATTATTATTATTATTATTATTATTATTTACTTTTTTTACTTAATATTGAGCGGTACACCACTTTAAATTCCTGTGTACTCCTGTACATTTGGCGAATGAAGTGATTTTGATCTGATCAATGAGCACGTAGGCATCAGAACTAAGACAGTTTAATTTTACATTTCATGAAAGTTACTTTACAAAGGAGATACGAGGGGTTACATATTGCTATACTAGAGTTTTTTTTAGAAGACACAGAGGTTCTACTTGATGCTTTCTTCTTTGTTTTGTTGTTGCCAGGAATGTTACAACCCTCACCAACCTCATTCACAATCTGGTCAGTGGAGAAGGGAGCACAGAATGTGTCTTGTCATCTGTTTAGTATGGTTTCCTATTTGTTTACTGTCTTGCTTTCAAGGCTATTTTATTATTATTATTATTATTATTATTATTATTATTATTATTATTATTATTATTATTATTATTATTATTATTATTATTATTTACTTTTTTTACTTAATATTGAGCGGTACACCACTTTAAATTCCTGTGTACTCCTGTACATTTGGCGAATGAAGTGATTTTGATCTGATCAATGAGCACGTAGGCATCAGAACTAAGACAGTTTAATTTTACATTTCATGAAAGTTACTTTACAAAGGAGATACGAGGGGTTACATATTGCTATACTAGAGTTTTTTTTAGAAGACACAGAGGTTCTACTTGATGCTTTCTTCTTTGTTTTGTTGTTGCCAGGAATGTTACAACCCTCACCAACCTCATTCACAGTCTGGTCAATGGAGCAAGTGAGCACACACTGTAGTCCTAACATTTGAGGGAAGGATAGAAGGCTTTGGGATGTGCTGCGTGAAAGTGACTACAATATTAACCTAAGCTTGGTCTGATTACAGGAGTAGTGTATTTATTATGGATAGATAGATATATAGATAGATAGATAGATAGATAGATAGATAGATAGATAGATAGATAGATAGATGGGTAAAAAGAAAGAGGTACTGATGTGACAAATGTGAAAGAAGAAGCCCTTAACCTCTTAATAACAAACTCCCTCTTGATAAAAGCTGTCATCTATCAGTATGATGTTTTTTATGTTGTTAATAGGTGTTAAACATTGCCTATCATTTTTGACTCTGACTATGCTATGTCTCTATGTCTGTTGCAGTGCATGTACCTGCTACTTCACACACTCTAAAAAAAATTGAAAGAGGAAGGAAGCCCTTAATAACTAACACAGCCTGTCATCCAACAATATTACGTCTTAAATGTTATTAATATCTTACAGCAGTGTTGTCTCTGACTAAACATTTCTATGTGTTTCAGTGCATGTACCTGCTGCTCCACACGGTCAAAGGAACGCCCTTCGAGACGGTGGACCAGGGCAAAGCTCGGCTCCTCACGTACTGGGAGCAGATGGACTACGGGCTGCAGTTCACCGCCTCACGCAAGTTCCTCACAATCACGCCCATAGCTGTGTAAGTAAACAAAATGGTTCTATGTTAGTTGTTCAACAGATAGATGTGGATTAAACGCTGTAGAAACAAGTTAAAGGGTACTTTAACTTTATACAGTGAAAAAGCTTGATCTGCTTGGTTGGGCTTTAGTTGTTCATCAAATGGACGCGAATAAGGGATGGATGTCAACTTGATTTCACACTTAGACACATGTTGAGTATTTTATGGATTACCAAAGATTGATTCTGTAAGGCATTGACATTGAACTAGGCTACATTACGTTGAACTCATCACCATGAATTTACCTTTGCCAAATACTCATTTTAACTGAACAGCGCTTGAACACATCACAATACAACTCCATACAACCCACATTCCAACAAAGGAAACAAACTAAATCACTAAATGTCATTTACTTATAAAGTACTTTAAGCTTCATTCCTATATTTAAGATGCTGTTCACAATGAAGGTTATCATTTTTTTGTCTTATTGTTTTTGAAAAAAAATGTACAAACCAATTTTCCTTTTTTTTGCATTCAGAAAGAGTGTTTAAGCCAAGCTCACATATTGTTCAGGGGCTAAGTGTTTGCAGCGTTACCACTTGCTGCTTCCGTGCTCTCTTCTGTCCTTATTAACCAGCACAGTTAAGCTCACAGGAAGCGCTCTGGTCCCCTGGGGTTGATATGCCAGCCCATGCTCAACAACAATTTAATTTTATATCATCAAAATAAGGCCTTAAAAGTATTGAATTCCCCTTCAAAGTATTATACTTCCTTAACAAATATCTTACATGCTTTTATTGCCCTTTGGGGAGGGGTCGTTATGGGACAAATAAGCCTTTTTTGATTTGGTCATTAAGAGTATACACACACTTCACAAAACTATTGTTACAGTATATCAATTTGAGTATATTAATGTGAGTTTATAATAAATGTTCTTCATTAAAAGTAGCTTAGAATTCCTGTCAATGACCTGACTTTGGCATTCAATTTAATTGTAAAAGGCATTAAAAAGGTATTAACAAGTTTCAAATTGAACTTGGAAATCCCTGGAGGTACCCTGAACTGTGATATCATTTCTGCAGGTGTACGCTTTTACGCACCAGTTTCAAAGGCCTCTTTCTGAGTATTTTTTCCCAGCACGGAATAGACGAGTGGTCAGTCTCTTTCTGCTCCAGATGGAACAGCTAAACACGTGAGGAAGTCTCCAGAGAGCTTTTTATTACATGTCCTCACTCGTTCACAGGGAGAGAACAGGATGTGCAAAGCCCTCATTCTAAGCTCACTTATAAATCCCTTAACTGATGTGTGTGCGGCCACATGTAAAACGCTGTTTAGATTAGATCAGCGTGGTTTCTTATCGACTCCAGTGTCCCCGCAGGAATCAGTGTATACTCTGCCAGCATGTAGCCGGTGCACAGTTTGAGTATGTATAGGAAAAACAGCGGGAAACCACTTTAGAGGCATTTCTGAATGATTTCTGCTTGTTCGTTCCCCCGTGTTGGTTTATTGAGTTGTTGTTCAATAAAGTTGAGATATTGAGATGTAGATTTTAGCACATGTGGATATTCTTGTTGGGTTTATATTCAATGCTGTTGTTTGGTTTAGTTTAGTTTATTTGTTTATAGTATCGTGCACAGTCTCCTTTGATTAACTTTACAGTAAAAGGAGCAGCTTTAGCCTATTTGGCTAATTTCCAGCTGTAGTCCCTGGCCAGTTGTCAGTAGGCAACCTAAAACAATCTTGTTGTTCGGCGTGTTGAAACTGTCCCATGGCTTCAAGTGTTGGCACTGTGTCTATGAGTTAGGAATCATCTTGCTGTGATTATGAGAGGACAATTATGTTTTTTTGCACACTTAAGTGATGTTTTACTGGTTTGAATTCTAACCCAGCTTATTAACAAATGACACGTCTATGTTACTTTTTTTGTTGTCGTAAATCTTGTACTCATATCCTGTAATTACTTCTCATGCTTGTTCTATATCCCCTTTCATCCAGGTATATACTTACCAGCTTCTACACAAAATACGACTGGGCCCATTTTGTGGTCAACACCGTTTCCTTGCTCACTGTACTCATCCCCAAGCTGCCCCAGCTGCACGGGGTGAGGATCTTTGGGATTAATAAGTACTGACGGGGCGGAAGAGGACACTGCCTCCTTCTCCCCTATAAGCCCCACGGGACACGGGACGGGCCTGGAGCAAGCAGAGTATCAGGGCCTCGGATTGGGCTGCAGATTCTTGAGGATTTGTGGCGCGTTGGCTCTCGACTCAGCACTCTAAACCAAGCCTAATGGGGATACTGCCGTGGTACTAAACCCCAGCAAAGAGACACAATACACTTTACAGACAGCACTAAGGGAAAGTGTGCTGTTGTGATTTTGTTTGTGTTGACTGTCTACTTTGAGTTACAGGTTTTTCCGGAGGCACTTAAAGCTATAGTGCATAACTTTTTAGTATATGAATGTATGTCGGTTACATTCAAGCCATCGCCAAATGAGTTGAGACAAAGTTGAGTAAACCTATCAGCTCCACAAAACTCTCTCTGTACTTCTCAGTATAGCAGCGTTTACAAACTGGTGTCATCCCCGACACTGGCGCAGGAGCTCAGAAAAATCCCAAGAAGCGCCCAAGAAATTTTTCAGTTGTTGATTCTACTACTAAGAAATAACCTGGACGTACAGCAGAAGGTATAAAATCCATTTGCGACCACCGAAGGCTTACCTCATGAAGATGCACAGACAGTGTTGTTTTAGAAGAAGTTACGCACTATAGCTTTAAAGGATGTTTATAAAAAGGAGTATCAGTATAATGTCAGTTTCTTTGGAAATTACAATTGTCTGATGTTACAGGTGTGAATGGGAGAGAGGACAAAGTAGTTGTGGAAGTATTATATGCCATTTTCGTACCCACTGGCACCGTGAGGCAGTAATCAAAAGTTATTTTCTATGTAATGATAGACTGCTGTATTTATTCAGCTTTACTCCTACCAGAAGCGCCCTCTGTCTTAAGGTTACTGGGGCTCAGAGTAAAGTAACAATGTTTTAATGAAACGGTGAGGGACCTGCTAGAAGCGAGACATGAGCAACCACAAGGATTTATTTTTAGCCCTTGCTGTTCCGCTCAGGGCTAAGACTGGGAGGTTAAGCAACTATTATTTTTAATCTGACCAGTTCCCTATTTTGGACTCCTCTTGTGTTGTTTTGTGTCACACACTCACCATACAGTATTCAGACTCTACTGGCCTGTGTATGCAAACTGTGCATAAAGTTTGAGCCATAGTTGAAAGTACTGTGATATGAGAGTTGAAAGATTAGTATTTTTCTCCGTATTATTTTGTAGTTAAGCCAAAAATATACTTGCTTTTAATTACGGAACCAGTGCGCATGATGACATCCACGCGTACCATGTGGCAGTTTGAAGCATTCGTTTTGCACGTCCTCAAATACAACTTAACGCGTTAGTAGTATGCGAACAAATATGTTAGTGACATTGAACAGCAAGTATATTTTAGGTTTCACACTATATCTGGGGATACATGCTTGTCACTTCTCTATATAAAGTACTCAAGACTCATAACATTAGTATGGGCTTCACCACTGTATCTGCTTCTCAGTTAGAAGTTTGAAAGGGAAGTTACAAACTATGTTACAAGTGTATTAGGTACGCCTCTGCAAACTCATGCAATCCTGAAATACTTAAAAGGACCTTCTGATGTTTGGTTCAGCTCCATTTCCATATGAAAGATATGATATGAAAGGGACAGCATATTGGAAACACAGTCACCCATGAAATTGAAAAAAATTATAAAGAGGAATAATTTAAAGATGCATTCATTTATTTTTAAGCCATTTGGGGGCACCGAACAATCTTTAAAAGCAACGCTGACATATTGTGACCATATGAATGAAGTTTCTCTGTCAAATATTTGAGACAAAATGTGTTAGTTACACTTCAAAAAGACACCTTGCAACCATAATAATTCCAGTATTTAGCTGTTGAGCTGCAAAAGGCGGCACCTTCTTCACCAGCTAGCCACCACTTTGTTTAGACTGCCTTGTGCTGCATAGGTTATGCATGGTGGGTCTTCATAGCCTTGTGGTTGATGAGTTTGTGCAGTTTTTGAACTTTCAAGTCAAACAATGAGTCGGACAATGAGCTGAAAGATGCAAAAAGGAAACTGCAAATTTGTGTGTTAGTGGTCCTTTCCTTTGATCCATTGTTAAGTTAAAAAAAATTGGTAAGCTTTAGAATTGTTAATTTTTCCCAAATAAAACACTTATAAAGAAATATGTATTTATAAAACATTTAGCCAAAGGTGATTTCTTTAGAGAAACTGACAAATCCAAAATGCTTCCTGTTCACCCTGTTAGTCTTTTTAGGATCCTTGGAATTTGGAGTTATGATGTAGAATGTGCTAAAGGGATAAGAGTTATGCTACAAAGTTCCATCGCCATTAGAGTAAGAAGGTCCCCTGTTCATTTCCAAATGTTTGTGGAGAATTTTTTTAAATTTATTGTTAGTCTATTTGCATGTGTAGGATTTTTTGTTGATTCACTTGTTTCATTGCACTTGGCTGGCTAAAATGGCCACCAACCATTTCACCAATGAAGTTCATCTTGAAAGAGTTTTTAAAATAGAGGTTGTAAGTAATCCTGTATCATTGTAAGGGTTTGAATCATTCTGGTTCCTCAATTTAGGGATTTTCGATATAACCAAACTGTGTAATCATAAAATATTAGACATTTAATGGTGGAAAATAGATAATTCTAGTATATATACAACAAGCAGACGAATGTTTGAAACATTTTGCTGCTATAAGAGGCAACATGTAATGTTTTCTTTCACTAGATTGTTATGATACCACATTGTTTCTATCAGTGTTGTTGAACTGAAATACTGCTTTGAAAATAGATCTAAAGATTGAATATCTCCTTTCTTGGATTTGAAAAAATATATTTTTAAGTATATTTTTACGTCTGTTACCCCATACAGTGTTGTCCACACATTTCACCTTAATCCGTAGTATTAGCAGTTGCCATAGTAGCATACAATAAATGTTAATATTTCTGACTTTGAATGCAGTTCAATAGTAGAATGACATGTCCAGTTTGGTCTTTTAAAGTTATGGTAGATGAGGGAAAAGTTACGATTAAATTAAATGATTGTATTTAATGCTGTTTCATATGAATCATTGCTACACCCATAGAGAATTAAAGATGGAGTCATTGATTCTGGAGAATGCTTTTTTTTTTAACAAAAAGTGATTTAGTGTTAATACATAGCCTAGGCTCTGTAAGCTGACACACAGTATGGACAGGTAACGAATCGTATAGATATTAACTGATTTTGACAAAAACAAAATTCAACAAGCATTCTTCAGAATTGCTGACTCCACCTATACATTTAGTTATTTGTTTACCAGATTGATATGTGAAATCGGCATAATTTTGACATGATGCATTGATCGGACCAATGACAATAGACCTAAGAATCATGCTTTTGTCCATACTATTTGATCTGCTGCAGCTTTCGTATATCCATCATGATTTTTTTTCTGAGAAATTGTGACCATAATGGGCTTTTACTTCATCGACGTGATGTATTTCATAGCAAAAAGTGTTAATGCATTTTATTGTTTTTATTCACATTTTTTAATGGAGAAAGTTTTTGAAAGACAGTTGAATTGAACGCTGGTTAAATGTAAAACTTGCCCTACGTTCCAAATCACATCTACTAAAGCATGCTGCAAAATACAATTGTATGTAGTAGGGCATCTGGGTATTGTTGGCATACTGCACAGTGTTTCCCGCAGGATTTTTGTCAGCAGCGGTGCTGTGGTCCCCGAACCCTGTAGGGGGGTCCGGGGGCATGCCCCCCCGGCCGTTTTTTTTTTGTACCCTGTACATTGGAATCCATGAATCTGGTGCACTTTGAGAGGAGAATATGCACTTAAATCCTATTCACACAGTCCTGTGTATTACTGTAGATAGGATTATTGGTGTTGTAACTTTGCCTTTTGTGTCTTACAGATTTTGACATTTTTGTATAGAAATGAATATTTAAACAAAAAATGCCACAACGCAAAAATAATTTGCACAATTTATTTACAGATTTTTGCCTAATGCTTAAACACTAAAAGTGGTTGCTATGCCCAAAGCATCACAACCTCTAACTTTGGTGACCATGCCCAAAACACAAGCACCAACCCTACAAACACAATAAGTGCTTTGCACTGTGTTTGAAATTCTCCAACACACTTCTTTCAAAACACTACACACTGTTTTTTACACAAGACACATTGTTCAAAAATGAAATCTCCTGCAATCATGGGCAAAACACCTCTCAGGATCTACCACTGCACCCTCTCTCTCTTGTTCTCCTTGCTTCTCTGTCACTTCTCTTTCCTCCCTTACTTGGTCTACCTGTATTTTCTGTAATAAACTTGATCACTTAAACAACAACTAAGAAATGGTTGAAATCTTATTTGTTTCCTTCAAATTACCCTATATACATGTATTTGTAATGTTCAAATAATATCACCTAGCATTATGCATTCAAATCCAAAAGAAAATTCTCATTAGCTTGAAAGTTTGCTTCCCTAATTTGCTTCACTAACCTCAGCTCCTCCATTGTCCCCGTCTGCCTTTCTTTCTTGCTCCTGACTGGATATAAGCTCCTGTAAAGGCTATGCGTGATCCAAAAAGAGCGACAACACACACACACACACACACACACACACACACACACACACAATAATCTACTAGAGGAAAAACGGCACAGAGGTTACGGTTTATAGCCTAGCTAAAATAAAATAAAATTACGATAGGGCTCAGAGGGTTTTTAACACTGGAGGTCATGTAGAGATACATTTTAGCAACTTACTTTCTCTCTCTCTCTTTCCTTCTTTCTTCGTGTAAAAAAGGCCCCAAAGTTATAGGTTACAGTGTTTAATACTTCTTACAGTGTGTTAAGTTGTGTTTTGTTTAGTGTGGGTAGCTGTCAGTTAGGGCCGTGACGTCAGTCGGCTGGAGAGTCTTTTTACTAGTTTCCTTTCTCCTCTCGCCCCGGTCAGATGTGCGAGCGTGCATGTAGCGATCATTCTACAGTTTGTACATAACATGTTTGTTTGAGTTGTGGAATCACCCGTGTGTGAGTAAGATTGCTGTTATAGTTTCATGCATGTTTTAACGGCAGCGATTCGCGGGTCGCAATAACAGCTGTTCCAACGTCTCATCAGGAGCGGAGTTAAACCCTTTGTTCTTTTCCCGCGATCTGTGTGCTGCTGTGTCTGTGAAAGAGAAGAAAATAAAGAGCGGATAAACCATACTCGTCCTCTCCAAGTCTCATGCTTATAATCTGACGTTTTTGGCCATAAGTGGTGTTCTGGCCGACACCTCTGAAGTGAAACCAGTGATACAAGCAAATCAGCGCGGTAAGCTACATTCACCAGTTTCCTCCGCTACACTTCGCTCTTCCGCTTCACTCGCTGCTGGAATCAATGTAACTTTGCAACCGTGTAGGCTACTACTGCCAACAACTGCCACACTCGCTGTTAGGTTATTCTTCTTCTTAGATGTTGGCTACGTGATAATGTGACGCGTGTTGCGCAATTTACGTTACGCGCTGCCCATTTTCTAAAAGGAGCTACGTAGGCCTACAAAAAAAAATAGAAAATGCGGAGGAGAAGGATTTTTATAGAAGCGGCGCACGTTCACTTCGCGGGAAACACTGCTGCATTTGACATGCATGTCTTGGGACATCCCAAATCTTTCTCTGGCATACTACATAGTATAGAAGTATTGGTATTGGAACGCAGGGATGGCCAGTGTTTCTTGTTCAGTGTACTTTCTTTTTTAAGGAATTGTTGGTGATATTTCTTCTGTAAACGTGCTCGCCCCCAAAATACAGTATTTCTCAAGTATCATCTCATAAATTGTTGCTTTTCTATTGAGACGTAGTTTCTAATATTATCAGTATTATATTAATTGTAGAACATAGCTTTGGATTTATTAAGACAGTGGCTATTTGAAGGATTGTGTGCACATAAACATTTTGTACTTAAACGGTTGGCACTACATGATGCAAGCCTGTTTTTCTCGTCTTTTTTCTGGCTTTATTTCTTTACAAGTCTTTATGAGCATTAAGCTTCAACATAGATTTAAGGATTAGGTGGATAAGTGTTAATCTAAACTCCCAGGGTTTATTTGCATCTATTTTTTCAAAGAGTTCAGTTCGAAACTTGAATGACTTTTTATTTATTATTTTTTTTTATACATTAGCCTATATCTCAGAATAGTCAGGGTTGCACCACATCACGTATATTTCCTGTCTCTCCGTCCATCCTTTTTAAAAAAAAATAATAATAATTTCAGAATACTTTTTCCTTCTTTTCCGAATTGACAGTCTAAGGACGTGGGTGTTGTGTGCTGTACAGATGGTAAATTAAGTGAAATTGTTGGACAAGAATGTTGTGTTTATTAATTTCGTCTGATGTTGAAAAAGAACAAAGGTGTTTCAACATTTTTAGTTTTCATTTTAATCGGTGTTACTGCTGACATGTCTTTATATTGACATGACATCATATGCTAATATCCCAGTTCAACCACATCACATACTGAGTTTACTGTTGTTTAAAGACCATGTTAATCATCAGCCTCATTTAGAATCCAGAAATTATACCAATTCATTCATCAGTATTTCAGGTACATTTATGAACTATGGCCTTACATTACAGTGTTGCGACTCATAGTAAAATAAACTCCTCGGGATCGGATCACTACCTTTTATAATTCCTCTTTTGATCTCACTAATGAGGTAAGCACTTACTAGACAAGCAGCAGTTACTTCAAAATGTAAAAAAGAAAATTTAAGCCATGCCTCAGCCTCACATAAAAGCATTTTATATGTAAATGTGTATTTACATTTGAAAGAGTCTCTACGTATACTTTCAAAGTCACATCTTAGTGCCAGCCATTAGTGCAGTGAACGTATAATCAAATACCCTTAAAATATCTTCTACACAATCGCAAAGGTGTGAAATGAACTAAATTATTTACTTCCTCCTTTTGCCTTGAAGGTTTTTAACACGTTACATTTTCTTTACGAATTTTAACTGTGTGCACATCTTACACCATTATTTATATTCAGACCCTCAATTTTGAGGTTGTACTCAACAAAAATATCAACGCAACACTTTTGTTTTTGCTCCCATTTTTCATGAGATGGACTTAAAGATCTAAAATTCATTCCAGATACACAATATTACCATTTCTCTCAAACTTTGTTCACAAATCTGTCTAAATGTGTGATAGTGAGCACTTCTGCTTTGCTGAGATAATCCATCCCACCTCACAGGTGTGCCACATCAAGATGCTGATCTGACATCATGATTAGTGCACAGGTGTGCCTTAGACTGTCCACAATAAAAGGCCACTCTGAAATGAGCATTTTTTTGCTTTATTGGGGGTCTGGGGACTCAGAACCAGTCAGTATCTGGTGTGACCACCATTTGCCTCATGCAGTGCAACACATCTTCTTCGCATAGAGTTTATCAGATTGTCAATTGTGGCCTGTGGAATGTTGGTCCACTCCTCTTCAATGGCTGTGCGAAGTTGTTGGATATTAGTGGGAAGTGGTGCACGTTGTCGTATACGCCGGTCAAGCACATCCCAAACATGCTCAATGGGTGACATGTCCGGTGAGTATGCTGGCCATGCAAGAACTGGGACATTTTCAGCTTCCAAGAATTGTGTACAGATCCTTGCAACATGGGGCCGTGCATTATCTTGCTGAAACGTGAGGTGATGTTCATGGATGTATGGCACAACAATGGGCCTCAGGATCTCATCACGGTATCTCTGTGCATTCAAAATGCCATCAATAAAATGCACCTGTGTTCTTCGTCCATAACAGATGCCTGCCCATACCATAACCCCACCACCACCATGGGCCACTCGATCCACAACATTGACATCAGCAAAGCGCTCACCCACACGACGCCACACACGCTGTCTGCCATCTGCCCTGAACAATGTAAACCGAGATTCATCCGTGAAGAGAACACCTCTCCAACGTGCCAGACGCCATCGAATGTGAGCATTTGCCCACTCAAGTCTGTTAACGCGACGAGCTGGAGTCAGGTCAAGACCCCGATGAGGACGACGAGCATGCAGTTGAGCTTCCCTGAGACGGTTTCTGACAGTTTGTGCTGAAATTGTTTGGTTATGCAAACCAATTGTTTCAGCAGCTGTCTCAGTGGCTGGTCTCAGACGATCTTGGAGGTGAACCTGCTGGATGTGGAGGTCCTGGGCTGGTGTGGTTACACATGGTCTGCGGTTGTGAGGCCGGTTGGATGTACTGCCATATTCTCTGAAACGCCTTTGGAGACGGCTTATGGTGGAGAAATGAACATTCAATGCACGAGCAACAGATCTGGTTGACATTCCTGCTGTCAGCATGCCAATTGCACGCTCCCTCAATGCTTGTGGCATCTGTGGCATTTTGCTGTGAGACAAAACTGCACATTTCAGGGTGGCCTTTTATTGTGGACAGTCTAAGGCACACCTGTGCACTAATCATGATGTCAGATCAGCATCTTGATGTGGCACACCTGTGAGGTGGGATGGATTATCTCAGCAAAGCAGAAGTGCTCACCATCACACATTTAGACAGATTTGTGAACAAGGTTTGAGAGAAATGGTAATATTGTGTATCTGGAATGAATTTTAGATCTTTAAGTCCATCTCATGAAATATGGGAGCAAAAACAAAAGTGTTGCGTTTATATTTTTGTTGAGTGTATATATATATATTTTTAATATGTCTTTGAGCTGTAAGAGACGAGGCCTGGGGTGAATATAGGGTGTGATTTGTGAATTCATGGCCTAATTAATCTAATTATAGCCTGTGCAATGTGGTTAAGATTTAAGGTGTATACTGCAAAATAACGTGTGCTATGAATAATACAATGTGACCTGACAGATGCATCATAAACTTGCAATCCAGCTTGAATTGTTTAGTTAAAATATTATTCTTGATAAAAGATGATATTAAGGATTTGGAGCAGGTACACACAATGCTGTAATGTTTTCTATTTCTTTTAAAAAAAAAATTTTTATTGAATTTTCCAGATGGCATCCTAGCAACAACTATAGATAAACATATGGCTCAAATGATTTGTCACAGTTTAAGGTGTTCAATAAAAGATAAACCAATAACACAAGTTGTGCCAAAACTAAAAACAATACTGTAACAATATTTTTTTTTATATACAGTATATATATATCTTTCTCCAGAAGAGGGCAGCAAATGTCTGTCTTTGGCCATATTATGAAGAGATGTTCTAATCCTATAAATAGTAAAATGCCTGGAGGAAGAGCTTTTCCTTTCATTGTGTCAAGAGGTTTTCTCTCCTCTGCTCATATCTGTGTCTCTGTGTGCACATTCAGATTAACAGCCACATGAAAACATATTTTTTAATAGTTTACTCTTACTGAAATAGTCCACACATGACCCATAAAACCAAAAATGTATAGGAAAATATGCATACCGGTAGCCTGATCAATCATGAAATAAAAATCCTGTTGCCAAGAAAAATATTTTATACTATATTTTATTGTGCACTTATTGGCAACATTTATCAAGAAAATTGTTAATATAAAGGGTAAGTTTTGAAGCTAAAACGGCATCTGCAAATATGTTCTATGTGCATTCAGTGCAATGGCAAGGTATTAAAACGCATTTATTTAATTAGTACCTTCTCTTTGGTGTTGCTGATTCAGATTAATGTTCTTCCATTTGTACTGCATACATTAAATAAGGGATACATTTGCTCAAATAGGCTTTATGATAATTAATCAAATAATAATCCTATCACCATATAATAAGTCTTCTCACAAGAGTTTAGAAAAGTAAAAAACAATTAATACGGACCTACATGTGTGAAGCAGAGCCATACTTTTAAGTTTAGATTGCTATTGCATTGAATCAACACAAATTGACAGTCTTGATAGTCACTTAAAGGTGCTTAGAGGTACTTTCAGTTAGTGTTAATTCTTGCACCTCCTTTGGACAAAAGTGGTAGTGTTTTTACTATGCCAGCTGCTCGTACCTTGTCAGACATAAAGAAAACTATATAAAAATAGAATTATTTCCACTGATGGTCTGGTTTGCTGTTACATGTAATTTATGATCATTAGAGGAAAAATAAGACTGTTTCAGAAATATTTAAAAGTTCCTCGTGGCACCTTTTAGCGCATCCAAATCCTTCCTTTCTCAATGGCCATGAAGCTGTTTTTACAACTCTGTGTAATTACTGTGTGAGAGAATCTTATTTTCATATCACTCACACATGTCTTGTCCTTTACTTTAAAAAAATCATAAAATACTAAAGAACCACAATAGCGAATTTGCTCTATTTTATTTACTTGTACTGTAAAGTGTGTGCTGAAACTGGGCAGGCAGGCTGTCTAATTACTTCTCTGAGGGAAACATAATCAAATGGACAGTATACAACCCAAAACATCATTTAATATGAATGCCCCCTTAACTTCCCAACCCCTACTACAGGGGTGGCCACTAGGTCGATCGCGGTCGATCGCGAGGGTAGTGTGGGTCGATCGCGTGGCATTCTTAAAAAAAAAAAAAAAAAAAAAAAAAAAATTATAATAATATATATATATATATATATAGGGGAAGGTGGGGTAATTTGTGCAACTTTTTACTCAAAGTGATTTTAAAGTGAGGCCTTGACAGTTATGTCTCCAACTCAAATATGTACATATATTTCAGGATGTTGTGCATCCCTGGCAATAAAAACTTTGGATCTGGAATAAACTGTTTAAGAAATATAGCTTTCGGAAAAAAAGTTGTCTTGTCGCACAAATCAACCCAAGTAGTGGGGTGATTTGTGCGTCATTGTGTCACAATGACAAAGTCACCATCATCATCTTTCTGGCCATCTGAACTCTCATCAGTGGTGTCGTTAAGTGGAATTGAGATGTCACTCTCTCCTGAGCTACTGTAGACTATCACTTTCTTTTGGTGACCAGCGTATACAGCCATGCCACTGGCACAACTCTCAGAAATGTACTTTGCACTAGTTGCTCCGTGCTTGTGGAACCAACTGCCACCTGACAAATGTGATTCCCCCTACATTTCTGCCTTTAAATCAAGGCTCAAAACCCATATGTACACCCTGGTGTTTCCTCCCCATTAACCTCTGCACTACTTACTTACCTCTGCACTACTATCTGTGTTTATGTGGATGTATGGGCTTTACGTCTTTTATTTTGGTTATTGTTATTTTACCTTCATTGTTTACCTACTGAATGCACTATGTACAGCACTTTGGACAGTGCAAACTGTCATAAATGTGCTTTTATAAATACATTTTACTTACTTACTTACTTATAACTCACCCAGGCCCTTGCGCACAAATCACCCCATCCCCAGAATTTTGGATAATAGGCATGATGCAGCAATTTAGGGTTGACATTGTGCTAACTATATAGACTCAAAGTGTAGCATACCAAAGCACTAAAACATGTGTCAAATGTTTTCAAACGTGTCTATAATTGTTCAGACACAATAATCAAAAAACCTTGATCATGGAAATTTTACTTTGAAAGGCAAAACACAGTTTTTTGAGCTTAAATGTGCTTATATCTTATTCCTTGTGTCTCCCTTCTTTACAGGATGAGTCAAATGGATGGCTCTTCTTAAATATGTGGTCACATTTCCAATTTCTTCCACGGTTTTCTAGAAACAAGGGGTTTTGCAACTTCCAAAATGCACAAATCACCCCACCTTCCCCTATATATTTTTTTTTTTACTATGAAAGAGCGAACGAGCCGTGCGAGCATGCGCCGACGTTCGGTGGAGGGAGAGAGGACACCACTTTCTAATTTGACATACAGTACATATCAGTTTGTTAGGCAGTGAGCTAACCAAAGCTAATCCAAGTCAAGGAAGTGGAGAGGCTTCTGCACTGTGACAAATTCTACTATGTAAAATACAGCCAGAGAGAGGAAGACTGTGCAGACAAACACACCACCACATATTCTAGTGGGGCAGAAGTGATCATTGAGAAGGATTTTTTTTTGTATGACTCTATGGGCCGGTTTCGCAGACATGGATTAAGCCTAGTTCTGGACTAAATTGTACTTTCAATGGACAATCTCCATTCAAAATTCCATTTAGTCCAGGACTAGGCTTAATCCATGTCTGTGAAACTGGTCCTATAAGTCTGCCTTTAAGATAAACCTATGCATTTGTGTATATTTCTCTTTTAAATTAGAATTGCTTAAGCCAGTGGTTTTCAAACTGTGGGGCCCCACTGTTTGGTTATGGCAGTTTTGGTTATACACAGTTTGGTTATGGCAGGGAGGGCGCGGATGAATATGTGTGTTTGTGTTTTTAATATTAAGATCACGGCATAGCTGGACAAGAGGTCTTCTGCTTCGTTCCTCTGACTGCACGTAAATGCATTCAGTATATTACAGAGAAATAGGTCTTGTTAAAGAAAAAGAGCTCCAAGCCCAACCCAGAGGACCCTGCATACATTTTGTTTATTTGTAATTCATATTTTTATGGAAAATCCATGTGTCCTTTTTCAATTGCTTCTAATTCATCAGACCCAGTGTCTCCAAATTATTTGTTCACACACAATTCCTCATATTTAGCCTCTTAATTTTCCTCTCAAAGTGCACCAGATTCATGCATTTCACTTTAAAAAGGTGAAAAAAAATCTCACGGGGGGGCATGCCCCCGGACCCCTCTAGGAAGGTCTGGTTCTCTGCTGGCTACTATTTTCCTCCAGCAGGACATTGGAGGCACTAGCGTGGCAATTCTGCAGACATGTTTCCTCTTAACTGAGAACCGTACCGTACAGAACAGAACTGTGACTTAAAAACCGAGGTACGTACCGAACCGTGACTTTTGACCCCTAATAGTAGGTGGTAGCTCACTTTGACTTGGTTATTTTAAAAGTAGCTCACAAGCTGAAAAACAGTGGCCACCCCTGCCCTACTAGAATATTCCCATAGCAACAAGTAGTACACGTGGCGATGCAATCTCGTCAGACTGAGCAGTTGAAATATGCATCTGACTCTGTCTTTGGTGGATGTGACAGAAACAGGAAAGAGATAACTCACTAACAAAAGATTTTAATTTTTTTGTGGCATTTTTTAAGTTGAACTAACAAGTTCATAGCAAACCTAACAAAACAAACATGTAACAATGACCAAACAAAGAACAAAGATATTTTTTGGCATTTGTCATGCTTTATTGACAGTATGAAGAGACAGAGGTGAAATGGTTACCATAGATCTTTTTAAAACATTTTGTAACTTTTTTTATTTGGTTTTCATCCGATACAGTACGATATATACATTTCAATACATTACATTACTTTTAATATTTTCCCAGCTGTACTGTATGTGTGTTTTTACAAATATTCAAGTATAATATTATTTTTTATACAGTTTCTTTTACTTTTTATGTAATGCAAGATTTTTGATTCAAATAAAGGACGTTCATCATGTATTAGAGCCCATCATAGAGTATTATGATTATACTGCCTTTATGGGAGCACAGGCTCCCATCTGCCATTGGCTCCCACGTAACTCAAACCCTGGCTGTATGGACGCTGCCCGACTATAAATAGAGAGAAACTGGAATTGGATTAATTAATTATGATCTCTGGATGGATGCCCCACTGGCTCTTTGAACTCACAGAGGGAGAAGCCAAGAGCGACAGGAGACAGTTACGTCCCCTTCCCCTACGAGCTGCTGGTCTGAAAGGCATCTTGAACCATATTTGATTTAGCCTACATATTTATTGCTTTTATGTTGGCGAATATTTAAAAAAAAATCTTTTGTATTGTATTTTTTATAACATGTTCAGTGTAAGGCTTTCAGCGTAAGAGTGTCAGGGAGGGACCATAGGGGAGGGACCAAAGATAACAAGTGTAGCAGTTGAGGTATTTGGATTTGAATCTCTATCCCAACTGCCATTTTCTCCCCAAATCCTCCACCCCAGCTTTAAGTACTTTTCCATATGACACAGGCATCCACGGTTACGCCTTCAAATGACGAATAGCTTTTTGAGAATGAGATGTCTGCCGTAGGCCAACTCATAACGACTTTCACCAAGATTTATCAGAGCGTAGGAACTATGAATATTCATAAACTGTTCTTGTTCTACATTATTAACATACCCATTCCACCCCATAACAAGATTTATGAATGCGCCGTGACATCCACAGTTTAAATTTTTTTGCGGCTTACCATGGTAGCCTGGTGCTGCATTAATTGGACAGAACGTTACAGAAATGCAGTCATAAATAAAACGCATCACTACGACTTAAGAGATGGGTCTAATTAGCTTTCACTTCACTGCAATTTAGCACTACACTGCTGGTTATTAAGCCATGGCTAAATCTGAACATTGGTAATTAATATCAAAAGGGCTTACTGAGCACTTTGCAAAGCCTTTTTGTTATTTTCTGTTTTGTTTTTCCCTTATCAAGGACAATCAGTTGTATTGGTTCCAACTTTTCTGGTCTGTGGGAGTGAAGTTGGTGTTAACTTCTTTGGTGTTTTCTCATCTTATGATGGATGGATGGATGGATGGATGGATGGATGGATGGATAGATCTCTCTAAAGGGAAATTTCAGTGTTGAGAGAAAATACACATTTACATTCTAGATAGATTTGTATATACATTTTTATAAAAAAAAAATATATTTGTGCTAAAATCAGGACAAAGTAGAAATTATTTATTCCAGACATGTGCACTAAACTACATGGTCTCAAATAAGAATCCTTGGCCGTTCCAAGGCAGAGACACTCTATAGAACATTAGCATACCGTGCACACGTTGTAAATGTCAGATGTCAGTGCAGGGCAGTGAAAGTAATATCAAAGAATATCAGATATCCTGTCTCCATGTGGAGCTCACAGCGAAACACAAGAGGAAGAACAAAAACGTATTTCCGAGACCAGAGAGTGAAAGGCGAGACCGATTACAGAGATGAGACCAAGACAGTTCTGCTGCTACCAGATCTGTCATGTCCTGGAAACTTAGAAGTGTTAAATTACCCAGAAAAAAGGGGTAGCACTAGCAACTGTAAGGACACACAGCATGCCTTTTAGCTTTGGGTTTCTCCACGTGTTCAGGGATGTGCATTGGGCTAGAAAAGAGCTTAATTGGTATCTAAAGAGTCTGAAGGAGCTAAATTGTAAGGAACGGATATAACAGTTTATCAGATTATCATTAGCATGTCAGGCTAATGGGCGTATTAAAGAAAAGGCTAAGATGGATGGAAACTGTGTTCATTGCCGAAGGGAAATTGTGTTGTTGCAGTGGCAATTTTTTTTTTATCGTTAAAAAGACTCAAAAATCAAATGTTTATTAGAAATACATTTTGGTTACATTAGTTTGTGGGGTTTAATGTTACGTTTTAAAAATCCCTGTTAAAGACTAGTTCATCCAGTGTGCTATTACACTCAAGCAAGTATTCACACTGATGCAAATCTCAAAGAACTAAATTGTATCTTAAGAAAATATTGCATTTTGGACTTTATAATTATTTTTGCTCAGTAAGTGAATTCTGTTTTATGGTAGTCAAAAATGTATGAAAGGTGAGGTGGCACTGGGGCATTTGGATTCATAACATCTGCATTTCTTATTGTGACCTTTTCCCCTTTTTTTGCCACCACTACGCATTCTCATCACAAGTCTCTTTTCAGTCTCCGTACCACAATGACATTACTCTCCACTCTGAGCCCTCCTGAATGTGGTAGGAAGACGCTCATACTAAAAGCTTTTCTTTGGACACAAAGACATTTCCGAGTCGTTGGTTTGGGACATGAGACAGAGAGGTGTTACATGTGTATCTCTGAGTGAAGCGCTTGTATCCACATGACCTCAGTGTCTTTTTAATCTCCTTAAGTGGTCCGGGGTCGAGATCCTACGGGAATGGAATATATGAATATCTGACCAACCATCTACAGTGTGGTTTGATTGTGCCCACTGCAAATGCATAGTTTAGTGTAGAGTAGTGAAGTCTACATTAACATATTGATTTCATGATTTTCTTCTCCAGATTTGATCACTGAAATTGACCCTACCTAAAAGTGATTAAACCAAGTCACACATTAATAATATTTTTTCCAGCTTTGTTTGAAGGGGAGTGTAAGGGATGAAAACACTTTTCAAAAGACTTCATTAGCATTTTTATGATGTAGAACTGTATGTGCATGTGTTTGATCACAGGAGTGCACCGGATCTACGGTTTTCAGAAAGGTGGAGGTGGAAAAAAAGAGAGAGGGTTATTTTATTTCATACTTTGGAAGTTTTTAGTCACACCCATATTAATGTAGAACAGTCATGAAAAAGGGAAATTTTGAATAATAGGGGACCTTTTTAAAAGAAAGTTTTTACTGCAGCTCTGACCACATAGTTACTGTAACTCATGTGTGTGATCTGAGTGGGTGGCGTGATCTATTTCCCTAAAGAATAGACTTTTGGTCTTAAATGTAAATTTTACTTTTAAATTCATTTACATAATCCCTAATTATGTGCTCCAAACATCAACCGATTACTCAAATTAATCCCCTTTTTGCATTCAGTTACAAAAGTTACAAAAGGATTCTTTTGGAATAATTTACGACTCAAGCTTTCTATCAGATATAATGTCTCTTTCCCCTGAGTTATAAAACCAGATCCATAATTGACAGTGTCTGCCCGACGGCATGTTAGTTCTACAGAATAATAATGGGATGATTCATCTTTGAAATATGGACAGTTGTTGCATTCAAAAAGTTATTTATAGAGGGTTGAGATGGGTTGCGGAGATTTAAAAAAATATACAGCTCTGGAAAAAATTAAGAGGCCAGTCTGGCTTGTTCTTGAATCTTCATCTCTACATTACTTAATGAAAATGCTCTTAATGACAAAAAAATTATCGGAGTTTGATAGAAATTTTGTCAGTAGTTTATTTATTATAAAACCAAATGTTCATTCTGCTCAAACATATGCCTTTAAATAGTAAAACAATAGACACTGAACATTTGGAGTGGTCTCTTAATTTTTTCCAGAGCTGTGTATATATCTTTTTTTTTTTTTGCAAGATCATGAGGACAAGTAAGTAAGATGACATACAGCATGACATAATAATATTTTTTCTTAATTTTATTTATTCATTTTATTCATGACTTCTGGGAAAACCCGTCTGTCAGTCTTTTGCTGAGGTCAACCTTGGAGATGTCGTCTAGCAAGGACATACATAACTAAGAGTGTGACTTTGTGAAGTAGAATAGAAAATATTCGCGTATTCTCATTGCACAGAGTTCAACAAAGCAATGATGACAGTGCATTCACATCAAAGAAACAGTAATTATAATTAGCCTATAAATAGAACAATGTTCATAATAGGTCATAGCAAGACATTTCTGCTGTGAAAACAGGTCCACACAAGATAATGGAATTGGTTGCAGTGGTCTATGTACTCATTTTAATTCCAATCAAATATATGTAAATATTTGTTTTAAAATGTGTTTCAGCTCCATTACCCCTTAGCTTTTAGGGCCTTAAAACATCACACACACACACACACACACACACACACACACACACACACACACACACACACACACACACACACACACACACACACACACACACACACACACACACACACACACACACACACACATTATCAAGTGTTTTTTAATATGCATGCTGATCTGCTACACAAACAGGTGGCAGATGGTATGAGGGTGGTCAGGGTAGGATTTATCAAACACACCCAGTCCCTGTTGTAGTCTAATCATATGTAATCAAACTGGCCATTCCCCGCCCACTCATTATGCTCCATGTGCAGGTGTGTGTGTGTGTGTTCCTGTGAAGTGTAACTTGCTGCACCAACTGCGACCTCTGCTGTTTGACTAACAAGCTGATATGTTTTTCATCAGGACCAAATAATCAAGTTGTGGCCGTTACCCCCTGCTTATACTAGCCAGGAATATGTTCTCCTTGATACTTAAAATGTCTCAAATGCTGGGTTTCTTCAACCACATTTTCCCCCAAAATGGCAGAATAGGAGAAGCTGTGGCAGCTTTTCTGGTAAAAAATAAGGAAATACAATCACAGAGAGAAGGTAGCTGAAATAAAGGAATTTCACCTTTTGGTTGACACAATATTATTTAGTCAAAATGAGGTTAAAAGGCAAATAAAACATACATTTCAGACCATAACAATTGATTGTCTGGTTCTATGTACTTTAGTTGTTTTGCTTGAAATAGGAAAATCTTTTTTTTATCCAACAACACATCAAGAAACATGACATGAACTGCGCACCTCAAGGCTGACGAACTCTGCCACAGGTTAACATGTGGGTCGTGATTCCAATTTAGTCAAGTGCCAATCATCATCACACTTCTACCAAGAAATAAATTCCTGGGAGGCAGCCAGAGATCATCCCATTGATTCAAATGACACTTCAAATCTGTGTCTTGTATTCCCACTTACACTGGAGTGTTTTACACAACAGGATAGCAAACTTGAACACAGCATATCATTTTCAAAGCAACAAGCAGCAAGCATAGCAAGTAGACTGTAGGCTGTTACTCATATGTTCAAATACAAAAGCAAGAAAGAGAGATGATATGTGACTAGAATATTAATGTTCTAAAATGATATTTGAATAAAGCTGTAGTCGGTGTATACTGTCTCATATCTGAATCTAGTTTATTTTTACAACCGTCTGTATAACTGTCTGTCTGCATATTAAATGTATATGGCCGTCAGTATAAGTGATCAATGCACGGTAGCAGTAAATATTGTACGATGTTGGGCGCTCCGGTGGCGTAGTGGATAGAGCGTGTACCATATTGGCTCAGGCCTCGTTGCAGTGGTTCTAGGGTTCAAATCCGACCCGTGGACCTTTACTGCAGGTCTCCCCCCCTTTCTCTGTCTCCCCATTTCAACTCTGTACTATCTAATAAAGCTTGCAAGTTCCAAAACATTATCTCTAAAAAACATACAGTGTGTGTGTGTGTGTGTGTGTGTGTGTGTGTGTGTGTGTGTGTGTGTTATATATATATATATATATATATATATATATATAGACCAATGCTGACATTACCTTGGCCTGTTGGTACTCCAGTAGAAAAGCTGGATTTCAGTCTGGATTTAACTGACTTTCTCTCTGATCTCGGTCCAAACTGACTCAGTGTTATTTTGATTCTTCGGTACAATAAAACCCAAACCATGAGAGTGTGCAAGGCAAGGCAAGTTTATTTCTGCAGCACAATTCAGACAGAAGGCCATTCAAAGTGCTTCACAGGGGCATAAAATGCATCAATTATTCTGTGTCATCTCCATGTTACCATGGAGAAATCAAGTTAAATAAAGAACAATTACATCAATAAACATATATGCCATTAGAAGTGCAGAATATAATATGTGAGAGAATAGAAATGGAGGTTCTTTTAAATAACCTTTTTAATTAGAGATATTGAATCGGCTGCGTCTGCTGTCTGTACATGTGTCCTTGTTTCACACCGTTTGTGCGTCCTTTTCTGACGCCACCTGCCTCAGGAAAACCTGCCGATCACGTGGAACAGTGTGAGAGAGTGAGTGTGTGAGTGAGTGAGTTAGTGAGTGATAGAGGGTTAATGATCTTTTCTGCGATAAAGCTGCTTGTTCCCATTATAAAGAAACACTAAGTGTTGTCACATTAATTAACCTTCATCCCTGTCTGGTGTCCCTTCAATTTAAATGAATTAACTCTGGAATGTCTTTGATAAGCCTTTGAGTTTGATGTTTAGGAAAGTAAAGGAACATTGTATTACACTCTCAAGATGAAGACAACACATGGTTTGCAGTGTTTTTTTTATTTTTAGAATTTTAAATAAAAAGATTATAATTGATCTGTAACCACAAATATCCCTATATCTGAATCCCCATCAAATGAGATGAAACGATTTACGACAGGAAAAGACTCTGTTTCCCGAATGATACTAAATCAAAGTTTACCTTGCTTCACCATGGTCATATTACCATTATTAATCTGACAGTCAAGTATTAATACATTACCTCATGGCCATCCTGCCGTCTCTCTTGTACTCCCTTCCTGTAACTAGTCATTATTATTTAAACTAAACTATCTCCTGTAGAGACATGTGTTGCATTTCATGAAATAGATTGACAAATTAATGCTTTTTCATCTGGTCTTTGGATGCGACTACTGTATTCCACTATAGAACATTTATTGATGGTGTATCTTCTTGCGATGGACTTTTAAGTCAATGTTTCTCCGCGAGGTACTTCATCACCCTCCATACTTTATAGATCATCAGATTCACAACTCATTAAATCAATAATTCATGGGTGATGGTGGTGATGGCATGTAAATGATTAGCGGTTCAAGTCACTGTAATGAATAATGTAGCTACAGACAGCAGCAGAGTCCCAGGACACCAGACACAGCAGCCCTTATTTCACCAGTTCCTTCTTTTTAACTTTATGTGTCAACACGGTCCTGGTAACCACATCTTTCTCCTTGTCTGAAGTTCTTATTTGTTCTCTGTTGAACTATCATCCATTTTGAACTTTCTCTGTCCTCTCATTCTATCACACCTCTCTTTCATAGTAGCAAAGAAGTCTGGGCCTTCTCTACCTTCAACAATGCCATACATATTTTTTAAATAAAAAAAACTTTAGTCACTCAACTTCATAGTCACTTTGATATATATGTATATGACAGTTAATTACACACGGCCGTTTATCTCTCACACGGAAATTATTCTTTGGACAAATCAACAGACTGCAGTGAGTAGCTCCACCACACAGTTGAAACTATGCATTCAATTCTCTATCTATCTGTCTGTCTGTCTGTCTTTCTCTCTCTCTCTCTCTCTCTCTCTCTCTTTCACCCTCTGCTCTTTGTTCCTCTGTGAAAGCATTAAGAAATTATTCACAGTGATTTTTCCCGGGCCGGGCCTGAGCTGAGTGCTCCGGCTGATTCGTGAGGAGCATCAAGGTCAGCCACAGTGTCTGCAGCTGGGAGAACAGTTCCCCTATTACCTCCTACACACACCACACACACACACACACACACACACACACACACACACACACACACACACACATCCATGCCTACACACACATCCATGTAGGGAAACTGTCTGCTGCCTTCACGGCTTAGAGAACGCACACTACATCACAGGCGTCAATCTTTGAACTTTGGAAGTTGTTTGCGTGTTGTTAGAGTGCCAGCACTTTACTCCCTCTCTCGCAGTGAGATGATTTAACTGTCAAAATATGATCGGGATCACGCATGACAAGAATCCAATGTATTGTTTTTGCATTCACAAGATGTTATAATCAATGTTATATAGATCTTTTGATTTGTTGTGTACTAAACTCTTCAAGAATGTTTCCATCAATTTTCACAATCTGTTAAATTATTAACACTGAAAAGAAAAGGTAGAAGTAGCTAGTAGCTTGTATTGTTGTATTGTATTGTTTTGTTTGCACCATCATGAATTCATCTACTGACAGGGATGGGATGTAACATTTTATTTTCATGACAACAGAAGTTGATTGTGACTTGCGTTGATGAGCTCATATTGCAACAAAAAGTCGATTTTATTGTTATTATTATTATTATTATTATTATTATTATTATTATTATTATTATTATTATTATTATTATTATTTTTTTTGAACTCATTTCACTTTCAAACTTTTTTTCACAATTGAACAGATTATAAATTGCAAATCTGACTGGTACATGTTCATACCTAACAGTTTTATATACAGTACCATGATTCTGCTATGCTACAAATACACTTACATTGGGACCAACAAGTACTGAAATTCGATACCTATAGGCCTTATAATGATTATAAATGAACCACAAGGTGCAGAAAATTGGAGATGGTTGTCTTTTTCCAATTAATTATAGCCCCATTTATTATGTTGCTTTACCTTATTAACTCGACTTTAATATAGTTTCTTTTCTGATTTGATCCTGAGATTAACTTAAATGCATTTGCCTACTGGAGCAAAAAAATATTACACCTTCAAAGTGATTGATTGGGCTGATGTTATCGGCAACCTTTGTAATATTGTTGGAGAGATATGATCAGTAGACCTTAGTGAAAATGGCCTTTTCTCTTTTTATATATTACTTCAAACTGAGTCCATTGCGAAGACTATTAAAGTCAATAAATCCTAAAAGGCCTGTCTGAATGCAGATCATCTATAGTCGTGGGCGGTGTGTGTGACGCTGAATATCAAGTGTGGCATTTTAGAGTCAAGATGCTATTGCCTTTTTTTCCATTTTATTTTTAACACGCATTCAATAATAAATGTATGTCTGTGTCCATCATCAATACACCAGCTGCAACACTTAGGCATAACCACAGCACTTGGCCTGTCCCCTATGGGAAGGTGGATGGAGAGTGGTGTGGCGTGTGTGTGTGTGTGTGTGTATCTGTGTGTGTGTACATATAAATGTATGTATGTATGACATTGATTTGAACCAGAATGGTGGGGTTGAGTTGCGGGCTATTAGCTATGGGTCGACCAAGCCACACGCGGCAATGCTGAAAGGCGATTACTGACAAGGAGAAGACAAGTAGCCCTGTCCACCCGCCGGGCATCCATCACACAGACAACCACACACACACACAACACACACACACACACACACACACACACACACACACACACACACACACACACACACACACACACACACACACACACACACACACACACACACAGCCTAGTGCTTGCATTTGCAGCCTTATCTGGGAATCAGTTCCTCCTCAGTCATATTTCTTAGAGCTGTTCCGTCCCGAGCGAATCAATGAAATGAGATGGACTTGCTGCAAAAAGGTGTGTGTGTGTTCGGTGTGTTGGGTCCTTGTGCCTCGCCTCAGCACTTTAGCCTGAGGCGGGTGAGAAGGGCGAGCGCAGTCGATGAGTCACTTCCACAAGTTGTTTATCGATCGGCCGTGGGGCATTATATCTCCATGCTAGTTAAGTGTGCTGTCTCCACTCCTCTGTGTGTGTGTGTGTGTGTGTGTGTGTGTGTGTGTGTGTGTGTGTGTGTGAGTGTGTGCTGTGAGTGTGGGGGGGGGGGGTGTGTGTGCTAATATGTATGGAAATTATTGTTTGAGACTGACAGAGTGAGTGTTTTCTGGCTATACAATCAGTTATCATGGTGTCTAAAGCAAGAAATTAGGGGTTTTTACCACCTGTCAATTGGGAAAGTACATCAGTTTTACTCAGGTCCAAATTGGTTTTGGTTCGCTGGAGATAAAAAATAATTTTCTGGTTGATGTGGGAAAGTGAATTGGTGTCAGGGAGTTGTGTGTGTGTGTGTGTGTGTGTGTGTGTGTGTGTGTGTGTGTGTGTGTGTGTGTGTGTGTGTGTGTGTGTGTGTGTGTGTGTGTGTGTGTGTGTGTGTGTGTGTGTGTGTGTGTGTGTGTGTGTGTGAACGTGTACAACTATTTTTGTGAGGACCAATTCCAGTTTAACTTTAAAGGCCTGTCACTTCAGGATAGGCCTTTAAAGGGCTGTTTGAGGGTTGACACTAGGTTTTAAGGTTCGGGTATGAATTACGTTTATTTTGGGTTAGTGTTAGGGTTAGGCATTTAGTGTTGATGGTTATGGTTTGGGTAAGGGGCTAGGGAATGCATCATGTCAATGAATGTCCTCACAAGTATAACCGTACAGACGTGTGTGTGTATGTGTGTGTGAACAGAATTGTGTGCTGCCTATTATAATTCCACTTGAACAGACATACTCTGCACCACTATCACTATCTACTCCGTCTCCACTTTGTGACATTCACACATTTCCTCAGAGATTAGACGTTTGTTTGAAAGAAGCAAATCTCCGGAGGACAGTGAGATGGGGACGTGTGTGAAATTGAAAGTCTGTAGAAAATGAAGAAAGGCTGACTGGAGCGGAACTGGGTATCGCTTAGAATAATTGAATACTGGTGCTGATATGAATGAAGAGTTTTGGTAGCGATATTTTATTGAAATACCAACTTTTTAAAAAAAAAATTACATTTATCTACATTATATAGCCTATTATCCAAAAATCACACATACGACAATGATGAATAATACATTTCCAGGATATCAAGTGGGAGATTAATAAGAGCCTCTATGTTAATAAAATATGATTCATAAAATTGTCAAATTATCCTTATTGAAGCCGAGCTTTCAGTGGTTACAGCTTGTTATACTCGTTGCTAAAGATACATTCCCCTCGGTATCAACAGAAATATTGCTGCCATGAGTCAGATAAGATTGGCCTTCTACATTCTCTGTAATCCTGGAAAGACTATTTAACTCCATTCTTCATTAGCCTCCCAAAGCAGACAGGCATATACACAGTAGTTTAGGTCATGATGAATCTGGCAGGCAATAATGTTCACTCATCTGGACCGCGGCCGAACGAGCGACACTGGGACACTGATTTCTGCCTTCAGACATTTATATTGACTCTGTCGCTTAATGTGATTTACTTTTTTTTCTTCTGTTTTCATCATCATCATCATCATCATCATCATCTTCAACCGCTTATCCGAAATCGGGTCGCGGGGGCAGCAGCTTGAGCAGGGAACCCCAAACTTCTCTTTCCCGGGCCACTTCAACCAGCTCTGACTGGGGGATCCCAAGGCGTTCCCAGGCCAGCGTTCTTCTGTTTTTACATAGTTTAAGAATCGGGAAAGATTCTCTGGCTGTTATCATTTAGCAACAATTGATTTATTGACGAGCAGCAATATTTGTTAAACACACAGGTCAGTTAACTCGACACAAGTAATGCTAATGCATATGAAAATGCCCTTTGCCCTTTGTGACTCTGATGAGCAGAAAATGTGTTTTATGCAATGTGTAAAAAATGTAAGATTCTGAGTTATTGGCGCTTGTACCCAGTCAATTTCAAAAGTGAATTCATCAAAACAATGTTAAACATTAACAAGTTCCATCCTACTTGCTTCATATAATTGTAAAATATTTTTCAGTGTTGGGTAATTGCTTGACGTCCATTTTTGGCTATGGCACTTATTATTTAGCAAAAATATTACTTATTGAAGACTTGAGCAGCTCCTGTACCTGCTGTACACATACAGGTCAGTTTACATAAGGAATACTTCGGCAAAGGAAAAAGAAGGCTTTTGGGACTCTGTAGGTGCAGAACATAAGTTATATGCACTGTAGAGAATGTAGATTGCAGTGTTTTTGGATCTTGATGCATGCTAGGTTCTAAAAGTAAGGATATCTGTCTTAATTTTGCCCATTCACCGTTTAATCTCTCGAAAAGCCCTGAATTAAATAGCATTGTGGCGCCATATCACTGGGGTATCCATTTAATCAACAGATAATAACCAGGAGATAATGAGAGCTAATGAAAATATTTTTTAGTCAAAGCCGTTCTTGAGGGATAGCTGGTTCTCCAGGATATTTCTTCATCGTTCCGTCCTCCTCTCTCTCTCTTTCAACAAATGTATTCCCTTGTAACTTATGTGTGTGTGTGTTTTTGTACTACTATACAAAAAAGGAAAAGAAAACATGTAGTAGTAACTGAACAAATAAAATAAAAATACATGTAGTAGGAAATTTATAACTATGTTGTAGGTACTGTAATGCATAACAATCTAGTAGTTACCAAAAACAATTAAAAAAAAATCACATAATGTAGTAGTGTTTGTGTACCTTATTGTAAAGTGTAGCCAGGTATTCTAGCTCCTTCCTTAACATTGTATCCATATTTAATGGGAGTCTCTGCCGGCTTTGTTGAGTCTCCTTTTTTTTCCCCTACGGAACTAAAACTCAAGCTAGGCTAAGAACACCCTTCAAGTCTTTGCTACATGTTTTTCAAGATTTTTTCTTTCAAAGGTTTTTTTTTAATTAAATGCCAATTGCAAAGGAATTCCAGCACAATGGGTACAAATTTTTTCCCCTTTTTTTCCCCGAACACATCCCACCCTCACACCCAATTTTTCAAGATTTTTTAAGAATACTATTTTTATAAATTTGCTGTTTTTTGATCATAGTTTGAAAATGTTCCATATTTGGAGGTGTGAAATATGTATATGCAGCCAGCGGGCGTCTGCTTCCAAGGTACACCTTCATTGAATCATTCTGACCTTTACAGGAGCAACTGTATGAAATGAAATATTTTTAATACAGTGTGTTCAATGTTCAAGTCCAACAGAAATTAAACATCATGCTTTTTTTGAAGCGTTGTCTCACTAACTCGATAACGGAGTATATCTATGAAATGAAGTAACTTTTTACAAGATTATAATATAAAAGGCAAACCGTCTTCTCTTGTATATCTAATATGAACTCTGCATTAGTTAAGGGCAGTTAATTTTCTGCAGGAAATTAATTATTCCACGGTGTTAAAGTGTCTTAAGATGCACCGTTGAGATACGGTCCAGAATGACCAAATGTATTGCTCATACATATTACATGCTTAATAAATATAAAAAAAACATATTGTAATAATTGTAAAACATCGTTACCAACAAATATTGATGGTGTCAGCGGCTCAGAGAAAATTACTCAGTTGTGGCAGAAACATTTTTATGATCTCCTCAACTGTGTTAAAAGTAACTCTTTCACAGCGAGTAACATTGATAGCAATGAAGACGTGATGGTTTTCCCTCAAGAGATATATGATGCTATTATAATGCTAAAAGATAATAAGGCTTGTGGTATGGATAAGATATCTGCAGAGCACTTAAAACATGCAAGTAGAAAACTATGCCCCTTAATTGCTATTTGTTTCACTGGGTTCTTAACCCATGGTATTCTACCTGATTCTATTTTATCTGTCACATTAGTGCCCATCATTAAAGACAAAGCTGGAAAAATTAACAGCTCGGATAACTACCGCCTATAGCTCTGGCCAGTGTTTTATCCAAGGTCTTGGAGAGGATTATACTGAATAGGTTGGAGCATTTTCTATTGACCTCTGACAACCAGTTCGGCTTTAAACCTAAACATGGCACAGATATGTGTATTTTTGCCTTAAATGAGGTACTTGATGTGTATAACAGGCAAAATTCCACAATTTTTATGTGTTTTATTGATGCTTCAAAGCCTTTGATCGTGTGAATCATGAGAAGCTATTCCTCAAACTGTACAACCGAGGTGTTCCCAAATATTTAGTTAGAATCTTGGCTTTTTGGTATGCTCATCAGTCTATGTATGTGAAATGGGGTAACTCTATGTCTGCCCCATTCAATGTAAGTAACGGAGTTAGGCAGGGAAGCATTTTATCTCCTTTCTTTTTAATATTTATTTGGATGATCTTTCAAAGCTGCTAAATAACTGTGGAACAGGCTGTGTGATCGGAACACCATGATCAACCACCTGATGTACGCAGATGATCTGGTGATTCTTTGTCCATACAGTGCTGGCCTCCAACAGCTGCTAAGGGTCTGCTCCCAATATGGTGCAGACTTTGATATTAAGTACAACTCCAAAAAGAGCAATATCATGATCGCTAGAAGCAGGGAGGACAATAAACTGTTGGTTCCTGATTTTCTTCTGTCCGGTGCTGTCCTTAAAGTATGTGAGGAGGTCAAATACTTAGGGCACTTTATAACTGCTGACCTGTCTGACGACAGGGACATCCAGACAGTACTGTATGATGTATGCACAAGCTAATATGTTGAAGCGCAAGTTTAGTATGTGTTCATTGTCTGTGAAGACCACTCTTTTTAAAGCTTTTTGCACCCCAATGTATACTGCCCACTTGTGGCGACGCTATAAGAAAAGCAGTATGCAGAAACTCAATGTAGCATATAATGATGGCATGAGGCTGCTGCTTCATATGCCACGTTGGAGCAGTGCAAGCCAAATGTTTGTCAGTGTTAATGTGCCCACCTGTCCTGCTGTGCTCAGGAATCTTATGTACAGATGTATATGTAGACTATCGGAGTCATGTAATGGCATAATCACAACTCTAGTGAACCCTACAATGAGTGCGGTTAGGTTCACTTCCACATTATGGAACCATTGGCGCTTTAGCCTATATGCTAATATCTGAACACTCTTTGTGTAGTGTGGAACTGACAACTGGAGTCTTTTCTAGTCTTTTTTATTGTTGTTTGTCTTTTTACTGTTTTTGTATTGTATTATGGACCGTTTTTCTCTGTGTCTGGAATAAATTAAATCATATTGCATAATGTAAGTTATTAGGTACATCAATTGGACAATAAAACCATTATAAAAGCATAACCTTAAACAAAAAACTAACTCCTCTTGACGGAAATACAAACATAATTAACGATGTGCTAAATCAAACCATATTTTTCTAAAAATAGAAAAGAAGTTTTTCATAATCAACACCCCCAGAGGGTTTACATCAAGGTCAGAATGAGAAGAAAGTAGCTGTTGAGAATTGTGGGGGAAAAGGCTTGGGTAAGTGCCAACTGTATCTTCATATGAATTCAGAGTGGAGTTCTTTGATGGAGTTTTGCATTTTTTAAACCTGTCCTCAATCAGAAGGCTTCTGAATCCATCCCACGGGCTTCTGCTGCTGTATAAAATATTCGCTCAGAAGAGTTAGCCTGTCAACTGAGTTTCACAAAAGAAATGTATTTTTGAAGTTAAAGAGGCAAAGGGCAGGCAGGCGTATAGGTGGGTTAGCAGTGTGTACATGCCCGCACACAATAATGGCTCAATACGCTTTGCTTTACTCCTATCAGTGCGTGTAAATTCATTTATTCCTGCTTGAAAAAAAAAACACTTGTTTGGTTGACCTTTTGACATTGCACTCAAAGATAACGAGCGAGTAAAAATATGAGACTCATACTATTTTTCCCTGCTTCAATGTGTCCTTTCAAAATAGTGCAATTTGGTGCCCACCATGGACCTGTTATAAAATGTGCCGACAAACACTGGTAATTACGCGCTCCGTGTGTGTGCACCCGCTTTGGTGTGTAGCAACATTATGAGCTGGATACTATCAAACACACACACGCACTTTCTTTTTATTTTTTTATTAAGTGATGCGGTACATAACGAAACAGTGAGAGACATTACAAAATCATTGTTTGTGGGACAAGACTACATGAACACATTTTGGATAGGACAAGCTAGCAGAGACAAGACAACAACAAAAACAAATGAAAACCAAAAAATATATAACACACACGCCCACTTTCTGTTGTCTCCCGGTCTGAGCGGAGCATAAACGGTAGACTACATACAGCGAGGAAGAGGAAGGGGAGGAGTCATTATTTGTCGGGAGTGCTATACTAGTTGTCTACATGCGGTTAGCAAGACTAGTTTTGTTGAAATCAGCTAAAGTGAATATTTTGATTCAAAATAAAGCTTATAGGTTACAATGGTATTGGCCTTCAAAGACCATGGGCCCCCAAGTGGCGAAGCCCTTGAAAACCGTTCCCACTTTCTCCCCCCACATAGGCTGGGCTCTGGCTGTGTATGAAAATATAAAGTATATGGAAACACACTCACACCTACCTACGTGCACAGTCAGTCTATGGCGCGCTCCCTCCCTATTACCTAGATTATTGCATTTCTCATTCCCTTTGTGCCTGCTGTCCTCATGTGTCTCTGTGTGGCCGTTTCCCTCCAGCTGTTGCTTTGATATTAACTTCATGAAAAATCTGAGTGAACATCACAGACGTCAGTAATCTGCTCCATAGATTCTCTCTCTCTCTCTCTCTCTCTCTCTCTCTCTCTCTCTCTCTCTCTTTGTCTCTCCCTCTCTCCCTGTCTCTCTCTCTCTCCCTCTCTCTCTCCCCCTCTCTCTCTCTGTCTCTCTCTCTGTCTCCTCTCTCTCTCTCATCTTCTTTAAGTCTTTTAATCCTCCCACTCTCTCAAACAGAATACAAGAAATGTTCAGTCTTAGCTCATTTTTTTTCGCCTGTATTTTTTATAACCTGGAGCAACTTGGGTGAAAGGATTTAATGTTGCTTTTCTCATAATTTTTTTACTATGGACGTCTGACTGTGAAGCTCTGATGAGGTTTTCCTCAAGGGGGTGACCTGATACTAAGGTTCCATGTTTTATATCCTCCTCTCACCTATGGTGTTCTGGTAAAAATTTAAAAATAAAATAATAATTCTAAAGAAAAAAATATTAATCTCTTCAAGAACTAAATCCTTCGAACATCACAATACCCATTGTTAACTAGTGATGGAGAAAGATCCTAAACTGACCTTGGAAAATCTGCATTAGATAGAAATGTTTTCTGAAATTATTTCATCATAAATCAGCCCAATCCATTGTGTTGTATAGATTTAATTCTAATTTGGTGAAATGTATGCATTTTGCCCATCAATCTAGAGTCAGAAATCCATTATGACAAAGTGAAAACATGTGTTTAGGTTTCTGTTCAAATTTGATACTAATTGTAGAACTGAAATCTCACTTACAGTACATAGGTACATAGGCCGTGGCACTCCAGTCCAAATTGTGTCCTTTTTGTCTAATGTGCCTAATTTGTTACTTTATTAGAGTCCACCTGTGGGGAATTGATTGTGTTTTCAATACATATTTAAAATGTCATAGTTCAACGTTTCATCACCTGACCCAACTGTTTTATGTTGCATTGCTGCCTTACATAGTTTTTAAGTGCTTTACCAATATCAGTCTTATTGTGTAATGAGTCGGTGTGTCCGGCCATCACCAGTCACTAAACTGGATGCAGAGATATTATGTAGAAGTGGTGCAGTGACTATCAGCTTCTACAAATCCTGTTGCCACGCCGATAACGTTTGTTTTTATAACCATTTAGAGTGAGGTGATGTAATCAATTTTTGTGATTGAATTGTTTATACAAAAAATGTTTGTTGATCTAGTGTGTTTTGGTGAGTCATCCTGTGTTGGATCAAGAGCTATTTATTGAAAGCTAAATGCTATAAGCCTCAACTCAACCGATACAGGCACTAATATGATTGTTTACCGATACGAAACCCCCTCCATGGCCAAGATGCTCTTCTCAGATGTGTCGAATTATTGACGTTTTGTATTGATTTCCGGGTGCAGCTACTTTCAATTTTGAACGGTAAATGTGATAATGAATGGGACGCCTAACACCTCATTATGGTATCGAACCCGAGTTTAGAGTCTGTTGAAGGAGAGATGATAAAGCCCAATCCATGCACTGTTGTTCACTGTGTAAGCTGAAGCAAATATAGAGAGTGTGTGTGTCTGTGTGTGTGTGTGTGTGTGTGTGTGTGTGTGGAGAGAGAGAGTGTTTGTGTGTGTGATTCAGTGTGTGTTTGTGTCAGTGTAGAACCACAAATCATTGTCATTGATTTTGGTCTTTGTCTGCTTTTTGTGTCCAATTTAGTGAAATCCATTGAACTTGATGAATGCATGAGGACTACTGAATATATATTAATGGAGCTCCTATCGATTACATGAAGTGTCTAGGGAAAAATACGCTCAGGGTTTAAATGAAGAAAGTTTTAAATGCTCAGTGACTGCACTGAAAATTAACCACCGTGAAGACACTGTAAACCCATTACCACAGTTTGTTGATTGAGCAGCTGAGAATAAAAGCAAATCCCAGGAAAAAAATCTAGCTGTCGGTTGATACTGAACTTAATATTGCATTGAAAATTCAAATTTTTTGGGATAAATTAAAAATAAGTTATGGTAAATGCACCATTCATATTACATGTTGAAAACAGTAAATAAATAGTGAATAAAATTATACATTCATTTACTGTAGTTTATCAGAAAAGTCCCATGGTGCAATGCATGTTACACTTTCATACTGTAAAACATTTTTTAATTAGACTATGTTCTGCTTGAACCATTTGATCTGAAAGTTTTAATAGTGTTGTCTCTTTGTCATCTTGTTGTATATTTGCAATGTGTTTGTGTGCGTATTGTTATTTTACTCGACATCATTGTAAATGAGGGTCACCTCTCAATTGATCTTTCGAGGATAAATAAAGGACAAATTAAAATGAAAAGTATTTTACTGGGCATTTTACAGTAATTAAATAGTGTTCACAGCAAGGGCTAACAGTGTCCAGTGTAATCATAAACTGTTATGTAAGACTTTATTAAGACTGATCAGCTTTTTGTCTTCTTGAGCTGCTTGCAATGGCAAAATTGACAGAAGAACCACATGTAAAAAATGTATAGGTATGTATCTTTGAAGCTCACGCACACACGCACACACACACACACACACACACACACACACACACACACACACACACACACACACACGCACACGCACACACACACACAGACCGCTGAAGTTCTTCTATGGCAGCTTTCATCTCTTTGCATCTACAAGCTTTTGGTTCTACTCCTACTCCTGAGTCTATGTTCTACACACACACACACACACACACACACACACACACACACACACACACACACACACACACACACACACACACACACACACACACACACACACACACACACACACAGTGCCGACAGACAGCATTTGATATAAGAATCTCCTGTGATATATGAAGGCTGGTGTAGGTGCACGGCTCAGATTGAAAGAGTGTGTGTTGTTTGGAGGGGGAAGGAACAAAAGCCCAGAAGACCTGCTGAATTTTTTAACACTTCAATGTATTGCACTCAAAAAGAAAAATAAATGGGTAAAAACTACAGACAAACTAGGGTGAGGGGGAGGTGTACAAATAAGAGTTGTGATACAATTTTGTATAATTTCAATTCATCGTTCTCACCTTGCTTACAAGGTATCAGATAAACATTGTCCATCCATGTAACATCTACTTCTCATTTATTATGTGTTAAAGCTACAGGGCCTAACTTTTTCATTTTAGTGAATGTTGGTTATATTTAAGCCACTGCCAAACCAGTTGACACACAGTTGATTAAGTTCCACAAAACTCTCTCTGTATTTCTCAGTATGGCAGCGTTTACAAACTAGTGTTGCTCCCCCCGACACTGTCGCAGGAGCTCAGGAAAATCCCAAGAAATGTTTCAGTTGTTGATTCTACTGCTAATAAAAAATGTGGCTTCCAGCAGAAGGAATAAACTCATGCGCTATCACCGAAGGCTTACCACATGTGGATGCACCGACAGTGTTGTTATTACTCTGAATTCCTCATGGGGGTCAACAGAATTTACCCACTATATCTTTAATATTAAGCACAATATCCAGGAACTAATTGTGGAATCTGTGTACCATACAGTACTGTAGATGTTTTACATTCACTGGATGTTCCTGCATCAACTGCGGAAGGACTTGAGCCATTTTCTCTGTTCTTCTTCTGGTTCTCATTATTGCTGTTTCACACCTGGAAATCTAGTGAAATAAATATATAATTAGAAATCATTGTAGAATACCGATAGAAGCATGAGTCAATTACCGAACACTTAACCCTCTATACCCACTCATCAGTCACTGAAATGGAAGACGGTACAGAGTGATTAAAAGGTTAATTGGGTTCAGGTAAATCTTCTTGTCACGCCGATGTCTTCACTGACACCTGATTCTAGAACACCTGTAGTGTGTATATTAGGGCTTACCCTCATGTGTATTGTATTAATTTGCACCAGAATGATACCACAGTATGTAAACCCAGAGGACCTCATGTCGTGTGGTGCACTATGGCACAGTGTCAACGCCACATTTAGTTTTACACTGTAACAGTACATATAATTTACGTAAGGATTACTCAAATATACCTCATGCATCCTCGGGTGTATTTTCCACATTTTCAAGGTGGAGTCAGTGATTCTGGAGAAAGAGTGTTGTCAGAATCACTTTTTGGTCAAAATCAGTGAACATCTCCTCACGATTAGCTACCTGTCCGTATTTTGTGTGTGCTGAAAAATAGCTTGTGTTAACCCCAGGAACTGTATTTTTTCATGTTGAAGTTTAAGCACACACACAAACACACATTATAATATTTCTGAAACAGTAACATTTTTCCTCTGATGATCATAAATGACATGTAATAGCAAATAAGACCATCAGCGCAAAGATTGCTATTTTTATATAGTTTTTCTTAATGCCTTTGTCATGGGTATGCTCACTCAGGAACAACAGCTGGTGTACAAAACTATCTGCTATTGTCCAAAGGGGGTGCCAGAATTAACACAAACAGAAAGTTCCACGGAGGACCTTTAATACCAGGTATTATTTCCTCACCACCACCTGCACAAACAGCATGTGCGCTGAAAAACAGAGAATGTAAAAATTAATATATTTCAATATACCCTGCCTTTCTAAGAAGATTAATAAATAAATAAAAAGGTCGATAACATTGATAGGCTACCACTGATTTACAAAGGAAAAAGATTATATGATGTTGCATGTGTGTGTCCCTCAAGCTTATCATTGAACTGCATGCGTTTTTTTGTCATTTCTAGTGGTCTCAGCGTCTTGAAAAAATCCCCTTTTCTCAAATGGATTCCTGATTAAAGTGGTGCCTTGTATATTAGATATCTACTTTGCATTTTACCTGTCTGTCAATCGCCCCATCTTTGATTAATCTATTCAGACATGTGGTACTTCAGTGATTTCTCACATTTTTTCCCTCCTACCATATAAGAGAAGTAGTTCTGCAGTATAGTATTCAAGCCAGTGTGTCATATGTGCAATTTTCTCTCACTGCATGATCGAGATAGGGAAATGAAATTGGGATGGTATAGTGTGCAAAATCAGGGATTTCGGAGATAGCTAGTAATACGCAAGTCAATTTCAGCTCAGAAATGATGGCTCAGACCTTCACAGTTCACACACAACATCAAAATACATTTAAGAACAAGTCAAAATTATTCAGTACTGAAATGAATGCACTTTCACCAAGGGACTAATATATGTCATTATATAAGTGGAAAGATGCCAAATCATACAGGTGGCAGCTGGGAAAATGAAATTTAGGAAATTATGTGTGTGCGTGTGTGTGTGGGTGGGTGTGTGAGTGTGTGTACTTGTACAGGCATCTTTTTGAGGACCAATTCAAGCTTTTAACCATTGGAGTGAGGACATTTTTGGAAAGTGAGAACATTTGTGTGTGTGTGTCGATGGTGTCTTTTTTTCTGTTTGCAATCCCAACACTTAAATTTCAATCTTCCGTGCCTCAAGAAAAAAAGATGGATGACAAATATATGGGGAAGGCACTGGTAGGGAAGCAAATACATTTCAGTACTGTATAAATAAAAACAAGACTTTGAATTTGAATGATTTTAACCGAAACACACTGAGGAGCTTGTATAGATTAATGGCTTTATATGAATGTCTATGCAGGATTTATGTGATTATAACATTTGTGTTTGTGTTTACTTTCAAGGTATATATTGACTGGAGGGCGATTCATATTTGAATTTTCGATCTTGTAGATGTCATAATCTGTCCTTTTATAACTCAGAAAGCTGTGTGTGTATTTATTTATTTATTTATTATTCTTCCGGACAATTACACACAATACACAATTTTCTCTTTGCATATTCATACATATTACTTTGTGTTATCGTCCGAAGGCTAGCAGGAAATGCCAAAGGTTATCAGGCCCCCCCCACTGCCATAAGATTCAGATACACAGCTACTGATACAGTTAAAACAGTTTCTTTCTTTCTTTTTAAGAAGGTGCATTCCAATACACAGACAATTTTAGGTCTCCTTATTCATTGCCAGTGTGCAACAGACATGCTTTCCATTTTCCTCTCTGCCTGTGACAATGCAGATAGTGATATGGCCTTGTCCATTTCTTCTCTGGTAGTCTAAACACATCTGCAAAAGTATTCAAAACAGTCAGTCTGTCTGCTGACCTCGGCTGCAGGCCCATAACATGCAGTGTATTTACAATTTTTTCAGTCAGTGAATGAGTATTATTAAGTAAATCAATGTTTGTATCCCCACAGATAAATATCTTCTTTTGCTTTGCCTTTGAAAGTAATTAGAGATATAAAGCATTGAGCTCATAGTCTCTGACTCCAATCGATTCATAACAAACTCCTGTTTAGAACGCTGCTGGGTTCAGATTTTAATTTGTGCGAAAGCCACATTTAATCTCTCCACAGGTGGTTAGGAATACATTAGAGGTGGTTTATTGACATCAGAGAAAGGCAAGCCCCAGGCTAGAGACAACATTAGTACAAATATAGTTATTTCATTGTATAATCACTTGAAAATAAATCTTGTTTCTTTTATTAGATTGGAATGAGCCTTTCATATGTACTTAGCAGCAGGGCACCCTACATGGATTCCGCTATGTTGCACCGCCATGTTTTTTACAATAGTACAGTACGGCCTTACATGCTTTTACATATAGTGGGCGTCCTGGGGAAATGCACCTGTTGGAAGACCAAGAAGAAGAAGTACAAAAGAATATATAACTAAATACTTAATCTTCACCTCATCACTTGATGTTGTGGAAAGACTTGAGGCAGTGGCGGATGATGCCATCTTTAGTAACTATAGCTTCTTGTCCTTGAAGGCCACTGTAGCTTCTGTAAATTCTGAGAATGGGAGCTTAGCAGCTGCCGTTTTCAGAATCTAGATCGCAAGCAAGGGCTGCAATCTAGATTTTTCACCACTAGATGCCGCTAAATACTCCAACACTACACACTGCACCTTTAAAGCGTATGAATTGATCCCACATGTACTATTTGGTTGACAAAACAGAGAGCTAGGTATTCAAGCTTGAAAAGGAAGTAAATGCGGACACATCTGTAAATGTTATACAATGTTTATATAATCTAATTTTATGGAAATTTATAGCGACTTAATTTCCTTTAAATTAAGTCATAATACTTTAACACACATTTAATGTGTGTTAAAGTGTTATGGCTTTGAATTAAATGTCAACCAAAACCTCTGATTGATAACAGTCTCTATCTCATATGTGGAAATTTAACATATTTCCTCACAGTATACGTCTCTCTTATGAGTAACAGCTTCACCGTTCAGCCTGGCACATGCGTTCTGTTTGAGCACATGTATTATTTACACATGTGGCTCTGTTGCATTGTTAGAATTTATCCCATGGGCATATATAGTGATATGGGCTGACTGTAATAAGTCGAGCTTTGAAATTAATCTTTACTCAGACACGCCCAACACACACACACACACACACACACACACACACACACACATAAGCAGGCACACACTCACAAGCAAGCATGCACACACAAACACACACACGTCTGTATGGCTATACTTGTGAGGACATTCCCCAACCCTAACCATCAGAACTAAATGCCTAACCCCAACACTAACACTAAACCTAAACTTTATTCATATCAAGCAATAACCCTTGAGGGGGAATAGTAAAAGCTACGGTACATTATGTCTAGCGTTGCTGTGCTGCTGCATGCCTAAATAATTTGTCACAGTGCAATGAAGAATTTATTTACTCTGACGTGTTTTAGGATTTTTAAGATGCATAAAAAGCACACTGCTCTTTCCATTCTGCACAGATGGGAACTGAATGGACCTCTCTAAAGGACCATAAGTCTGTTGACAACCAGGTGTAAGTTTTTTTTTAAGCAAAATGTTGTGGGAGCAAATCTGTCCAACCAGGCCCCAAAAATCCTCCTAAAAGAGTCGGGTCTTGTACAGAACAATACTGTTTTAGTGCCCATACATATGCGTCTAATTTCTAGCAGTGTGCAGACTTGTGGCCATGTACTGTTTGTGAAATACTTACCAGGAGTTAGAGGAAAGAATACGGAAGAGTATCAGGGCCACAGGGAAGAAAAAAGAGGACATTTTTCGTTTATTATGCACTTTGAGAATAAAGACGGCATTCAATATCGAGAAAAAAAATAAGTAATGTCTTCTAGTCCATCAAATGCAGCACGGAGAGCGACTGACAGCTATGAGAGGACCTGAGCTGCCCATTCAGAGCCTATAGGCTACATAAAAGTCCTATTGAACACTACACCATGTTCATGAGCTAAAACAGAAATAATCTATTTGTTACTGAAGCCGATTCTAAAGTAAGGGTTGCTATCTCCCACAACGAAAGTCTGACGCTCATTAGACTTACTACACTAATTAACACCAGTCATGCTAATATACACACCAAATGATTTGATTCTCGGATGAAGAGAAATTGATTTTGAGAGGGGGTGCTTTTCAAAGCAAGCCAGTCTTGGACTGTCATTTTTCTCTAGTATTACGGTTGGGGTTGCTATCCCCCTCAACGAAAGTCTGACGCTCAAAAAACTTACTACACTTAAGCCAGTCTTGGGCTGTCATTTTCTCTAGGATTAGGGTTGGGACAGGGTTGCTATCTCCCTCAACGAAAGTCTGACGCTCAGTTTACATCAACAAATCAACCCTTAGGGATGTTAGTTTAAACACTTCCCATTTCTTCAACCACTACAACTTTATCTGCCGTTTTTATCTTTAATCCAGTAAACAAAGTGTCAGTGCATTCAGTCATGATTCATGGATCTGTGCTCGCTAAGAGGCTTTTGACCTACGGAGACTTGGGAGTGAGTGTTTTACTGAGTTGTGGACCCTTGTAAATCCAAACTGTGCTGTACTGTAACGTATTGTCAATAAGGTTTATGGTGTTTACATTGGAAGTTGAAGTTTGTATGCAGGACTGTAAGGACACAGGAGACGGCTTTATTTGCCCTCGTCCTGAGATAACCTTCACACACACACACACACACATGCATGGAAGCACACAGACACACACACACACACAGGCACGCACACATACACACACACCGACACACACACACACACACACACACACAGTCTGTGTCTAATTGGCTCCCTCCTCTCAGACCCCCTATCACTAAATTTAATCCTCTTTACCCATCCATAAACATACCAATTATTTTACCGACTAAATTGCTTAATTCCTGTTTAATTAAGAAACCTCCCATACATTTTTGCATTTTTCACAAACACCTTTAATGCTTTATTTTGTAGGTTAAGTTGTTCACCCACTAGATTATGCCTGCACGTGCAACAGGACATTACACAAGTTGAGCCACTATGTTGACTAATATAGTTGTGCCTCAAGTCTTCCCACACAATCAAGTGATGAGGTGAAGACAAATTTAGTTATTTATTCTACAGTGATTCTTCTACTACGTCTTCCAACAGGTACGTTTCTGGCGGACACAGCCTAATCATGTGTCTAGTATTGCATTCATGACATTAATGGGTGAGATCTGATACTATCAATCAAATCCTACGCTCAAGAAACCTGTGGAGATGTTAAGTGTATTTTGAACATTGGAAAGAGCTAGGCTAACTGTCCCCCCTGCTTCCATTCTGTATGCTAAGCTAAACCAATCCCCTGTCTCCATGGCTCTTTATGCATTTCATAAAAGTTTGATGTACTCCTTCAAGAATTCTCTTCACTAGAAACTCAAATGGGCCAAAAGGGGGCAGAAATGTCCACATGCATTTGGCCAATTCAGCTTATTTGAAAAAGCCACAGACACAAAATAAAACAAATATCAAATTAAAGAAAAACACTGGCAGAGAGAAGATGTTGAAACAGGTGGCCCCATGCTGCTGTACTTTAGATTAATACGCTATCTATTTATTTTATCTCAATGTCCATTTGCGTATATATACAAACATTGCTATGAATTCAACCAATGTTTATACTGTAATATCATGTGCCTCAAACACCCCCCCCCCCTCACTTATTTCCCCTTAGTGGTCAAAAGCTTCCAAGCAAATTCTATACATTTCCATTGTATAGCTCTCCGGCTAAGTCATCCTCACCTGACCCGATTTTGAGAGCATGCGAGGCAACGCATGAGCAGGGGAGGGGGTGGAGGAAGGAAGGAGGGTCTGCTTACACTTGCATAAGAGAGGCCTCTAATGTATACACAGCACATGCCACATGTAGCCTACATAGCTGCCTGAGCTGATCTGTCTCCCGTGTCCTTGTTTGAACATGATTTCTATGGCTGAGGATTAGACTTATAGAGTATGAAGAAGAGATGAGAATTAAAAAAAGAGGACAAGTAAAGGAGTTATAAGATTCTATATAGGGAAAGAGAGAGAGGGGGTGAGGGGGGGGAGAGTTTTTAGTGGGCCTTCCTGCCTCTCTTGGGTTATTTTGCTTTCTTCCGCTCCACTAGGAAAACACACAAACACACACATGTTCATGTTTGTGTGATGTTCTCATTTGGGCTGTAATTACAATGAATAAATACAAGAACAAACCTGAGATGACAATAACGATTTTTCCGGCTTCTCCACACGGACCCTGTAGACAAGAGTACAGTGTATGCCTTTGTGTAGGTGTGGTTGTGTGTAGGTGTGGTTGTGTGTGTGCAGTGTGCAATGTGCATGTGCGTGCATAACTAACTGTGCACACAAGGAGGAGGAAGAATGCCAGGAAAAAAAGTGGGGTTGTCATAGAAATGGGCTTCACATTATGCAAACAGCCTTTTGAGTTTCAACCATATAGTGCAACTGACAGCACAGCTGGCTGCAATGTTCTCCTCGCCGGGCCCAGTGGAAAATTCCTGCTATGACGGAGTATGTGAAGAGAGAGTGTGTGTGTGTGCGCGTGTGTGTATGTGTGTGAGTGAGAGAGGGAATGAGAGTGTGTGTGTGTGTGTGTTAGTGTGCTTGACACACACATGAGAGAGAGAGGGAGTGAGTTAGAGTTTGTGTGTCTGAGAGGGAGTGAGTGTGTGTGTGCGCGCAAGCGAGCGAGTGTATGTGTGTGTGTGTGTGTGCACACGCGTGACACACACATGAGGAGAGAGAGGAAAGAAGGAGGGCGATCCTAGGGGGCTGGGCTAGTGTCCAGGCAGCTAGTAATCTGATTGGTTGGCGGAAAAGCTGCCTTTGTGAGATCACAGCCCCCACAACAGCTTCCTCCCACATGGCAGCAGTGCACAGATCCACCCGGTCTTCAAACACTAAATTCATTATAAGAAAAGCTTGTTTATTAAGGAAGTGCAGTGTTCCAGTCATTCACACATTCTAAGCTGTAATAGCAGCAATTACACTCTTGTAGATGAGTCAGAATGAACCTTTCTGAACCACAGTGTGTGTGTGTGTGTGTGTGTGTGTGTGTGATTCCATACTGCACCAGTGTAGAGAAGAGCATGAATCATAGTTTTCCTTTCTACACATAATACACAGTTACTTACGTCCAGGAAGAGGAGAGAGAGAGCATTGTCAGATTGTAATGATTTGCTGATCAACTATAACCGTGACCTTACTGAGGGGCGGCTCAGAAATGGGAGAAGAATAAAGAGTTGCACAACTTTTATACTGAAAGAGTTGTATTGGAAAACAATAACCTAAAAGCTAATAATTAAATTTCATCTTTAAAGCTATAGTGCGTAACTTTTTACGCACAAGAAATGTTTCAGTTGTTGTTTCTACTGTTAAGGAAAAATCTGGACCTACAGCAGTGGGTGTAAAATCCATGCGTGATCCCCGAAGGCTTAACCTAATGTAGATGCACCAACAGTGTTGTTGTAATTACTCAGAATTCCTCATGGGGGCGACAGAAGCTACGCACTGTAAGCATGAATGAAGTATGTATGTTACTATCTTAGAACTGCTCTAATATTTATTTTTGTATTGGAATAAAATTTCAAATAACTAAATGTAATATTTATTTTAATTCAAAACGAGTCGGTTTAATGTGCCTTTATCAAAAAATTTGTGAGAAAAAGGCATTTGTTTTGGGAGTCGGGGGATGTTTCATTTTGGGTGATCCAAAAATGTGATGTAATTATTTACTTAAAAACCATTTCCATGTATTTGTTGCCAATGTGCATTAGTATGTTGCATATAGCCAACTGGACATTAAAAATCTTTTTTTTCTTGAAGGTTAATAAAAGTAGTAAAGTAATAAAGTAGTTTGAAGAGAAAGGTTCATGATATAGTATTTACAGCTCTGGAAAAAATGAAGAGACCACTTAAAATGTTCAGTGTCTTTCAATTTACTCTTTATAGTTTATGGGCATATGTTTTAGCAGAATTAACATTTTGGTTTTTCAATATAAATTACTGACATTTCTACCAAATTCCAATACATTTTTTGTCATGAAGAGCATTTTCAATAAATTATTTAGAGATGAAGATTTAAGAAAAATCCAGATGTCAGGCAGTGTTGTGCCTGAACTCGTTCAATGAACGATGAACTCGTTCATATTTGGGGCGAACATGAACTGAACGTATGTATTTCTGCCTGATGAACGTTATCGCGAACGCGTTCATTCTGGTGTTTGTGAACGGCGCTCTTACAGTCGTTCAATCGTTCGAGTGCCAGATTTCCAAAGAAAACCCCCGCTAAAAGACAGCGTAAACAGGCCTTAATATGTAGCGGAAAAACACCCAATCTGGCAACACCTGCCACCAAAGCATCGCACCGCCGCTGCGTCATCAAAATGCGAAACACCGCGGCAAAAAACAAATGAATGCAGCAGCTCTTACTCAGACCATGGACCCAGGGCCGTCGTATAGGGGGTAAAGGTTATGACGATTATAAGGGCCCACAGCCAGCTAGGGCCCACACAGCCCCCAGTAGAATCTACGACAAAATGATTATGCATACAGTGAACTAATATATAATCATACGAATGAGTCCAAATTAAAACAAAGCCACAAGTCATACGATATTCTAATTTTAATAATGTCAATTACCCCCTTGGCCCCTTCTTAAAAAATGGTTTGGTCCACCCCGCGGTTCGTTCTTCCTCATTGGAATTAAGTGAGCGCGAGCGAACTCCAGCAGGGCGAGGATGCCCCCAAAAAAGCACAAGTTCGCACTCCAGATAAGAGTTGAGAAGGAGGCCAGGAGTATAAGCAGCAGAGCAGGGGCCCAGGACATCAAAAACTTTTTTCCTAAGAATGGTGAGAGTAAAACTACAGAGGGAGGCTGAAACAATTAGCCTGCTACTTGTTCATTCATAACATTACTTTTGACGGGGTGCAGGCTGAATCCTACGTTAGCTGTCATCTGGCCGCGCTACACTCTGATCAAGTCGCCAGTTCATTAAAAAAAAAAAAAAAAGTTGCCAGTTCATTGTAGAGCAACGGTTCCTATGTGTTTAAAACATATTACTGTCTGACAGTGCTCCAGTAGCCTGTGCGCCCATTCAGAGGCTGCATTGAATTGTATTATGATGCATTCAACTTCTACTCGGTAATTATGAGCATCTGACGATGGTCAGTTACGTTCAGGGCCGTCGGACTGCGGACAGGCTTGGGGGGCCCAAGGCAGAGGGGGGCTGCACCCAAAAAAAAATAAAAACTTATTTTTATTTTTATTTTTTACTGGCTCAATATAGGCCCCTGATCTTTGAAGGCCCAGAACATTTTTATTTAGGAAGAAAAAAAAACGGATATCAGGGGCCTTTCATTCGTCAGTACATTTTTGTTATTTTTTAAATAACATTGCTCAGGACTACGAAGATCAGGGGCCTGTATTGGGCCATTAAAAAATACAAACGAAGGAAAAAAATTCCTGAAGCTGACTGGATTTTTTAAACATGTACATTTCTTCTTTCTGCTTTTTGGTCATTCTGTGTCTATACATTATTCTAGAAAATAGTACTAAATAGCTTACATAGGAAACAGTTGATTTAGCCTTAGGTTTCTTCTCAAAGTGCACCAGATTGATGAATTTTACTATAACATTTAAAAAAAAATCTTCCGGGGGAGCATTCCCCCGGACCCCTCTACAAGGTCCAGGGTCCACGACACAGTCTCCCAAATTCCTGTGAGAAACACTGTGTGTGTGCATGGTTATTAAGAGTCATTATACCAGGGGTTGTGTTCAAGTATGCGTAATGATTTGGTCATTCTTCAATAGAAACATTGTGTTGTTATCTGGCTCAGAGAGGGACCAGTCACTCATAAGTTTTGGACTATAGACAAACATAGCTTTTACATGTTTGTATTGTAAGACAGCCTCTCAGAGGGCCCATCAGGACTTCTTGTATAGGGGCCCAGAATGTGGTGCAACGCCCCTGCATGGACCTAGCCTCAGGCTCTACCCTCTTCTTTGTATGATTGTTACCTACCTCAGATTGTTTGTGTTAATAATTATGTCAACACATCTTCTGGACTTTGTTGTTAACAGTAGGCCCTACACTGCAGTTTAGAATGGTCTCCTTGAGGGTTTTACTATTTTAAGTTGTAATTTGTTTGTAGAACCTGCCTGGTATATTTTTCCAGTAGGCTATTGCTTTCTTTGAATGAAATTTCATGTGAATTGTTTCCAGGTTTGGAAAATTATAAAAATGGAAAAACATTTGCACCTTAACTGTTTTTGTTTGAATAATTCTTAACTGTTTTAATTAGGCTATATTGTACTTTCACCCATTTCATTTTAATTGCTGCCACTCTTCACCACTATGTAAATGTTTCAATTGTTTTTTTTCTCTCTTCACCTGTTGTTGTGTATTTGATGTATTTGCATTGAATATTGTGTATGTATTGTTGTTTTTCCTTGGAATTTATTTGAACTCGACATCATTGTAAATGAGGGTCACCCCTCAATTGGTCTCTCGAGGATAAATAAAAGTTAAATGAAATGAAAATTAAAATTAAAAAGACCATTCAAACAGCAACTTTTTCCTCATGTTTTTGAGAATATACTGTAGGGGCAGCTGGCTTCTAGTGTGGACTTAATGTTATTGAAATAATTGCTGTATTTGGTTCTATAATGGTAGCCTATGTGGCAATTATTTAGAAAAATAATAGCCTGAAGCAACATATTGAAAAAAAATAACTATGAACTAGTTCATTTTTGAACTGTGAACTTGGTTCAGAATGAATTATGAACTATGTACTGAACTAGTTCATTTTAAAGTGTGTGAACTGAACTTTGAACTAGTTCATGTAGAAAAAGAACTTTCCCAACACTGCAGACTGGTCTAATAATATTTTCTGGAGCTGTATATTCCCACCAGCAGAGGGTGACACAGTCAGAGTCACCCTCAAGTGACCCTTTGCTAACCTGTCTGACGACCTTTACCCCACATCATCTTTCATCTCTCCCTCCGTTACCTCAGAATACAACATGGATCCAAGTTCCTCCCCTTAAAAAAATAGGCAATAAATCAAAAACTCCTCAACCATAAATCCCATTCCATGTGGTAATTCAAATTTTCATCTTTTTTTTGCCTCACAAGGTTATTGGAAAGACATATCGGTCCCTGTTGGTAGTGTGTCAGTTTCAGGCGTAGCAACGGAGCTGGTGACAGAGCTTTCTACAGTTTGCCGAGTTGCTAGCCCTAATCCTAACTGCTTCAATTTGCAGTAAAAGCACGGCTCATAACCCCCGTGATGTGACGATTTACATGGTAAGCGTAAAAATGTGAATTTCACCAGCATTTCAAGCACAACAGAACATGATGGAGCTCACTGAAGGTTGATAACGCATCACTCACACAGTCTTCTTTCATAATAGTTTGAATACATGGTCCAAAATGTACATCAAGGTGTTTATTTGTACTAAACCTTGTCTGTTTTCGTCTGTTTATTTCTCCTATACAAGCATCTTTAACAGCCATTATCTTAGTTTTTTCAATACTCTGAACCAAAAACCTCAACTTCCAAATGCAAATGTATGCATAATAAGATAGATATTGAAGTATTTGCATTCAAACATTTCTAAAAAATATTGGAGATAAAAAAATAGAATGTAAGTAATCAACGGGCAAAGTTACGATATCGATCAGTTAAAACTTAGCAAGCAGGCCTACACCCTCTGCATCTGCAAATAAATATTGTTCCATCTTGAAGAATTAGCATTCATAGCATTGTGGACCAGCTGCCTCTCACTGCAGCACTCGACAAGACATCTTTCATCTGCCAATAACTCAGACAGGAAGTGTGTGTGTGTGTGTGTATGCTGCTATATGTACTGATGAACTGAGCAGTGCTGTCTCTACCGAATATCTCTTCAAAATCTCAACACTGACTCCACCAGACACAATCTTGTTATTCCTTATTTAGCCATCATTTCCGCCCAGTGACTTAACATCCTTTTAAAGTATGCAACCGTTGTGTACTTGGGTTTTTCAATTATGCAAATAGTTCTCACTGCTTGACGTGGGTTGACTGCATAGCGCCGGCAAAACATAGCTGTCCTCAATCTGAGTAGGATTAAGTGCTCATCTCTGGATTATGGTACACGGGGAACATCATATATACACTAAGTCAATCCATTACAGTTTTTGCCGATTGCTTACACACATGTTGCAGACTTTGGCCCACTGTGTCAAAACTTAACACACAGGCCGAATAGGACAAAGCACATGGAGATAATCTTCTAATTTATACGGCAAAATGAAGCTCTTGAAACAAAACCTAACAATCCCATCTCAAAACTGTTTTTAGCATCAAAACAATACACACATGCACCTTTGAATTACTCTTTCATAGCAGCAACAACACACGGATGGGCTTTATGCAAAACACAGCTGTATTCAGTACTTTGGATGGTTTTTGATTTCAAAAGTCTCATAAAGATTTTTTTTGTGAAAGATTGATTCACTACAGTTCATCTAGACATATGAAAATAAAAATAAAAAAGCTTCTGAAAAAAAAGTGTATTTTGCAATGTCATAGTTTTGGCAAACAAAAAAACGATAGGTAGGATGCAGTTCAAAAAGTAATTCAGTGTATCACTATACTGTAAACTCTGAAACAATTACGAGAAAAAAAAACAGTGTTGTAAGGAATAGGGTGGGTGGATTATGGACCCTTTGGATACCGCCTCAAGCTTGCGTCTGGCTACATCGCCTCATCGACATCACATGCAATGTCATCCCTTGAGAAGCAACAGCAAAAATATTCCTGATATCCAGTATAAATCTCCTAATTATGGGGCTACTGTGTAGTTGGGCTGCACTCTCTGCCCAGGCTCTTATATTGATAGGCCATGATCTATAACATTGTCCACCATAGTGTCCCTGTTGTATGTGTCTCCGTCTTTTGCCTTTTTGTTCTTGTCCTCCTGCCGCTCTCTCTTGTCCCCTTTCCCTGACTCTTACTGTCTCACAAAGAAGCTGAGCTCACCTGAAGTCTATGTGTAATGCTAAGGCTCACACTGATTGGTATTCAATTAGCTTTATTTTTTATTTTTAATGTGTGTGAATCTGTGTGCTTTTGCAAGTTTAGTTGTGTTTTGTATTTTAAATAGATGTGTTTTCCCAAGGATTGCAGGAGATTTCCTTTTTGAACAATGTGTCTTATGTACAACACTGTGTGTAGTGTTTTGCAAGAAGTGTGTTGCAGAATTTCAAACACAGTGCAAAGCCTATTTTGTGTTTGTGGGGTTGGTGCTTGTGTTTAGGGCATGGTCACCAAAGTTAGAGGTTATGATGCTTTGGGCCTAGCAACCACTATTAGTGTTTAAGCATTAGGTAAAAACTGTAAGAAGCCTGCGTCAGAACTGAAGGCCATGTTTGAGTGATGTTTGTAAAGCATTTGAAAAGATAATGTAGTTTTTCATCTTTTGTAGCCTATATGGGCAAAAATGACCAATTAAGAATCACATATGTGAGGGAAAAATTAACACAGTTGTGATGTATGTGTGAATTGGATATAGTGAGGGATTGCTTTTCACAGCAAGCCAGTCCATTTTTGGGCTATTTGCATTGAATTCCATTCATTTTCTGCAGGATTAGGGTTGAGCTAGGGTTGCCATCTCCCACAAGGAAAGTTTGACTCCCCTGAAACTTACAAATCCTTTGGTGGGTATATTTGCATGACTGATGTTAATAAGTGGAGTAAGTTTCATGAGCATCATCTTTCATCACAACAAGAATTATTTCTGGGCACATGGAACCGAACGTCAGACTAAAATATTTTTGCAAACCAAACTGTGGGCTCTGCCGCTGAAAACAACAACAGTGAAACAGTAACATTTTAGGTAACTTTCTGAATTCTAAGTCTAAAGCTGCTAACAAACCGCACGGTTGGCTGCGTGAACGCAAGTTGCTCGCCACTTGATTATATTGGGCCATATATTTCTGACGCCAACGCCATTTCTGAGATCAGACCCGTCACACTTACGGTGTCATATCACAAATAGCATGAAAACAGCATGAAGATGCACCCCGATCGCAAATACACACACATTAACAGCAATTCAGCAACATACATTAACAACAGCAGTGTGTGCTCAGCGGCAAAAATAAAGGCAGACTTCAGCCTACCTGAAAGTGAAAGTGTGCGGTCTGGCGGAGGACAACACCGGTGCTTCGCTGTACTATTCCACACGGACACTGCCGTCAAGTTTGGGTTCATATTATCCTCCGGAACAGCACACAGCTGAGTTTCACTATGCTAACAGGCGCTACCTTGGCTAAAGGGGCGGCAGTGGCGAAGTGGGTAGGGTGTTCGCCTCTGGTGTGTAGGGTCGGAGGTTCGATCCCCCGTCTCCCCGCCACATGTCGAAGTGTCCCTGGGCAAGACACTGAACCCCGAATTGCTCCCGATAGTTAGCTTAGTTAGCTTAGCACCCTAGTGCTAAGCCTACCCTGCGTGGTAGCTGCTGCTATCGGTGTATGAATGTGTGTGTGACTGGGTGAATGTGTACAAAAACAATGTAAAGCGCTTTGGGTCTGTGATAAACGGAGATATAGCGCTATACAAGTCCATTTACCATTTACCATTAAAGTACAACCAACAGCTAAACAGATGCAAAATACACATATTTGCAGAATGTACTGGAAACACAATGTCCTCACTCCACACACCCACCTCGGCTTGCAGACCACCGGGCAATCTCAACTGATTGGCTATCGCGGCGACGCCAAAAAGATAAATATTTTCATCTTCTGCATTTGCCGCAAATGTCGCGCCTTCGATTCACGCGCTTCGATGATGCGCGGCCACGCGCCGCGGAAACGCCTGCCGCAGGACGCCGATTATTGGGTGGACGCGCGGCCAAGCGCTAGTACATTGACTTTTTATGTAATCTCGCTACGGGGCAATGCGGTGTGTTCGCAGTTTCAGTCTATTCTAAGTCCAGTCTAAGTCTAAGTTACTTTCTAACTTCCTGTGAGTACTGTTTGTTTACTCAGTTATGATACCTTAGAATATTTTCACTTCTCTGACACACCCAAAGTTACATAGTTTACCCTTAAGTGATGTTTTGCTTATGAGTAATTGATCCTGGAAGTTTAAACCTGTCAATATCTTTTCAGGTTTACGTCAGCCTTCAACTGTCCAGTTTATTTCCGACATTTCAACTCCACAGTGGCCCTACTACTCAACCCTAATCATTACAATGAGGAGAAAATGCCATTTACTGTATTCCTATGTAACGTGGCTTGAAGCTCTACACACATATAACAGAGACAATGATTTGATAACAAGAAAAGTTTTTCTTTTTTTTGTGGGTTTAATTTATTAGTCATTTAATGCAAAAAACCCGACGAGGCTGGTCCGGTCCAGGAGGGAGAACTGAGAGCCAAAAAGAGGCAGTGAGATGATCAAATTCAGTCACATATTTATTACATAAATATATAGTAAAATAGACCAGCGGACAGTTACCATAAAAATATCTTCCTTTAAAACCCTTGACCAAAAAAAAAACAAAAGATTTTTTATTTTTTTTTGAAAATCAGTTTCACACACATATTTTGAACATTTACAAAGACACACACTGATTGTCCTGGACCTGTCGTAAAGCAGCCCCACCACGAAAAACCTGACATCACACCACCCACGGGACTGAATTTAGGGGGGGCGGGGGGGTAGGGGAGGGACTTAATATATAAGGGGAGTTAGTAGGACAGGTCCAGTTGAGTAGGTTGAGTTTGGTTGCGATGAAAGTGTGGGTGGTGTGAGAGGAGGATGAGATCACAGTAGATATTCGGAGGTTTTCCTGCGCTTGTGTATATGTGTGTTTGTGTTATTGTTTATTGAAAGACAAGACAGTGTGTATTTATTTATTTATTGGTCGATTTATTGAAGTTTGCCTGAAGTATTTTGACCGTATGTCCGACTCCTTAGTATTTAAGTTGCATGGCTGTTGTTTGTTCCCTTTGCTCGACGGAAATGAATCCTGAAATATTGTTTATTTTGCTTTGTATACTATTAAGCCTGACTGTGAGAGTTAAAAGTGCTCTGAGGAACTGTCAGTTTGTGTTAATTTTTTTGCACCCCCTTTGCACAAAAGCGGTAGTGTTTTTTTACTATGCCAGCTGTTGCTCCTAGGTGAGCTTACTCATGACAATGGCATTAAGAAAAACTATATAAAAATAGCATTATTTTGCACTGATGGCCTTGTTTGCTGTTACATGTCATTTATGATCATCAGAGGAAAAATTAGACTGTTTCAGAAATATTTAAAAGTTCCTCGTAGCACTTTTTAATAAGCGAAGAGAGTAAATAATAAGAATAAAAAACTTTTCAGATAAAGGGGTGAGGGTTGTAGGAGGCTGGGGGTTTGCAGTTACATTGTATCCTGCCAGAAAAAAGTGAAATAAATTTTTAGATACTTTAAAATAAATCTATTACTCTTTTGTGTTGAACCTGAAAATATATAACCTGGCACATTTAGTACAGTGAATGGCTGTGTGCTTCCCTGCACACTCTGATGCTAGCCTAGCATGAACCTGCAAAACTCTGTCATACAATACCTTTCTACATGTTCCCCTTTGGATTCTTATGATATCTAGAAAATCTCCTTTTGGCTGATTTTAGACGACTGTATACAGTAAAGTAATCTCAGTCATTCACTGGCTCACAAAATTCACTACAGGAAAAATGTTGAAAATAAAAAAAATTCTAGATGTAAATCAATCGTCTCAGTGAAGAAAAATGCTTATTATTTATTTCTCCCGCTCTGCCTGTAGACTACATTGGGATTATGTCGATCTAGACTCTATTTTTTACCAATATCAATAAAATAACTTACAAAAAATGATATTCGAGCATGTTCGCTGTCACAGGTATCCGGAAAAAAGTTTTGCAGATATCTTTAAGAATGGCAGTCAAGGTGTGATTGCTTTTTTCTGTTTTACATTGTAACACTGTGATAGGCCCTTGGGAAAAACTGGGAGCACTGTTATCCAGTTCTCTCTACACATCCATGGTCAATACAGAGAAGGTCAAATCAATCAAAGAGTCGCTAACATTTTAGATGGCCTTCTTCAACATTCTTCCAATAATGAATTTTACGAGCTGTAAAATGTACTGAAAAGACCAGACTGATGAACGTACAATAGTCCTGAATCAGCACTTACAAACCTTCAATCTATTTCGCTTTGTTGTTCCTAATTCTCTCCAGAGATAATTATAGTTATATTGACACATTTTTTAACAGAACTGACAAAAGCACCTCTGACTCACATCCTTGACTTTGGCACCTTCAGACTAACCCTGAGTGTCTGCAGAACACACCGTATAGTTTCCATAGTGTTCACTGCAGTCACAGTGAAGCAAAGGAGATTTTTTTGAAGGAGTGTAATTTAAAAAAAAAAGGTTAGAAAAGTAGTTTTTAGTGTGTGTTTTTTTTTTAGCTCATCTGCGTGTGATTTTTTAATGTTGGTGTGTAAGTATTTGTAAAATTTCTAGTGCTGCTGGTTCGAAGTTATATCGTGAATTATTGTACGTCGGTGTATTTCATAGTCACATATAGTATCAAGCAGGCTGAACAGGTTCCTTGAGAAAATACATAGAAAAAAACTCCAAAATTAACACCAACAAATAAAAAACCTTTTTGAGATTGTTGTTGTCTTGGCGGAATTTGCTGAAATATCAATAAAAAAACACACCTGTTGACTTATTCTGTAAGTATAGTAGCGTACGTTTGTTCTCTGATGGTGCACCTGCTGTTTTGTATAAGCGTTTAGTGTAGACATTAACTTTTAATTTTGAGAGCGTTTCATTAATATAATATAACAGGACAAGTGGATTTGTAAAAATAGTGACACATACAGACACACACAGACAATTCATTAGACATTTGTACACAAACAACATAACCCCATCTAGAAAATAAAATATTTTTGACATCAACCAGCACCAACTGCTGCATACAAGACGTACAGTAGAGCGTTTCCTGCTTTTTTTTTTGCTGTTGAAAACACCACTTTTTAAAGCATAGAGCGTTTTTAAGTACATACTATAATTAGCATGCTAAGCTAAGCTCTTTGTACATGCAAAACACTGAGTTCCTTTCAATTGTAAACAATGTGATGCAGTAGAATACGATGTTCCCAGTGGTGCCGTTCAGAAGTGGTGGTTGTTGGTGATTTGCTGGTGCTGCTGTGTGTGTGTGTGTGTGTGTGTGTGTGTGTGTGTGTGTGTGTGTGTGTGTGTGTGTGTGTGTGTGTGTGTGTAAAAGCGGTTTGGACCTGCAAAAGAGTTTGTAGAATGGTTCATAAAAATTGGAAAAAAAAAGGTTTTTTCAAAGTTAGCCAAGCAGATAGCATCTTAGCTGTCTGGTTTTGCATACAACAGTGTGGGCATGTGTGTGTATACAGTTTATGTGCCGATTAGAGTTGACAGACGGTGTGTATGCTCTGAGGTTGATTGACGAGACATAGAACAGGGGAGACATTTTGGATGGAGAAGAAAGAGGAGAGAGGACGGAGAAAGAAAGAAAGAAAGAAAGAAAGAAAGAAAGAAAGAAAGAAAGAAAGAAAGAAAGAAAGAAAGCACCCTTTAAGGCCGGTTATATCAAACCTGAGCAGTTCTGAACCCAATTCAAAACCTTATTTTTCAACCTGACATTTTTAACATTGCATAATTTTTCTCCTATACGCTTACAGATCTTTCCCCAAACTACTCTACAATTCACATAATTTCTCTTAAATCTCTTGATTGCTAGACTATATATTGATAGATGAGCTAATTTGTGTACATTCTTAGCTGTCTAGGCATGTGATATCCCACCCACCCGTTTTTTTTTTTTTTTTTACAAAAATATCCCCCATGACTTTTAATTTCCTTTGTAGATAGTCCTAGCAGCACAAAACAACCGTCAACTCAACTCGCTAAAAGTCGACGCGACAATTTCCACCTGTAAGTGCTCTTAGTATCTGTAGGTTTGGGATTTGGTGTAACTAGGCAACAGTCTCAAAACATGGCGACGAGAGTGTGTGCGCTAAAAAAAACTATTCATAATGTATCGTGGCCTTTATCTCGGAGCGCTATGTACCATTCTGGCAAAGTGATGGGGTGAAGTGGAGTAGTGTTATCTCATGATTAATACACACAACTCTCTCTGTTTACACTTACTCCTCTCTGCAACACACACACTGCAAGGTGGCTGCCAAAGAGTGTGTTAACAGTCTAAACAAACACAAATCTGAGTGTTTAAAAAGAAATTGATTAAAACAGTGCACTACCCCATAAGCAGATGTGGCACTTTTGATTATGTTATATCATTCATCAAGCTTGTGGGCTAAAACAGTCTCTACTGAATTTGTGTTTGTGCGGTGGTAAGAAGAGGCTATTGGCTTAGATTTAGTCATTTAATATTATGTGTTGCCATAACCCTCCAAACAATTACTCTTGGGAGTCCTTAACTGCTACCAAGCACACTTACTCACTCTACTCTTTATACCTAAGATTTCAACTCCCACAGCGTGCATTTTTTCTAAGTGCAAGGGGCTTCATACTAATAAATCCTCTAGTGCCCTATGAAACACACTGTAGAACAATACTCCACAGAGGACCGGGGGATACAAAAGCAATCGATAAGGCCATCCTTTGGAAAAAGAAACACAATAGCAAGCAACTGCTGGCAGCAATCTCCGAGAAGTAGTCTGGCTTTTATGTTTGTTTGTGTGTGTGTGCGTCTGCGTGTGTGTGTGTGTGTGTGTGTGTGTGTGTGTGTGTGTGTGTGTGTGTGTGTGTGTGTGTGTGTGTATGTATGTATGTGAATCCTTGGAGCTTTTCTCTTGCAATTCAGTTTTCATCCCCTACACAACCCCACCCTAACATAGCTCTTAACTCTCTCTATTGGCCTGGCTGAAACACAACATTAGTTACATTCTTCAAAGGATATAATACAAGTCTATGACAGGAGGACTCTCTTATGTCATGAAACTACGGCCTAAAAAGGTGCTTTTTTGGGGGGAAAAGGGTATACGAAGGCGAGTTGATCGGATATTAAGCACAGCAGACGTTCATATAACAAAGCGTTCACACACTTACACACACACACACACCGAAGACCGTTCTCTCACATAGACAAGGACACCGATATTCACATGCACACAGCCTTGTTTTTTTTGTAGCCATGCCAACCTTTTCAGTACATCACAAAGTTGAACAACAGTAAGAAGCAGCACATTGAAATAGAACAGACCTCTCCCACCAAAAGTGGATGAGAGTTTGTCTTGGATGGATGCCATGTTCGTGCTGCTGTACGTATTGTACACTAATAGCCAACTGGGTGAGAGCTGGATATTACTGCTCCTGGCACTTTCACCGTGAAAGGGAAAAAGTGCAAACACTAACACAATTTCTGACAGTAAGGGCTGGATTTATACTGTATACTCTGGCACGTGTTGATGCGAAACAAGTCGAGATGTGATTTATTTAGGTCAAGCTGGACTTTTGTAATAAGAAAATAGGCCGGCCCCCCAAATTAAAAAAAGGAGAAAGTAGTTCTCACCGTGATATGGAAGCCCAATTCCGACCAGGAAAGAAAATATAAAAAGTTACCTAAGAATATACACTCAACAAAAATATAAACGCAACACTTTTGTTTTTGCTCCCATTTTTCATGAGATGGACTTAAGATCTAAAATTCATTCTAGATACACAATATTACCATTTCTCTCAAACATTGTTCACAAATCTGTCTAAATGTGTGATAGTGAGCACTTCTGCTTTGCTGAGATAATCCATAATCCACCTCACAGGTGTGCCACATCAAGATGCTGATCTGACATCATGATTAGTGCACAGGTGTGCCTTAGACTGTCCACAATAAAAGGCCACTCTGAAATGTGCATTTTTTTGCTTTATTGGGGGTCTGGGGACTCAGAACCAGTCACTATCTGGTGTGACCACCATTTGCCTTATGCAGTGCAACACATCTTCTTCGCATAGAGTTTATCAGATTGTCAATTGTGGCCTGTGGAATGTTGGTCCACTCCTCTTCAATGGCTGAGCGAAGTTGCTGGATATTAGTGGGAAGTGGTGCATGCTGTCGTATACGCCGGTCAAGCACATCCCAAACATGCTCAATGGGTGACATGTCCGGTGAGGATGCTGGACATGCAAGAACTGGGACATTTTCAGCTTCCAAGAATTGTGTACAGATCCTTGCAACATGGGGTCGCGCATTATCTTGCTGAAACGTGAGGTGATGTTCATGGATGTATGGCACAACAATGGGCCTCAGGATCTCATCACGGTATCTCTGTGCATTCAAAATGCCTTCAATAAAATGCACCTGTGTTCTTCGTCCATAACAGATGCCTGCCCATACCATAACCCCACCACCACCATGGGCCACTCGATCCACAACATTGACATCAGCAAAGCGCTCACCCACACGACGCCACACACGCTGTCTGCCATCTGCCCTGAACAATGTAAACCGAGTTTCATCCGTGAACACCTCTCCAACGTGCCAGACGCCATCGAATGTGAGCATTTGCCCACTCAAGTCTGTTACGGCGACAAGCTGGAGTCAGGTCAAGACCCCGATGAGGACGACGAGCATGCTGTTGAGCTTCCCTGAGACGGTTTCTGACAGTTTGTGCAGAAATTGTTTGGTTATGCAAACCAATTGTTTCAGCAGCTGTCTCAATGGGTGGTCTCAGACGATCTTGGAGGTGAACCTGCTGGATGTGGAGGTCCTGGGCTGGTGTGGTTACACATGGTCTGCGGTTTTGAGGCCGGTTGGATGTACTGCCATATTCTCTTAAACGCATTTGGAGACGGCTTATGGTGGAGAAATGAACATTCAATGCTCGAGCAACAGATCTGGTTGACATTCCTGCTGTCAGCATGCCAATTGCACGCTGCCTCAATGCTTGTGGCATCTGTGGCATTTTGCTGTGAGACAAAACTGCACATTTCAGGGTGGCCTTTTATTGTGGACAGTCTAAGGCACACCTGTGCACTAATCATGATGTCAGATCAGCATCTTGATGTGGCACACCTGTGAGGTGGGATGGATTATCTTAGCAAAGCAGAAGTGCTCACTATCACACATTTAGACAGATTTGTGAACAATGTTTGAGAGAAATGGTAATATTGTGTATCTGGAATGAATTTTAGATCTTTAAGTCCATCTCATTAAAAATGGGAGCAAAAACAAAAGTGTTGCGTTTATATTTTTGTTGAGTTTAGATACTTGTGGTAACTAACTTGGACAGCTGCTTTCTTTTATGATCACCTTTTAATTAAAAATTAGGTAATGATTTTAAGATATGACAAACTTTAAGAATGACACTGAACTGTGAGCTACTAAATCAAACTTTTGAGAATCTCACCATTTTGATTTACCTCAGATAAAAAGACTATCCTATGACACAACCGTTGACAATTTTTCAGTTTTAGCACCTTTCTTCACTCTTCTACTTACCTATTCTGCTCTCTGTGTAAAATAAAGATCACATTAGTCCACTCTTTACTTTAGAAATTCCCTTAGCATAAAGGTATAGCCTCTGTTGCAGCCCGATTAGCTTATACAGTAGCTCCAAGCCTGGCTTAGTCTACAAGCATAGCAGCCGCACATGTTATAATGTTATGATGGTTTGTGTTGATGTTGTCTGTTAGAACCGCTAATCTCTGCTAACTTTATCTGACAAGTCACACACAACACCAGATTTTTTTTTAATTTGCCAGGAAAATTCTTCAGGAAAATCTGGACAGGATAGGTTTAAAATATGAAAACTTAAACATAAAATGAAGCTTGGTGGTGACCTGACAATTGCAATGTCTGTGTTGCTACTAACAGGGTGAGGGTGTTGCCTAAATCTATCATCATCTATGAACCGCTTTGTCCAAGGCAACAGACTTGATAATTTGAAGTTTAACATTGTTGGATCAGGAACAATAAACTCAGCCACAGCTACACCCTTTACTTTAGGATGGCCTAGAGAAAGAGGGGCCGACCAGTAACCATGAGGTCTCTGGTTGGATCCACGGCACCGGAAAGGATGGTGTTAGCAGTAAAACTAGTGCTGGCTGCTATTACATCAATACGGTTCCCACCATCTCTGCCATTGTGTCCTTGAGCAAGACACTTAACCCTCACACTGCTCCATGCGAAAAGACAAATTTCAATGTGCCTCATGTAAATGGATTAATAAAGATAACTTCACTTAACATAACAATCACACTGGATAAGCTGGACTTTCAGCTTTTGTAAATCGCCATCTGAGTTTATTATTGTTATTCTAGTGTTTTTCTGGTCTGACTTTCTCTCCTGTGGGCATCTGTGGTGCCTGATCATTCGGCCTTATTAAATCTGAAGCAACAATGCGGCCTGTCCTGGTAACGTCAGCGTTGATGTATCACCCAATCGCCACATTGAACCGTCATCTATAACTGCGCTTGGTGATCGATAGCCTGCAGTCCTGGCTCCCTTTCCCTTCAGCGACAGGCCCTGTTAAAAATGGTGCTAGCCCCCTTGTTCTAATCTCCTGGGAGAAGTTGCTCCTCCTTCTATATATTTTGGGTCCTGTGGCCTGGTTTTGTCATGTTGTTAAAGGTGCTCCGAGGAACTTTCAGTTTGTGTTCAATCTTGCACCCACTTTGGACAAAATATGTTATGTTTTTACTACACCAGTTGTTGTTCCTGGGAGAGCGTACCAATGAAAAAGTAATTAAGAAAAACTACTGTATATGAAAATAGCATTATTAGCACTGATAGTCTCGTCTGCTGTTATTTAAAAGTTCCTCATAGCACCTTTAAGTTTCACTAATCTGTAACAACACATACGGTCCCTTGTACTAATCCTACATTAAAAATTACTTTTATAAATGTTTTAAGTGATTATACCCTATTTAAAACACCCCTACGAATATATTATATGTATAAATCTGTTCTGAGAAATAGCAATTCCCTTTACATACTGCACCTTTAAATTTCATAGAATCTATTCAGCTTATCTATTTAACTACTGCCGAAGAGTTTCCGCTCCAATTTTGAGATTCTAAGTCTGTGCAACTGGAGTGTCTAAGGATATAGGGTATTCAGATGGCCATCCCCCTGGATGATAGTTTGTGATATTGGGCTATATTAATAAAATTGACTTCGCTTTTCATTTTGTTTCCTGGCAAAAATTAGCTTTCCATTCAGTGCAGAACCAAAGCCTAAGCAAACCTAAATACTCCCAACCAAAAAAATCCCAAACAGACGGTCATAACACTCTCCCGTCTCCATACGAATAATTAAGAAATATGTTGTTGATTTAGGGTTAAGAAAGCAGTGGAGGGTAGGAGTATGTGTGGTTGGAGTAAACTCAGGATCCAAATCCTTCAAACCTGGATGTCTTAAAACGTTTTCAGGGAAAAGGGAACATCTCCGATTATTAAATTGAGAAAGACAATCAAAATAAAAGATGAGCTAACAATGGTTTCATCTAAGGTTCATCATCATTTATTAGAAAATGTTCTTTTACCTGAGAGAATCCTTCAATAGCTTCCTTTACCCAGTCCCAAAAAGCAGTGTGTGTGTGTGTGTTTGTGTGTGTTTTCATCCAGCTGATGCTCTCACGATGGGGCTACATTTTTTGAAAGCAAGCATGAGATAATTATTTCCCACATAAATGCATAAATAAGATCTGATGGGACGAGGAATTTTGCCGAAAGGTAAACTCACTCACTTATTGCACTTCATTAAAAAAACATTTTAAATGTCACTAAATGTCTTTTGCCTAAAGGCTTGCTTGTTTTTCGGGTTAAACTAATTTAAAACACATTAAATGTTTGTAAAGGCAATTGGTAAGCGGTGCAATTTATATTTATATAAATATTAAATTTTTTCATGATTATTACAACCGAAAATTATTGGTTGTCTTGGGCCATTCAAAGTGCATGTTATATAAGTGCTCTAGTTGGTAGGTTGAAGACATCTCAATGGGTCAAGATAACTTGCTAATGCTACACACACCCCACAGATATAGAGACATCAACCACCCAGATTATTCCTTAACATTACATTAACTTGGTCGCATGATAGAAATAGTAAAGCTTCACAACTATGTTGCAGAAGGACTTAAAAGTTTTGGGCTTGGGCTAAATCTTGGAATTTGAGGCTCTGTCTATGGCCTTCGAAATGATCCCACAAACTAGGAGAGCATCGCATCAAGCTGACATAAGATATAGCAGTAGAAACACATGTACACAAAGGTTGCACACACACATCACTTTTTGAGCAGTTTACAAAATACAGCACAACTTGTAGAATCCTTATTCTCAACAACAGCCCCAGTGCCCCTCCAACTTGCTCTCAGAGGCCCGGTCGGACTAGACTACCGTTAAGAGATTCGGACCCTTGGGTAGTCCTGACCCTCTCCAGTTCCCACACAGGATAGAAAAGGGTCTTTTTGGGTCATTCAACGAACCTCTGGAAAATCCAACCGGGCCAGATTTAATTTCATAAGCGAGACTGTCTCGTTGTTGTTGTTCTTGTTACGTTGAGTTTATATCTTTCCGAGGGAGCTGGAGGGAACTTGCATAGACATCTTGCTACTTGCATGTCTTCACAAACTCTACATTTGGCATAAGGGGGGGGGGACCAAAACACAACCATAAAAACCAAAAAAACATCACAGACATTCTCCACCCCTGTCCAATGTGTCTCAACCATGGTCTCAACATGTGAGAATATCAACAGGATCATAATATCGAATGGAAGGGGATATGGGAGCCCTGCAAAGCCAGCCTTTAAATCATCAGTCTCGCTATTTTTGGGTTTAAAAAGAACACAATTTGCTTGAGTTAGATTTTAATTAGAATCAGTCAGAGAAAACAATATGGCCGACATTTCTAACCGTCATCATCTTAGCCTCCATTTACACTTCATAATTTAAATAGCTGTCTAGAGAAGGTAAAGGTAAAATCCATCCAAGAAATACTCAAGATTGATCAAAATAGAATTGCTGAAACAAGGTATTTTTTAGATGCATTCTGGCCTGATGTTTAATGGGTGTAAATGCATATGTAACTACGTCAGTGAATTATCTGTAGAAAATTATCTTACATTTTTTGTTTCCTTTGCTACTGGGCGCTTAAATTGCGCTGAAATTAGAGGTTCGATTTTAAGATTTTTCCAAGTGTTTGTATCATGTTATGGAAGTTAGCAAACAGCTTCAGGTACATTATAACCGCACTGTTGACTGGAGTAGGGCCAACTTTGATATACATCTAGCCTGGGAGTATCAACATGGATTGCAATCAGTGTTGTGATTTGGCCAATTTTGATGCATTCATCAAAAGTTTCATGAATCAATTTGGATTTTTTTAAAATCTGGAAACAAGAGACAAGAAATAACAAGTGTAAAAGTCCCTCTATCGATCCCTGTTGTTTAAATTGTTGTGGTCTATAGTTTGTTTTCTTCCACTACTTATTGTCAAAACTGAATTAGCAAGACTTTCAGGCTGGCTTCTTGAGGGCAAAATGAACAAATAGGGAAATCCATTTCTGGACTTTTTCCAGTTACGATGTGTGGGTGTGTTGTTGCCAGGTTTAAGTGTTACATACGCCAAATAAGAACTTGCTTAGGTACTTTTCATATATCTCCCTCTCCCACTTTTCTCAACAAAAACCAACTCACAGGCCTCCTAAAACCTGGCAACAAGCACATTGATAGTGTGGAAAAAGCTCTCCATAGATGTCCATATAGTGTCTCATGTTGTTGTGAGAATATGAAAGGGGTACGAATCTATCTCTTTGCAAACAAGAAGAGGCACAGGGTTCATGATTAATGTCACGGGGCACTTTCTGAATATGGACACGGCATGCACATGTGAGAGAGAGAGTGCACACATATACACAAACGAATGAACATTTTTTTACACATTACTTTGCTTTTTTCTTTTCTTTTCCACTTAACATGACAGCGGGATGGAGCGGTTAAAATGTACTTTTGTTGCAATAAATTCTTGAGTGTTTTTTATGTATGTTATTGTATTTACATCCTTAGTTAAGGCCAAAAAACAAAGAAAAAACAAAAACGAAACAACGTTAATGAAATAAAAAATGAAAATCATAAAAACAGAAAACATACAAAAATACATAACATAGTATATTGCACCTTGCAGACGGGCAATATAATATTCTCAGTTTTGTTGGTTGTTTTTCTTGTAACACCACTTTATTATCCTTTTGTTGCTGGTGTGTGGAAGGTAGGTTTGTGGGTGCAGGGCTCAGGTCCAGCCCCCTCCTGTCAGCTACATTCAATACCATAAAACACTCAGCCATTACAAAAGTATTTTTATCCCTCAAGTCTCCGCGCCGTTCACATTTTGAGTTAACTGACTATAGACTGTGCCTTTTTAGGTTGGAGAATCGTATCGTTTGCAGATGATATAATAATTTCTCGCAAACGTTTTTTAAATGTTTGCGACGCATCTCCCGTCATTCAAGAACCAAATCAATAACTAAAATAGAGCAAAAGCTTGAGGGAAAAAGGCCTTTTGTAGCTTGTACTGATGGCGTACACACAAGCACATATTTATCTTTAACATATACATTTGTTTTTTTAAAATCTATATATGCATCTCTGAACGTTCACATGTGCCTGCGTTAATATGACTCCTCCCAAGTTCCTTTGAGTTTTGTGTTGTGTGAGGTATGACAAGATTGTTTATTTTTTTTTTATATTTTTCAGTTTCTGTTGCATTATTTTTCCTGTTTAAGTTTATTTTTTATTTTTTTAATCTCTCCAAAGTTGGATTTCATAAAAAAAAGAAACAAAATATATATATATATAAAAAAAACAACGATATTCCTGTTTTTGTTGTTTGTAAGTTTTTTCCTCCTGATAAAAGGGGGACGGACAGCTGGACAGACATATAGACAAAGAGATCAGTTGGCTTATCAACACAAACTGTAGATGTGAAAAATAAGTGAAATATTTTCTATGTTACACTGCACGCAATGGTCAAAAGTGACTACAGGTGTTGTTGTATTTTTTTTTTTACATTTTTTTTTTTACACAGAGCAGGTTTTAAGCGTCAAAAAACAAAAACAGAAAAAAATTATAAAACAAAAAAATATCTCCAATAATTTTTTGTTCAGGAGTCTCTTTTTCATTTTAAAGTTCATTTTGTTTGTATGGATTTATAATCATTTCATATATCGTTTTTTTCTCTCTCTCTTAATCTTAATCAGACTCAGAAGGTAAAGCAGCATTATAACCCCTTCTGTCACACACACATACTGTACCCAGTCAGCTCACGAGAAAGAAAAAAAACAGAGATCAATAGTCTTTTTTCTTCTTTTTTCTCTCTCCTTTTCAGTTCTTTTACAAAGATGTGTTGGACTTCCGAAAACCTGCATTTCTGGAATGCAGGGATCTCTTCTCTGATCCTTATCATATGAAGTTGTGGGCGGTTATCCTTTTTTTTGGGAGGGAGCTGAGGTGGGTGGGTGGGTGGTTGGGGGCACATTTGGGGGTTGCCGAGGGAACTGAAGAGTATACACCATCTTCCCCTTTCTTCCGAGTGTTTGTTAACATCACCCATGTCGAAAATGGCAAATTCCTGTCCCATGCGTTTTTATCCTATATTTCGCACATCCACAACATTCTCGCGCTCAAGTCTGTCATTCCCATATCGCTGCTACTGCTTCAGATCTATATCCGTGAACATTCATCCGGTGGTTTTTGCCGCTCTTAATAAAGGGCAAGTTTATGGCCAGCCTTGTCTCACAAGGGGAGAGGCCCTGGATCCTCGATTGATGTCAATGATTCTGGTGCCAAACTTTGGGGGTGCGTCCCACTCCGCTGTGAGTGGGTACGATCGCTATAAGTGCTTAAGGGAAGAGGGAAGGGGACAAGAGGAGGATGTTGATGATAGATGGTTTGGAATTCAAAATGTCACATGGGCTAATAAGTACTACATGGAGAATAGATAAGTGCTACACAGCCCTTCTAGCCTCCTACATGCGGGGATCTCTCTCCACACCTAGCACGGTTAGTTAAGGGGCGAGTTAAGGGGTATCATGTGCTGCAAGTTTAATACTGACAATGATACAGGTTTGGGACTGAGCCCACTGCGAATGCCAGCCTCTGTTACACAGAGAGGCCAAACAAATTCCAAAATGTCTCACGTTTTACACATGGAAACCATTCGACAATTTTGTTGCTTCAACTTTGATTGCTTAAGGGGGGAGGACTGCTGCAGTAGTGCAAAAACTCCCAACACCAGCCTGGCTGAGTCGGGGGTTTGTGAGGAGAGTGATGGAGGGTGCCATTCATTCAGAGCTAGGCTCCAGAAAGGGCAGTGTCATGAGTTAGGGTAAGACAGGGCAGGTGATGGGTCTCTATGAGTGGTGATAATGCTTGTGGAAGGGTGGGGGGAGGGGGGGCGGGTCTTTAGACTTTGCCATTGAGGCCAAAGGTGGTGGTCCAGTTCCTCTCTCCTCCCCAGACGTTTTAGAAGTGGGCGTGGCCATCTCTATGACGATCTCCCACGATTCCTGCCACACGTTACTGCTTAGACTCCTCTGAGGGGAGCAGGTCAGCCTTCCTGTTCAACCCAGTATGAACTACTGCTCGGCTTTCAGTATAAAATAGATTTCTCTTAGTCTCTCTCTTTTCATTTGTTCTCTTCTTTGTGAGAGAGGTAAAACACCAGTTAGGCTCGGCCCCAGAATAAGAATGAACAGAGTGGGCTTTTCCGTATAATCAAATAATCATTCTAGAATGGTCATTTGGCTATAGCACACGACCATGATATCCGCCATGGATGCTTGCTTAGTTAGATACTACTGTTATAGTGGTGAGCATTGGTGAAGTGCACAAGACTAAAGGAGCTTTTCGAGTTGCCTTTTTGAAGAGGCCTCTTTTCAGTTGGGGACATTCCACCTTTTAAGGTCTAATGCACAGTCCATGCATGAAAGAAAAACTTAACTACATCAAAGTATTTAGTGAGATCCAAATGGCGGGCATCGTAGGTGTCAAACTGAAACCCTTTCTGTACATGCTAATTGAGAGGACGTAGCCACCATGGGTTTCTAGCTTCTCTCAGTTATCAATCCTCTTGCTGCTTGCTTAGATACGGTGTCAGCCGGGCTGCTCCTCCACACTGTCCTTTGTCACTTCTGTGAGTCGATTCTCCCAAGTTGATAGAAACAAGGTGAAGCCAGATTTCAAAAGATGCCACTTGGTCCCATATAACAAAAAGAGATAAACCCAACTGTAATGGGTTCCATTCCCCGGAGTCCGTACAACTCTTTCCCAGGGGGATGGCTGGCCCTCCTGTCTTCAGTGGTATTTTCATTTCAACCAAGTGATAGCACTGAGGGTGGGTGTGTGAGTGTGTGTGTGTGCGCCGTCAGTGTTTTGTCTCTCCGTGACTACACGTGTGCACATATGCATTTGTGTTGTTTTAATCTACACATGTGCCAACTGGGATGGTGTGTGTGTGTCTGTGTGTTGAGGCTGTGTCCACAGAGGTGAGGTAGTGCCTGACACCACATAGCCTGGGGGGGGGTGTCCACTTTGAGGTAAATGGTAGAAGCCTTCTTGGCATTTGCCTGCTTTCAGTGATACAAAAAAATAAAAAAAGGCAAATGAGTATGGAAGCCTTGAGGGGCCACACTGAGTTGAGTCCGTGAGGAGAGGACTCGGTACAAGCCCTGCAGGTTAGGGCTGTATATATATATTTATATATATATACATATTTCGACACCGCCACGCAGTGCATACAGTAAAATGAGGCATTTACGTTACTCTGAGGTGATGTGTGTTTTTCATGTTTGTGTGTGTGTGTGTGTGTGTGTGTGTGTGTGTGTGTGTGTGTGTGTGTGTGTGTGTGTGTGTGTGTGTGTGTGTGTAGATAGAGAGAGAAAGTGTGTGTGTATGTGTGTGAGATGAGCTTAGCCGTCCTGCTGTCGGTAGCTGCTATCCTAACCCTCCTCTGAGAGCTCTCGGGGGAGATTTACGTCTGACCCCTGGGCTCTGAGTCTGCAATCCGTTGTTAAATCTCATCTCCTCTTTCTATCACCACACCTCCCTCTCTCCCTTCCCCTCTACTAACTCCTTTCTTTACTTCCCTCAATGCAGTAACTCCTTGGAGAGAGAGAGAGAGAAGGGCTTAATTGTCATTCATAAGACGGCAGGTTGCTGGCTCAAGCAGCACTGGCAATGACAAGGCAAGTCTGCAGCTTGTGTGTGTGTGTGTGTGTGTGTGTGTGTGTGTGTGTGTGTGTGTGTGTGTGTGTGTGTGTGTGTGTGTGTGTGTGTGTGTGTGTGTGTGTCACAGGAGCCGGTCCAATGACACAAAATGAAGGTAGATATGGAGCCATGGTCTGCACGTTTTTTTTGTTTGTTTCAAAGGTAGATAACACAATTTCATTTAAACTGGAGTAGCCTTGTATAAATATAGCACCGGTGTGTTTCTCACTGTAATCTACAAAGGAGAACAATACGAATCTTCCCAAAAAAAAACAGCTGGAACGGCTCAGATTGAGTTAGAGGAAAAAATTGATAAAATTATCTGGTAGCTCTGCTGAAGTTTCACTGTGCAGTATTTTGCTGATTGTGTGTGTGTGTGTGTGTGTGTGTGTGTGTGTGTGTGTGTGTGTGTGTGTGTGTGTGTGTGTGTGCGTATGACTGTGAGCAATAACATCACGGAAGAAGAAGTATATCGATTAAAAAACAATGTCACAGATGTCCATATATTCTCTGAAGTATCCTGCATTAACACTTATTCAGAAATAATACTGAGACAACATGGGCTTCAGAATGACCTCTACAAAAAGAACCAGAGAAATAACCTGCAAAGAGTGCGCTGCTCTGAAGAACAGAGGTGGAACAGGCTGTGGCAGTGTGTGTGTGTGTGTGTGTGTGTGTGTGTGTGTGTGTGTGTGTGTGTGTGTGTGTGTGTGTGTGTACGTGTCTTGGCAAAATGGCTACAACTCTGACTGTAGATAAGACATCATGCTCTCAGACAGAAGGGCCCCCCAAACACGGATTTCCTTAAAAAAAAAAAAAACAAGGGTTAAGAAAAAAAGGAGGAGAAAGAGGTGGAGGAGAGGTGGTGTTTTGTGAAATAAAACAAAATTCCTCTTTGTTTGCTTTGAAAAATCTCCTGTTGTTGTTGTTGTTGTTGCAGGTGTGTTGTTGATGTTGTTGATGTTTCCATTAGCGATGGTTTTCCAGTTTGTTTTTTTAAAATCCACATTACAGTAAAATGTGTGAGAAACGTTGGAGAATTTTTTTTCGCAGAATACATCCAAATGAGGACTCTCCCGCCATCCTTTAACCCTCAAGAATAACCCAAAAAAAACAGAACAACGACCGATGGCCCTTCCCACATCTACTCCTCAGTTTTGCACTGGCTTCCTTTTTCCCTTTGCGTTTTTAAGTGGCAACTGTTGTAGTTTTGAAGTTTTTTTTTGCAGTTTTTTTTTCGATTCTCTCAATGTCACACTTCCTGGTCCTCGAATACCTCCAGGAAAAGCGGAGGGAAGAGTTCGTTGGGACACTCCACTTTCATGTGTAGGAAGCGGCTTGCGTGGCAGGCTCCGATCATCCGCAGGTCTGTCACTTTCATGAGCAGCTTGGGCCAGAAGTGGGGAATGTTGTGCTTGCGGTAGTTGATGTAGTGCTCGAACGCCAGCAGATACGTCTCCTGGCACTTCTCAATCTTGTCCATGCTGGTCAGGCCCGAGCGGTCTGGTGTCAAAAAAAATAAAGGAAAGGAGAAGGAGAGCATTTAAAAAAAGTGATTTACCATATTTCTTCTTCATCATCATCATTTTTTTTTTTTTTTTCAGTTTAAAAGATTTTTTTTGTATGTGAAACAATACAAGGAACCACAAAGTGATACAAGACATACAGGCCTGAGCGGTCTGGTGTCAAAAAAAAGGAAAGGAGAAGGAGAGCATTTTAAAAGTGAGTGAATATACTACGTGAGAGTATGATATCCTACACCAGGGTTCCTCACTGTTTCATTTCTCTTTACTTTAATGATTATTCGTAGCCTGTAATATGTTTTAGGTAGCTCTTCTTTATATTAATTTAATTTTCTAAATGTTACTATTATTTCTATATGTACAGCTGTTTGTTAAGTTATATTTTGTTATATGTACATATTGTTCTGACGTTCTCCTTTGTTAATATACGTAACATTAGTAATATTTGTAATATTGTAATGCTTTGGCAACACTGTTTGTTTACCACAATAGTCATGCCAATAAAGCTTTTTGAATTTGAATTAGAATAAGCTGTCATCATAATCACAATGTAATTCTGACACTTTCATATGTTATTATGAACAATCACCAATAGGAAAGACGCTAATGTTGGAGTGAAAAGGGTATTGGTGACATTACTTTAATACCAAATGCTGCTTGAAAGTCACTCATCAAGTCTGATTCCCCTTTGAATATGTCAAAAACTCGATTAACTTTCATCATTTCTAATGAACAAATGAAACAAATGCGGTACATAATTTAACATAAAGATAAATCTCGAGGATGAAACAGAGATGTGAGAGCAGTTTTTGACAGTTGACGGGCCAGGGAACACTACATTTCTTTGTGAAAACCTAATTAGAGTTCATAACGAAAATAAAATGGGTTCTGACAAGTTGAAAGGCCTGGTGTCACTTCATAGAGGCACAGTGGAGTTATTTCTATATTGGCCCTTTAATTCCCCCCTGGTCTCATTACATTCAATAAAGACACACACACACACACACACACACACACACACACACACACACACACACACACGGAGAAAAGAGTTCCCTTATATAAGCGTCAGGTAGCAGTAAAGCTGTCAGCTAGCTGGTTTATTATATTACCACTCAACAGTGGAGGTGGTTAGATAAAAGTCACTCAGACCATGTGTTATTGGTCAACGGTGTACATTTGAGTGTCAAAGTTCAAGTTAAAGGTGCTACGAGAAACTTTTAAATATTTCTGAAACAGTTTCATTTTTCCTTTGATGATCATCAATGACATGTAACAGCAAACGAGACCATCAGTGCAAAAGAATGCTATTTTTATATAGTTTTTCTTAATGCCTTTGTCATGGGTACACTCACCCAGGAACTACAGCTGGCATAGTAGAAAACACTACCGCTTTTGTCCAAAGGTGGCGCAAGAGTTAACACAAACTGAAAGTTTCTCGTTGCACCTTTAAATTTTAAACAAAAGTTCTTCCCTCGCCCTGAAGGAAGACTTTAATTACAGATTTGACAAGATTAATTCACTAATTTCCTCTGCCAGATTTCCCATGTTTTAAGGGGCAATTTTTTTCATTAATTCTATACTTAATTTTCACTAATTTGATTACATTTTATTAAATTACTTTTTCATTCACTTGTGGATATGATACCCTGATGATTATTATATAACCTTTTCTTTTTGCCAGTGGCCAGACATATACAAACCCTCACTCCTATCATTTCAGAACCCAGAGCAAATTATAAAACCAAACAGTGCAGGAGTTTCTACAACGAACAATGAACTTTTTAATCACATTTGGGATGTACCTCAGATTCCCTCACTGAATATGTATGTGGAAATTCTTCTTCTTCTTCTTCTTCTTCTTCAGGCCATAATTGCATTTGGATTCATTATAGGACACAATATATGCTGCGTAAAGCATCGGCTAATGAGTAGAAAATGTGGAGTGTAATGGAACTCTGTCTCAAGGACAAAGACCACTGAAAATTTGCATATACATTCAATTAAATTCAAACTCCTAGACAACTAATATCATAAGCAGACAAGTTAGTAAATGCACCGTCATGTAGGCTAGCTTAAAGCCCCTGTAAACCCAAATCCACAAGATCCTTTTACAGGTATGTCATTTGGGGAGTTAGTTGCCTGATAGTAAAGGATCTGAAAAGAGTTAAGCATATTTATCAATCCAAATGAAAGATATCGTCATTTAAGTTTGATAAACTTTACAGAAATTCAGTTTAGATAAGGTGGGATATGCTGAGGTTCTTAGGACAAAATAAGTGCCATGGCGAGCGTTGTTACGGCCACGCCCACATAGTCCTGTCGAAACGCTGTAGATAGTAAAAAAAGTGTCATGGTCTGCCTATGTCTTGTCTTGTTTTGGTGTTACCCGTGTTTCCTGTTTTATTTTGGTATGTCTGTCTTGTTCCTCCCCATGTCCTGTCAAGTTTCCCTCCTGTTTGATTACTGCTCCCTCCCCTAATGTGTTACACCTGTGTCTCGCTGTGTCTTGTATACAGTATATACTCCTTGTGTTCCTTTGTTCCTTGTCTGTGCATTATGGTTTTTCGTGTCAGTGTAAAAAAAAAATACAAAATGTATGAAAAAAATAGAAAACCGAAATCAACACCAGCAAATTCACTAACCCAGAATTTATTGAGACACCCAACTTTGATGTCATATATTAATCTCCTAACTATTTTAGACCAAGTTCACAGAGGCGTTTAAAGTCTTAAAATCCAAACAACACATACCTGAGCTCATGAGCAGCACGGCTTGCAGCAGCGCCACCTCTGTGTCGTCCAGGTTGAACTGCGCGAGGCTTTTGCCCAAATCAAAGATGGCGTCCGACACCACGCCCAAGCCGCCATTCTTCAGCTGCTCGCGCTTCACCGCCATCTCCCCGCTCAGTGTCAGCGTCTCGCTCTCCGGGTCGTAACGCATCGCCGCTCGCAGGGACATGATCTCCATACAGCAGCCTTTCAACAGGATGATCTGGTCCTCACAAGGGAGCTGGGGAGAGGGGAAAAGAAGGTTGTTGTTAAATGCAATATTATGATTACAATAGTGGATGTAAATAACATATTGGGTGTAGATAATTCATAGTCTGATTTTTACAGGAAGGAAGGAAGAAGTTATGGAGCATAATTTCATAGTTCTTAAACTAAACTTTTGGCCCTGCCGTTGTGAACAACAACAGTGAAACAGTAACTTTTCAGGGAAGCTTTCTAACTTCAAACAGTATTCCAGGGATCACATTTTCCCTGTTACGGAAATGAGTTTATTCAGTTATGAGAATATACCTTAGAAAATGTTCCCTTCTCTGACACACCAAAAGTTACACAATACATCTTTAAGATCTCGGCAAAATAATTAAGTTTGTGCCCAAGTTTTATCAAGTCACTTTATCAGGATTTATAAGAAACGAAAGGAGGAAGCGGGAAGAAACCAAAGGGCAACACGTAGGGCACAGACGTTGTCTAATGAAACATTTACGAATTTAGGTGGAAAATGACGATACGTGTCGTCCCACTGATGAACCCAGATTAGTATTAATACAGCCTGATTTATATGGATATTAGTACTTCTGGGTTGAAGCCTGTGTGATTAAAACTGCATTCGTGCTAGAATGAATCGCACTTTAAATGAATGCAAGAGCTTGTTTCTTTCTTCCCCTCCTACCCCTCCTGACTGCAAAGTAGATTAATTGGCATTCAACCGACTTGATTTGGTCTTGTTAATTTTAGTACCTGGAGGGCTTTGCTTTCAATTTTATAGTGGCTGGGAGAGTGCTGGCTTTGTGTCTTTGCATCCGTAATGCATCGGTAATTCATTGCGGTGCCACGAAACGGATCTAATGCGAGCTGTAACAGGTTCCCTCTTTCATCAGATTTGATTTTTTTTTCATTACATAATCTATTATATTTTGAATAAAAGATAACACATTAAAAAAAAGACTTGATTGTCCTTATCTGCTTATTCATCTCAGAAACTAATAGAATAAAAAAAGGAATATATTGTAGTTTTCACTGGAATATGAAAAGTAGTAGGCCTATGCATCATCTAAGACATTTTTTTTATATATTAAAACATGGCGATTTAAGATATGCTCATTCTTCGGTAATTGATTATAGTTACAACATCAAACGTACACACACACACACACACACACACACACACACACACACACACACACACACACACACACCGCAGCTGTGCCACTAGACAATACGTGAGCTACCCTGATAATTATCCAATCCCACAATGTCTCACCTCTCACAGCTGGGACAAAGAACATGATTACATCTTGTTAATTAATGCTGGGCAACAAGAAGTTCCACTCTGGTCGTCACCGGTAACAAAGGCTAATTAACGGGTTTACTTTCTTAGGCCAGACACACCGTAGATTGTGTATATTGTGTGTGTAAACGATCAGCATATTAACCTATGTATGCCTTTTATAATGTGTGAAATCGCCTTATGGAATTGTTCCCTTACATTTTCTACTTGCTTACTTCAGTGGTGGATGATGCCATCTTAATTAATTACGCTTTTTGTTCTTGAAGGCCACCATAGCTTAAGTAAATACACCTTTATTTCACACAGCACCTTTTAATATCCATTAAACTCCTCCATCAATGGCGATTTAAAGTAATGACTTGATTTGTGTTATTGAGATGGTGCAAAGGTTTCTTTGTTTGTGTCTGTGGTTTTAGGGAAAAAAAAAGAAAAAAAGATATTGTCGAAAAAAATTTAAATTAAAAACCAGCGCCTCTCACCTCAGAGAACATGGGCAGTTTTTTGGCAAAGTCGACGACCCTGGTGATGGCAGGAGTGATGATCTTGGTGAACTCGCTGAAGGCTTCCAGGTCCACCTTGTCTCCGTCCGACGTCGGGGCAACCGGAGACTGGCCGATCTTCTCTGGCTGTAATGGGGCACAAATAGAAAGAGAACAGTCGAAATATGCCCACCGAAAGTAGATTAATCCGCAGCTGAAAATAGACCCCAAACTAGTAACAAACTATAATGTATACTTGTATATACTAGTAAAAACAAGTGTTAATAGGTTTATTCAGTTAAACTGATTGCCATATGAAAACGTTGTACATTAGAACCAGAAACTGTTGACTATCGATGTATGGGCTAAGACTCCTTAAGACTTGAAGAACACAAACAAATCAAATAAGATTAAAGAAGAATCGATAAAGGAGCGGTGTGTGGGGCTTCAGATTAAAACACAACAGAGGAAAACACAACAGTTTTTAAAGACTTTTATACCTCTGTGTGCTTTCCTGCTTCGGAAGACAAATTAAAAAACGATTTATCAGATTCAGACGGAAAACTAGGGCTTGGAGAAAAGCAGTGGGACATGTCACCACACAGATAAATGCTCACTGCTGATCAGTAATACATATGTTTACAGAAGTGTGTGTGTGTGAGCCGGTGTGTGTGTGTGTGTGTGTGTGTGTGTGTGTGTGTGTGTGTGTGTGTGTGTGTTTTGTGACTATAAGAAATATTGTCTCCACAGTCCACTGGATAAAGTGTGTGTCAAGGCCAAAGTCATTTATTGTGGGGGGCCCTGTTTCAACAATAAATGGGATAAAAACGAGATAAAAACAAAAGGAATAACCACCTCACAATGGAAACAATCTATCATTATACGGATGGAGCTGAATTGCATAAATCAGTTGAGCTTTACAACTTAGCCACCCCAACCCCTGTGTTGCACAGCGGACAGCTTGAGCAATTATGGAAAATTTGAAATAATCGTAGTAATGACTGTTGATAGACTGATTGCAACTACTCCAAAAGTAAAGGCGTTAGTGTTAGGGTTTAACTGTTATGAAACCACTGCATTGGTCAATTTTTTTTCAATGTGGAGTAAAAACGCCACGATTTCAAGTGGAGAAGCTGGGAAAAGAAAACCGCAAGACAGAGCTAGCACGGGTTCAACTCTGTGTCAACGAGTTACCGCTGACACACATGATAGAACCTAATATGATAATGAAGATGAATGAGTTTTAATGTCAAATCTATTTAAAGGGGGTTTGTTGACCTCTGAGCATTCTGACGGCCTGAAAGTTTAACATGTAAATATTATCTGTTGTGAGTTTTTTACTGCCTATTATCTTAGCTCTGTGACCATGGTAACAGAGGGTATTTTGGAAGTCTTCCCTTTTTTGGAAGCAGCCTCGACATACCCCAATCAGAAAAACATTATTTTTTTGTTCTAGGGGAATTGTTATCAAATTTGAACTTTTGCTTTGGGTTAGGCTTTAAGGGTGTGGGTCCCATTATGTTTTCAAGCTAACAAGTCCCAGCTATAGTCATTTTGAAAGCATGTGCGGACTCTTAGTTCAGCATGTTCAAACTTCAATTATTCAATAACTGCTAATGGAAAAACCACAGAGTGCTAAGAGCCTTATGCATGTTCTCCTAATGGTCCAAGAACAACTCACAGGCTAACATTGTGTTATGTGTTTTAAGGTGTGAATTTTAGGCAAATTTAACAGCGTAGGGGTTAAAATATTTTGTAGAAACACATTTTCTCAACTTGCATCCAGTGGCGTCGATATATAATAATTGTACTATACTTTAATATTATTTTTTGGGCATTTTTATGCTATTTATTAGACAGAGATTAAATGGGGCAGAGAGGGGGAATGACATGCAGAAAACGACTATGGGCCGGATTTGAACCCATGGTCTGCTGTTAAGAGGACTGAGCCTCTATGGGGTGGGCACTCAAACCTCTTACCTATAGTGTGCAGTGATTGTAGGAGAGTTTGATGGAGTGCTTGATCAATTTTAAAGAAATCCATGTTCACTTACACAAGGTGCAAACTCACCACTAATGCAAAAAAACACTTTCAAAACACTCCAAATGAACACATTAAATAAAGATCTATATCTCACCTTCAAAATATCGATAAAAAAGCATCTGGTTATAATATCGTTGAATACACTGAATGCTGAGGTGATAAGAACACCGCAAGAATGTGGTTCTGAAAAATGCTGATGTTCTTCTGAAACGTTCAACAGAAACCATATGTTCCTCGGTGCACACACACACACACACACACACACACACACACACACACACACACACACACACACACACACACACACACACACACACACACACACACACACACACACACACACACACACACTTCTTTTAGTTGAATAGCCAAGCAATTTGAATTGAATTGAATTTGAAGCATAACAATTTTAGCTGCAGCCGGTTGAGCTAGTGTCCTAATAAAATCGCATAATGTTGCCGAGTCCAGTATCAAATTAAATGACTTTTAATTAAGTTAATGAGTTCACAACCACAGTAGGATTTATGCTCCACTAGGCCTGGAAAACTAAATGAACAGAGCAGAAAATGGGCACTGACCTTTACACACAATAGGAACAAAAAGGATAGTTATAGATAGCATCCTGCATACATTAGAAATGTGGGTGAATTAATATTTTTTGCATTCATTAGCTTAATGTCTTGAATCTTGATGTATTTTCTGTGTTTTTACTGTCTCTTAAATGCATTTTCTAATGTCTAATCTTGTATTGAATGCCCCTGTAAAGCACTTTGAATGGTCTTGTGTCTGAATTGTGCTATAGAGATAAACTTGACTTGCCTTGTGTGTAGTAATATCTCCAAGAAAAATATAAAAAATGTTTCAGAGTCCAGGTATTTTTTTTTTTACCTATGATATGGGGTTGTTGATCTTGGCTACACACACCTGACACCAACTGGATTCAAGAAAAACAGACTATTTCTCAACTGTTTTATATTTTTTTTGGCATATTTTTCATAAAAACAGGCTCAAACATGCAAATTTTATATAGTCTTCTAGGTAATAAGTCATTTTTTTCAACACATGTTTCTCAAATAAAATAGTACTACCTCTAGACAGATGTGTGAGACGTGCCTGAACACACACACACACACACACACACACACACACACACACACACACACACACACACACACACACACACACACACACACACACACACACACACACACACACACAGGTCTGAGTAACACACTATTCTCTCTCTCTTTCCTATTCTCTGTGGTCAGGCATCTGGAAAGAGCTTTTACAAGAGATTTAGTGATTCAGCTTGTACACAGAGTGTGTGTGTGTGTGTGTGTGTGTGTGTGTGCCTGCAGATGTGGAGGCCTGGTTGCATTCAGCCAAATAATACATTGAGTAAGACACACACACAACGAGAGAAGCAGGTTTTAACTGTAAGCCGCGGTGGAAACAGATAAACCATTAAGGTCTCTAGTAGCAACAAGCTAAATCGGTTGGTGTTCAGGTGCATCCGTCCACGGCCAATTAGCTTCCAGAATGTGACGTGATGTGAAATGAAAATAAACTCAAGAGCTTTCAGGAAGGTGACGATGAACTCACTCAAATGTCCTGCTCGAGGGTGAAGTGTATATGAATGTAGTCCTGAAAAAAAAACTAAATCTATGATAATAACCAACATCTTTACAGGTTGCCTGGACAACAATTCTTTACATCTTTTCAACAGCCCTTTTTTGTTTCCTATCAAGTAAAGGTTCGGTATGTTTCTTAAGAATACAATAGATCATAACTATCATAATTTGAGTGGCTCCTTCCAAATACAAAGCCGAATATCGCAAAATAGCGCAACATGCTATATATTATCATATTCATTTTGAGTGTGTTTCAAAACCTGATCCACCCATTGCATTTCATCCCCTCTGCTTCCCTTCCTTCTCCCAACTTATGCAACCGTCTTCTGCTTGACTTGACGCATATTTACTGTAATCAGCGCTTCAGACCACACAGTCATCCTTGAGTGGCTAACTGGCTATAGTCATATGTGAGCTAATAGAGCGCTGTATTAGGATCCATGTCACCGCTAGCATTTCCTTTAGCTTTGCCTGTACCCACGGGACTATAAAAAGGCTAATTCCCGCTCGGCTTAGCATGCTAATTCATATTCAGGGGTTCAGCAAACTGTAGCCTCAAGAGCCCGGCTAGCTCACGATACTGTTTGTGTGAAATTAAAACTGTTATCCTTTCAGATGAGGCGAGCTCACGGGCTGAGATAGGCAGGATTTCACAGTAGTAATGTGTTACTAAGCTAATGAGGCTTTTAAATCCTGCTCATTGCAAACTATGGCTCAAGAGACAGGGCTTCATACAAGTCTGTTACAAGTACCTTAAAGGTGCAGTCAGTGATTCTGGAGAATGTGTGTTCAAAATCAGTGAATATCTCCTCAACAATATGCTACCTGTCTGTACAGTGTGTGTGTGTGTGTGTGTGTGTGTGTGTGTGTGTGTGTGTGTGTGTGTGTGTGTGTGTGCTGAAAAAAATTATAATCCAGTGTTATTGTTATTGTTACTAATAATAATAACCTATACTTTCTCACTGTAGCCGTCAAATGCTAAATTTGAGTTTTGAAACGCACGTAAAGATATCCCTATTCTAGAAGCCTTACACCTCCACACACATGTACATTATCCTCATACGGCCCCTTCTCATGACAGCTATGACGTCATTCCTGTTGCCTAGCTACTCCCTCCACAAAGCTTGTCACCACACACACACACACACACACACACACACACACACACACACACACACACACACACACACACACACACACACACACACACACACACACACACACACACACACACACGCTTTCAGGCCCCTCGACCGAAAACCCCTCCTGTGTTCTCAAGAGTGCCCTATGGACTGAGGCCTCTTCCTATTTATACAAGTTTAAAGGTGCACAATGTAACTTTTGATATGTCAGAGAAGTGCGCACACACACACACTCCTCACAGGGTGCAAGGTGTAATTCTTGCGACCCTGAGTGACCCACTGTTACAGTATATCACAATCCTAAGGGTGAAACACTGAACCAACACATTTCTCACATCCCAGCACAGCCACCGACACCTCTCTCTCTCTCTCTCTCTCTCTCCGCCCCGGTGTAGGTTTCAACCAAATATAATAAACGCCTTGATTTGGCTGTGAGGTCAGCTCTCAACACTGCTGTGAAATTGTTAACGAGCGCTCAGAAACTTGGGTAAGCATCAGTGCCAAAAACATGAGGTCAGTGTCTATCTGTGTGTGTGTGTGTGTGTGTGTGTGTGTGTGTGTGTGTGTGCGGCGTGTGTGCATGTGAGTGTGTGTATTTGTGTGTGTGTGACAGTGAATGAGTGTGTGTGTGTATGAGGGAGTCAGTGTGTTTGTGTGTGTGTGTGTTGTTATGTGTGTTTGTGAGACAGTATGTGTGTGTGTGTGTATATGAGTGAGTGTGCGTGTGTGTGTGTGAGTGACAGTGAATGAGTGTGTGTGTGTGTCAGACAGTGTGTGTGTGTGTGAGTGTTTGAGACAGTGTGTGTGTGTGTGAGTGAGCAGGGGGAAGACCGATCACCGCCAGACAGGGCTGTCCCGGGTTAATGTGATCACTAGCTCAGCGGGAGGACAGGTTGAGAGAGTGAGGGAACTCTGGCTGTCAGCATCCGTACACTGCCAACTTGGAAAATGAGCGCTCATGGATACGGAGGGGTTGAGATAAGGGATATTGAAACGGATGGGGAACGGTTTGGATAAACAAAAAGAGAGAGAGAGGGATAGAGAGAGAGAGAGAGAGGGATAGAGAGAGAGGGAGAGAGAGGGGAGCGAGAGAGAGGGAAAGAAAGAGAGAGAGAGGGAGAGAACAGAGAGAGACAGAGAGAGACAGAGATGGAGAGAGGTAACAGAGAAATAAATATGAGAAAAATAATTAAAGGTGGAGTCAGCTATTCTGGAGACTGTCTTTTTTCGATGATTATTAAAAACCACAGTGTATACATATTTATACATCATAATAAATCAATGTGTGTGCTGAAGCCGTATCTTCAAGAGATACTAAATGAGGGGTACTCCGGTGGCGTAGTGGATAGAGTGCGTACCATATTGGTTCATTCATTGATGTGGTCGTGCGTTCAAATACTGCAGGTCATCCCCCTATCTCTCTGTCTCCCCTTTTCAACTCTGCACTAATCTAATACATATTGAAAATGCCAACAAAAAAGAAAAAAAAGGGATAGATACTATTAGTATATGTACATAAGTGCATAACTTACCAGGAATTTGCGCCTCTCTTTCCACTGTGCTCCCTGAGCGTTGGTATGGCGATGTGCCTCGGTGACCATGCGGATGAGTTCCCACTCTGAGCCGGTGGGCTCCGGGCGGTTTGCCAGGGTCTTCACCATCTCCTCCTTCTTCCTCCGCTCTCGGTTCTCCTCGATCAGACGCCGCTTTGCCACGCGCTTTGAGTCATCCAGCACCACTGGGTTATAGGGGATAGACAGAGAAAATTATTATTATTATTATTATTATTATTATTATTATTATTATTATTATTATTATTACTACTATTATTATTTTAACCCTCATGCAGAAAGGTGCACTGTGTAACTTTGGCTGTGTCGAGAAGTGAACATTTTTGTCCAACATGTTGTGCAAGCTGTTGAAATGTCAAATGAGTAAGCATTGTGTGCGTGTGTGTGTCTGTTTGTGTGTGAGCTCTATTGCCTTTAGCGTGTGTGTCTAAGTTCCTGTGTCTATGTGTCTATGTGTGTGTGTGTGTGTGAATAAATGCCTGTGTGTGTGTGTGTGTGTGTGTGTGTATAAATGCGTAGGTAGGGGTAGAACACTCACGGTCCATGGCCATGCCGACAGCGATGCACTTCTTGAAGCGACAGAGCTGACACTGGTTGCGTGTGATCTTGTCGATGATGCAGCAGCCATCGTACTTACAGGAGTAGGCCGGGTGGAGGTTCTTCTGAATGGTCCGGCGAAAGAAACCCTGGAAACCAGACAATAAAGGGAACAATAAATAAATAAAGGCCTGAATTGGACGTTGTATTGTCAATGTACAAGTGACGATAAAGGTTTGAATTTAATTGGATTTGGCCTTACAGAAAAGAGGGTTCAAACAGACAAGGTGAAAGGGAAAACTGAAGAGAAAAATATTTGAGAGAAGAAATATTGATTCTGTAAAAGGCTATTGGTGTTTTGTAACTGTGTGAATAATAATAAACTGGCAAGGAAACATATTCAATACTGCGGCTGATTCTATTGCGATACATACAACGAATACAGAACTCTTCAAGGACTTTTCAATTTTGAGATTTTTTGTCTACTTTGCTTCCATAACATGTTTTCTTTCATACAAGCATGAATAAAAGGAACTATAACCTTGTCTGTTTGTGTCTGATTATTTTTCCTACACTGATTTATATATATATTAATTTTTTATGGTAAAAACATGCCGGAAATGCATTTTTAAGAATTAAACATTAATTTTTAACTCTGGCTTCAACATCTAGATTTTATTTTTAAAGAGATGCACATGTACACATCATTAGTAAGATAATGCCAAATTTACATATTCATATTCAAATATTTCTTTTTCAATCGTAATTGATTTAAAGCAACAGTGTAGGAGTGAGTAGAACAAATCAAAGTACATTTATATCCATAAAATTAGCCTACATTTGACAACTGTATCATTAAATTAAAGGTATTCTTTCATCAGTATGTGCTTAGCTTAGCCACAGTTCCTTTAATGGAGCCTTAGATGTGACATGCTATTGATGAAGATGAGATCACAAGACAGAGAGACATAGAGTAAGACTAATGACACCAGACTGACCAAAACATGCCGATAGATCAGCTTTCTGTGGCAGTATATAGTGTGATGATGGTGTGTGTGTGTGTGTGTTTGTGTGTGAGGGTATGCGAGACATGCCACTTTGTTTGTGTGAAGTCAGTCGACCTCCAATGCCTGTGTATCAGCTTTTCTGAGCAGTTATTATACGGGTCGTGAACCATATGTGTCTAAAACTCTGGGGGATTGTCTGTGTGTGAGATTGTGAGAGAGAATGTGTGTGTGTGTTTGTGTGAGTCTGTGTGAGAGAGAGTGAGATTGCGAGAGAGAGTGTGTATGTGAGACTGTATTTGTGTGTGCGTGTGTGCTCTAATGTGTATCTGTGTGTGTGTGTGTGTGTGCCTTGCAGCCCTCGCAGGTAATGCAGCGGTAGTGGTAACCCGTGGCCTTGTCACCACACACCACACATGGCTCATCCTTTTCGAGGTAACTGGGGATGTACCCTGATAAGAGAGAAACACACACACACACACACACACACACACACACACACACACACACACACACACACAGACAGACATACATACAGACAGACAGAATAATATTATTACCACGCCCCTGTACGCGACCCTGAACACATCATTTGATCATCTTTCCTCATCATCCACTGCAGTAGACCATTTCTGCTGATTCACCCAAACTGTGGAAAAAACTGTTGTACTGTAAATACACTGGCAGCTAGATTTAGGAGATACACACATGCGCGCACACACCCACACACCCACACACACACACACACACACACATGACTGATAATATGATACATTATGGGACGCTTTTGAAGTAGGAGAGAAAGCATTTATGTGAGGTAAACAATAGGGGCAGCGCTGCTACTTTTACTGTTACTGTCTGGTTAGGGTTATGGAGAGACGCCTGTACACAATGTTGACAAGCGGCAATATACAGCTGGGCAACACAATCAGTACTTTTCCATTCAAGTCAAAAGGATCTTGTACAGTTATTGATTTGAATAATATATAGATTTTTTTTTGCATTTTTGCAGTTGCACGAGGCAACTTGGGCTGCGTTCCAAATCGCATACTCTTCATTTATTTTTTTTTCTAGATAATACATCTGACCATAACAAATAATCTAGTTAGCATGCAGTAGACACACAATTTGGATGTACTTTTACTTATTTATTTCATCATAACATTTTGCCTTGATCTTGCCTCTTGCTTTTATATCCGTCACATCGCCGGTTGTTTTCATACGGAGGCTCTGAATGAAAACTATACCATAATTAGACTTTAACCAAACTGAATTTTTTAGTTACTATAAAGTAAATAAGGCTTTATGAATTCCAGTGCTGTCTCTACATTATTTGAATTGGTCTATGTGTGTGTGTGTGTGTGTGTGTGTGTGTGAAGCCCTTTCTTCTGTTTTAATAATGGGAAGAGGACAGTTTGTTAATTTTTCCATACGGTCTGAAAGAGCTGTGAGACTGTGTGGCAGAGACACAGGAAATTGCACATTTCCAGCCATTCCATATGATGTATAGCTGAGACACACACACACACACACACACACACACACACACACACACACACACACACACACACACACACACACACACACACACACACACACACACACACACACACAGCGATGGGCGGATCTTTGCACGCCTTTTATGCATGCGTGTGACTTTCTCATGACAGTTTTTGCCTGTGTGTGTGTGTGTGTGTGTGTGTGTGTGTATGTGGTGAGCACTGTGACTGGCAGTGTCAGTTGGGCTCTGCCTTTTGGCTTTGTTCCACATGTTAGCGGAGGGGGAGGAGAGAGGGGGAGGGAGGGAGGGAGAGAGAGGGGGGAGGAAGAGACAGAGAGAGAGAGGAGAGAGGGTGGCAGGGAGTGAGAGAGGGAGGGAGGGAACAGAGAGAGAGAAAGAGAGAGAGAGAGAGAGAGAAAGAAGGATGGTGGGAAACTGAGAAAATGAGGAAAAGAAAGGGAGAAGAGCGAGAGTGCCAAAGGGGCTGCAAGTGACTTTTCATCCAAATTGATTTTCTTGTATCTACCATTGAAGAGCTCTTGAGCTTTTTCTGCTGATAAGAAAATTCAATTTGGAATCAAAATGCACATTTAAATAAGAGCGAAAAAGGCAAAACAAATAAAATAAGGAAAATTGGACTAACTTAAAGCTATAGTGCGTAACTTTTTTTATATGAATACATGTCTGTTAAATTCAAGCTATCGCCACACAAGTTGACACAAAAACCTGGATGCACAGCGGAAGGAATAAAATCCATTCGCAATCACTTAATGCTTTACCTCACGTAAATGCACCGACAGTGTTGTTGTAATAACTCAGAATTCCTCATGGGGCGACAGTAGTTACGCACTATCACTTTAAGTGAAAACAATACTAAATCCAATGTGCAGAGAGGGCACAGCAGTAGGATAAGTGGGAGGTGGGAAGCAAGCCAGAGGACAGATGAAGAGGAGATCAGGAGATGATTATATAGGAAAAATGTCAGTTGTGCGTTGGCAGGGCGAAGCAGTCTGCTGTGGCTGTGTGATCGCAAGCCAAGCCCAAAATCAATACTACTGCAGTTCTCTCTCTCTCTGGCTCTGGGTAACGGACCCTCCCATCACATGACAGGCCATGCAATACTGTAGTGCAGCTGAATTAAGATAAATAATTAGTTTTATGTAGTTGATATATAGTGGATATTTTACAAATTAATTTCAGAAAAAATTATCAGTTTAAAACAAAATCAAATTTAAAGGTGCCAAGAGGAACTTTAAAATATTTCTGAAACAGTCTAATTTTTCCTCTGATGATCTACAGCTGCCGTGGTAAAAACACTACCGCTTTTTTCCAAAGGGTGTGCAAAAATGAAAACAAACTGAAAGTTCCTCGGAAAATGGCCGATAGGTAAAACTTTGAATTGATTTCTATTTTAAATCATAACAGAATTTCTTCTTTATATATGTTTCTGTTTTCCAATGTGATCAATGCATGTGCTGCCTTAACCCCATATTACAATGACTCCACATCTAGCTGTGTGTGTTTTGCAGACCAGATCCAAAACCCTTTATCTATATCAAATCACATATCAGACAGAGAATTGAAATCCTCTCTCTCCCACAGGACAAAAACAATGACATCATAACAGACAGTGCATGTAATTCGATCACGGACGACCATGGCCCCTTAGGCATAGACATCATCATATCATATGCTGAAATCTTCCCCAAATCAAATGGGCCTTGGCAAGGGACAGTACAATTTGGTACAAAATTCAAAACATCAATGCAATCCAGCCAATTGGGAGGGGGAGAAAACATGCGGAATACTGGCTTTTGGGAGACATATTTCATTATAAGGTGCAGTGTGTAATATCTGATTATTTAGTGGCATCTAGGGGTCAAAGTTCTAGAATGTAACGCTCCCTTGGTAACCCCTCCCGTTCGAATAATAACAAAGGCTATGGTGGCCTTCAAGGACAAGAAGCTAGTTACTAAAGACAGGATTGGAAATAAATAAATAAAGATAGGGTTGGGCTACCCTCTCATATGTAGATATAAAAAGGCTAATTTTAAGAAAATAAAAGAAAAAAATAACGTAATTTTTTTTACGCGATTATACACTCATTATATTAAAACTTACCTATGATAAATATCAACATTCCATTTCTACCAAGTCTTTAAAAAAAAAAAAAAATGCCAATACATTCTACACACTGCACCTTTAAATAAATGCTAAACTAAACCATTCTAGAACTATCTGATCATGTGACATGTCTCGCTCTCTCACCTTCTGTACTTGCTTCTTTAATCTTTGGGGATTTGGAGCTGTCACTCAGACGACGGGCTGCCACCGAACAAATAAAAGCAGACGGAGCACACACACATACAAGGCTTTCGTTTATTGATGACAGATGCACAAGATTTTTTATTTTTTTTTTCTCTTTCGTTCTTTGGGAAGGTGACAAAGCCAGAGCGTTATTAACACAAGGCATCAATGAATCATGCACCACACATTACACACAAGCTACTGTGCAGTCACTCAAACAGCATGACTACATTCACTGACAGCTACAGTCTTTATCTAGTCTAAAAATGTTCATCAAACACAGTTAAAATAAAAGGGAAGAGCTGTTTTTAAATAGTGCTGCTCCCCTCGCATTCGGAGAGCTTTTATATCCTCTAAAGCAGAGCCGTGTTTAAGTTCTGAGGAGACTTAAAAAGGATGGAGTCAGTGATTCTGGAGAACGCTTGTTGTCAAAATCCCCTTTTTGTTAAAATCCGTGAATATCTCCTCCTCACGATCCATTTACCTGTCTTTACTGTGTTTGCACTGGAGAAGAAAATCTGGTGTTAATGCCTAGGCTCTGTAAACTGGTATGTAAACAAAGCTGTCCACAGTAGCTGCTAGCAACATGCCAGTTTACAGAGCCTAGGATGTGTATTATTAACCCTGGATCATGTTTTCCAGCGCACACACAGTACATACAGGTAGCGGATCGTGAAGAGATATCCAATGATTTAAAAAAACTAATACAAATTATTTATTTATTGTTATATTAACAAGCGTTCTCCATAATTGCTGATTCCACCTTTTAAAGTATAATGGTGGAAATTTGTTTACAAGCTGCCACTTCAGAGCTACTTTATACAGTCTCTCCCCCCTCTCTCTCCATCCCCCCTTTCTCTCTCTCTCTCTCTCTCTCTCTCTCTCATCAAAACAACAGGCGTCAGTTACTCACCAGTCATACTCTTCACCGAACATGTGCTGTTCTTTCTTTTCCTTTTCGGGCCATTGAGCCACCTGTCACACAAAGACAAGAGAAGAAGAAAAAGGCAATGAGTGAACTACAACATACAAAAAACACATATTAAACTTTCTGTTTGTGTTCATTCTTTGCACCCCCTTTGGAGTAAAGCGGTAATGTTTTGACTACGCCAGCTGTTGTTATTGAGTGAGCATACCCACGACAAAAGCATTAAGAAAAACAATATAAAATAGTATTATTTGCACTGATGGTCTCGTTTGCTGTGACATGTTATTTTGATCATCAGAGGAAAATTTTGACAAATTCAGAAATACTTAAAAGTTCCTCGTAGCTACTGTAACAAACAGGTGTAAATGTGGACTGACAGAGATGTAAAATACATCAGTAAACTACATAGTGAGGAGGATACGTGGAGTGTTATGTTATGAGATCATGAAAATGGAAACCAAACGGAATATAAACATAATTCTTAAACATATTCCTCTCCAGTCTTTGCCTAACCATCTGCTTCTTAAATTAGGTTAAAAAAAACACAGTAGCTTCGGTTTGCCACTACTTTAAATTCTACCAAAGAGTGTAATTGAAACTCTCAAGAGCAACAACTAAGGGTTTACTCATAGGCACTGTGTCATGAGAGAAGGGAAAATCTGTGGCAAAAAAAAATTGTTTTATTTGGCAGAAAGGGGACTGAATCCCAAGCAGCACGGAAAAAGGAGTTTGCGGGAAATACAATTAAAACCCTCAAAACAACTCTAGTTACCCAGAGTACACATGGGAACGGCCCACACAATAACATACAATAACATACACACCGCAACTTTAACATGCATCTGGCACACGAGCAAAGCAAAACTTAAAGCTATAGTGCGTCACTTTTGTCATATAAATGAATGTGGGTGTACAATCAAGCCAACGCCAAACCAGTTGACACAAAGTTGATCAAGCCTATCATAGCTCCCCAAAACTCTCTCTGTATTTCTCAGTGTGGCAGCGTTTACAAACTGGTGTCACCCCCCCTGACACTGGTGCAGGAGCTCAGAAACATCCCAAGAAGCACCCAAGAAATGTTTCAGTTGTTGATTCTACTGCTAAGAAAAAACTTGGACGTCCAGCAGAAGGTATAAAATCCATGCAACATCACAGAAGGCTTACCATAATGCAGATGCACCGACAGTGTTATTGTAATTTCTCCAAATTCCTCATAGGGGCAACATAAGCTACACACTATGGCTTTAAGCGTATATGCTCAAAAAGCCTAGTGCACTCAAGAAATGCAAGGCAAGGCATGGCAAATTTATTTATATAGCACAATTCAGACACAAGGCCACTCAAAGTGCTTCACAGGCGCAAGAAATACATCAAGATTAAAGTACATCAAGTGTAGAATACACATTGAAAAAAAAAGAAAGACAACTGCAACCCCGCTGACACATGTAAAAGGCATGTGTGTATACAGAAGGGACCTGGCTTGCTCTAAAGGGAATTGTGAACCTACAGAGATGGAAAAGGGAGGGAGCTAAGTAGATGGGAGGAAAAAGCATTTTCTAAGAATGCAGAGAGAGAGAGAGAGGGAGGGGGGGAAGAAGGAGGAAGAGAGAGAGAGGGAGGGAGAGAGAGACAGAGAGAGGGGGGAGAGGGGGAAAGAAGGAGGAAGAGAGAGAGAGGGCAAGAGAGTGTTTATTGTCTGAATATTTTGACTTATTGTACAAGTATTTTGATGCTTTGCTTTAGCAACATAGTTTTATAAAACTGTCATGCCGATAAAACCCATATGAATTTGAGAGAAAGAGAAAGAGAGAGAGAAAGAGAAAGAGAGAGAGAAAGAGAGAGAGAGAGAGGGAGAGAGATTGCGAGAGAGAGAGTTAGAGAGAGACAGAGCGATAGAGTGTGAGTGAGGAGTGAGTGCTAGATGTGTATAGTATCCCAAGGGTGCAGCCACTCTGCTCTCAGACCGCTCCTGTCCACTCCAGGGCCTTTTAATACCAGGACACCATTAGCACCGTAAATAAAATTCTTTAAGACACGTGGCACACACACACACACACACACACGTGCGCACACACGCACACACACACACACACACACACACACACACACACACACACACACACACACACACACACACACACACACACACATAGGGCAATAGGTTACATCGCTCTGTCAAAAGTGCATTATAGTATGTTCTTTATTACCTGGATGGCATGTGATGTATCGATATTATCATGAAATATCGCCAGTTGATTATTTCACAGAATATATGTTTCACTGTTGTTGTTTACAGCAGCAGGGTCCACAGTTTGGTTTACAGACATATTGTAGTCTTAAGTTTTAGCGCAGAGATGCCTCAAATTATGATGATAGAATTATTCCATACTAGAAATGATATGTAGAGTAAACATCTTTAGTAAACTAACTGCAAGCTCTGTGAATGTAAACACACCCCCACCCTTCCTCTGAAACTGTGTTTGATTTGATTGTATTACATTATGTAGACTACACACAATATACAAATGGCTGGAGTATATCAAAAATATATTTTTCCAAATTCTTTAATATTTTTTCCAATATCCATGCTGCTGTCTCACCACTATTCATAATGCGTTTCAATAATCCCTGCTCTATGTAGCTCCTCCATTTCATTTGTACTGTGTCGCCTGGGAGAGAAATGTGATTATATTCAAATGTTTCCCTTGAGAATATGTTGTATTAAACTGAAATGCACAATTGGATTTATTCCCCCTTGTTCATTATTTTCCTATATCAGTAGGAGCCTGTTATTTTCAAGCACAGCATTTACCAGGCTGAGTGTATGAAAAAATAAAATTGTTTCCCAGGTATTATAATGAAGAGCTGTTATTCTAAGTGATTCTCCTGTTCCCCACAAATGATTAGAAAGTCTGATTAGTGAAAAATTGCACATTTTATTCCACCACCTGAACTTCTTATACGCCAATTACATATTCCACCTCGCCTGGTGGTGGAATATGTACTATTGGCCCCCTTTAGAAACACAACCATATAATTGCCTGTTAAGTTGCTGTGGTTGAGCAAAACAATGTCAACCAAAAAATTGCCCTTCACAATTAACATTGGTTTTCAATTACAGCGCAACATGTCATGTTTTCAGCTATTGTTCCCTTTGCCCTTTTCGGGAATACATCAGACACACACACACACACACACACACACACACACACACACACACACACACACACACACACACACACACACACACACACACACACACACACACACACAGATTGACAGGGTGTACACACACACACACGCACACACACACACACACACACACACACCA
>CM049411.1:6065000-6085000 GCA_026929865.2 Hyperoplus lanceolatus
GTTCGAACATAAGGATGCTCATAAGTGTACATGGTACCAGAGCACCCTAGGCCGAAGGTCGATGATCGATTTTGTGATCGTATCATCTGATCTGAGGCCGCATGTTTCGGACACTCGGGTGAAGAGAGGGGCGGAGCTGTCAACTGATCACCATCTGGTTGTGAGTTGGCTCAAAGGGTGGGGGAAGACTCTGGACAGACCTGGTAAGCCCAAACGGGTAGTGCGGGTGAACTGGGAACGTCTAGCGGAGGCCCCTGTTCAAGAGATCTTTAATGTGCACCTCCTGCAGAGCTTTTCTAGCATCCCTGTGGAGGTTGGGGGCATTGAACCCGAGTGGTCGATGTTCAAAACTTCCATTGCTGAAGTCGCGGCAGGCAGGTGTGGTCTCAAGGTCTTAGGTGCCTCAAGGGGCGGTAACCCTCGAACGCCGTGGTGGACCTCGGTGGTCAGGGAAGCTGTCCGACTGAAGAAGGAGTGCTTCCGGGATATGTTATCTCGGGGGACTCCTGAGGCAGTTGCAAGGTACCGACAGGCCCGAAGGGCTGCAGCTTCTGCCGTGTCAGAGGCAAAGCAGCGGGTGTGGGAGAAGTTCGGAGAAAACATGGAGAAGGACTTTCGGTCGGCACCAAAGTGTTTCTGGAAGACCGTCCGGCACCTCAGGAGGGGGAAGCGGGGAACCATCCAAGCTGTGTACAGTAAGGATGGGACGCTGTTGACCTCAACTGAGGAGGTAGTCGGTCGGTGGAAAGAGCACTTTGAGGAACTCCTGAATCCGACTAACACGCCCTCTATGTTGGAGGCAGAGCTGGAGGCTGATGGAGGATCATCGTCAATTTCCCTGGTGGAAGTCACTGAGGTAGTCAAACAACTCCACAGTGGCAAAGCCCCGGGGGTTGATGAGATCCGTCCAGAAATGCTGAAAGCAATGGGTGTGGGGGGGCTGTCTTGGATGACACGCCTCTTCAACATTGCGTGGAAGTCGGGTACAGTGCCGAAGGAGTGGCAGACCGGGGTGGTGGTTCCTATTTTTAAAAAGGGGGACCAGAGAGTGTGTTCCAACTACCGGGGTATCACACTTCTCAGCCTTCCCGGCAAAGTCTACTCCAAGGTGCTGGAAAGGAGGGTTTGGCCGATAGTCGAACCTCAGATTGAAGAGGAACAATGCGGATTCCGTCCTGGCCGTGGAACAACGGACCAGCTCTTCACTCTCGCAAGGATCCTAGAGGGAGCTTGGGAGTTTGCTCATCCAGTCTACATGTGTTTTGTAGATCTGGAGAAGGCTTATGACCGGGTTCCCCGGGAGATACTGTGGGGGGTGCTGCGGGAGTATGGGGTGAGGGTGTCTCTTCTCAGGGCCATCCAATCTCTGCACGCTCAAAGCGAGAGCTGTGTACGGGTTCTCGGTAGTAAGTCAGACTCGTTTCCGGTGGGGGTTGGCCTCCGCCAGGGCTGCGCTTTATCACCAATCCTGTTTGTGATATTTATGGACAGGATATCAAGGCGTAGTCGTGGTGGGGAGGGGTTGCAGTTTGGTGGTCTGAAGATCTCATCTCTGCCGTTTGCGGATGATGTGGTTCTGATGGCATCATCGGCCTGTGACCTTCAGCTCTCATTGGATCGGTTTGCAGCCGAGTGTGAAGCGGTTGGGATGAGGATCAGCACCTCTAAATCTGAGGCCATGGTGCTCAGCAGGAAACCGATGGATTGTCTACTACAGGTAGGGAATGAGTCCTTACCCCAAGTGAAGGAGTTCAAGTACCTCGGGGTCTTGTTTGCGAGTGAGGGAACAATGGAGCGTGAGATTGGCCGTAGAATCGGAGCAGCAGGGGCGGTTTTGCACTCGCTTTACCGCACTGTTGTGACGAAAAGAGAGCTGAGCCGTAAGGCAAAGCTTTCGATCTACCGGGCGATCTTTGTTCCTACCCTCACCTATGGTCATGAAGGCTGGGTAATGACCGAAAGAACGAGATCGCGGTTACAAGCGGCCGAAATGGGCTTTCTCAGGAGGGTGGCTGGCGTCTCCCTTAGAGATAGGGTGAGAAGCTCAGTCATTCGTGAGGAACTCGGGGCAGAGCCGCTACTCCTTTGTGTTGAAAGGAGCCAGTTGAGGTGGTTCGGGCATCTGGTAAGGATGCCCCCAGGGCGCCTCCCTAGGGAGGTGTTCCAGGAGCGTCCCGCTGGGAGGAGGCCTCGGGGAAGACCCAGGACTAGGTGGAGAGATTATATTTCCACGCTGGCCTGGGAACGCCTCGGGATCCCCCAGTCAGAGCTGGTTGAGGTGGCCCGGGAAAGAGAAGTTTGGGGCTCCCTGCTAAAGCTGCTGCCCCCGCGACCCGATTTCGGATAAGCGGTTGAAGATGATGATGATGATGATGATGATGAGAAATACTATACTCCAATTTACCCCATACTGTATCAAGGTCTTTCCTCATATCTGTACCTTTAAAAAAATCTATCTATCTATCTATCTATCTATCTATCTATCTATCTATCTATCTATCTATCTATCTATCTATCTATCTATCTATCTATCTATCTATCTATCTAACATGCAAATTCACTTGTTCAATGTTGAAACAAAGACAGACATTTACTTCCTGCAAAACCTGTTGACATGTAATCGTTTGAAAAAGATTTCACAGGTCATCTTCACTTCACACGAGGATGGAGAATGGAATTTGTAACACTTCCATTGCATAGAGAGGAATGTCATAACATCCGAAGCTAGCCGAATGAGTGGACGCCAAGTGAGAAAAAATATGGTTGTTGTTATTTGAGTGAAATGACCCGAGAAGCTTTGAAAACCCACACTCTTCAAACACACATCACAACAATCGTAAAAAAAAACACTCCAATCCAGAATAGTGCAGATAGAATTAGATCCATAACAATGTATATGAATGAAGCCTATGTCCTACGTTTAGTAGCGGGTAGTACACACTACAGTAGCCTATTGTCCTGTGTGTCTTATACATGTTACAGGCTCATACAGCTGCGGTCTATCGTGTCCCATACATCGCTACACGCCAAAGGACACTTTGTTCCCGAGTGTGTCCCCACCACTGTTTAAATTACAGGCCGAGCCAAAGGGGATATAGGCATGCCACTGAGTGAGGCCAACACAAGACAACTCCCTCTGTCCAAATAAGCCAGTCTACAGTAACCCACACACACAACACACAACCCATACTAAACACTGAGGCTAAATACTCACTGGATATATATATGGCACAATACATTCTGTACTATTCAAACAAGACTATGCTAAGCTAGATTTAGATGCATACAATTCAATTCCAATATGTGTAATTTGCATCTATATGCTAGGACTTAGCTTAGTTTAGGACGGAGTGTTTTCTGCAAATGTCCTTCTTGTTTAAGTACTAGGGATCATTGAACATGCTTTGGTCAATTACTCTTGACCACCAGTGGCTTATGCTTGCTGACTTATTGAATGACACGCACACGTGCACACACACACGTGCACACACACACACACACACACACACACACACACACACACACACACACACACCTAAGGTAAGTACATTTGAGGGGATTCAAAATGTGTGGAAAAATCCTCACCAGATATTATTCTCAAAAACAATTTCATTTCCATTACCTGTTTAATATAATTTAAAAAACTTTTGCATGACACACACCCACATACTCGGCATGCGTCGGCAACAATCAAGGCATTAAACCAGTCATCACAACACTTACGTAGTCTTAACTTCTTGGAAGGTTTTTAAATGCATGTATGCAATGTTGGTATTCATCACGCTATTGTGTCCTTTCCAGTAGGTTTACATATTCAACACACTGCTAGCACAAGATGTCCCTGCCACGCCCTTATGTGTGCTGCTGCATAGGCACATATAACCTTCATCAACTAGAAATACCGGTACGTATAGAACAACTGCCTTTCTATGGAACTCAATGACATTCACAGTTTAAGGAAATATTTGAATTCACCAACAGACAAAAATAACCGTTGACGTTCAAATGTAATTAAATCCATAGCCATGGCAGAGGGAAGCAGTCTGATCAACATGAGTTTAGTGCGTTTTATTTATTCGCCACATACACAGTTGCACAGGGCAATGCAAAAAATTCAAAATTAAATTGCGCTTGATACATCTCCAGGTAGCACTTACATGTGGCACTTTCTAGTTTGGTTTATTTGAAGCTAGAGTACTTGCAGGATTCTTGTTTTTCTGAGTTTGTACCTTAACGGAAGTCGCTTTGGATAAAAGTGTAAGCCAAATAAAATGTAGTGTAATGTAATGTGTAGTGCAATTCTTATGTACCAGTCCGGCTGTAATTCAACTATATAAAGTGGAGGATTATATTAATGATTGGGTGGTCACTGGGTGGTGGGCTCAGTGACATTGTCAGTCTGGTTTAACAGTCTGATGGCCTGAGGAATGGAGACTGTTAGTCGTCAATGGCGGTAACTTAAATGAAATACTTCAATTAATCATTTTAAGATTCATATGTTGCGTTTTCTCCCAGTGTAAAAAATATTCCATATTTTTAACTTTTTATATACTTTTATATACTGTTCGTATATGTGTATTATATTTGCATAGTAATTTAATATGCCCTCCCTCTGCGTGCATGGACAGGTTTGACTGTGTACTCTAACACACACGCATACTGCAGAGTTAGTATCGCCCATCAGTGTTTGCCATAGGATTGAGGATTGAGAGATACAAGTGTGGCTGTTGAGGAGTAAATATTTGCAATTGTGCCTTGTCTGGACTTTTAACATGTGTGTGTCCGTCTGCCATTGGCTCTTGAGGCTTAAGTACAAACTACATTTTGCATACCGATGAGTATAGGTTAAAATCTAGTTCACATATCTATCTTATTTCAGATTAAGGAAAAAATCTTCTGTTTTATTGAACATAAATGCACTGACAAAAATTGTGGTGACATATTCAAGTAAACAAAAAAAGTAGACCTAACTTTTCTTGATGTATATGCTTTGTTCGAATGGTTGTGGCTGTAAGCGTCAGCCTCTAGATTAAGACACTTTACTGACACGTTTTTGACAGATCAAAATAGCCTAGATAAAAGTTATGTTCTAAAGTAAAAACAATGGGTGCTCTCATCCCTCTTTGCGTTTCAGTTGTGTTCATTTGCATAAATACAGTATGAAGAAGTGTCCATATAGCGCACTAAGGCAAGAATAAAATAGGGGAAACAACACTGCCAATCTGATGCTATTGACTTGAATGCAATTCTGATGAGCACTCACATCTTGGGCAAAAAAATAAAAAAATAATGTAAAAATAACATAATATAATATCAACAGGACTTGCACTAAAGGAAAACTCAACCAACCATTGGCTGAGTGCATTGATGAGACTGTCTCTCACATAAACCATGGCTTGTAAAGCACATCCACAACAAACCCTGCGTTCCAATCCCCATACTATCTACTATTTAGTATGGTAGAAAAATTATTTAGGATGTCCCAATTCTTGTGGCCAGATTTAGTACGGTAAGAAATACCCGGATTTCTACCGGTAGAGATTTTTAGTGTTGAAATCAGCATGCTATTTGGGTGATTCTGACCCACAATCCAGTGCGAACCTGAAGTGACATCACATCTACGGAGCCTCCATATGAAAACAAACAGGGATGAGACGGAGAAGCAAGAGGCAAGATCAAGGCGCAATGTTATGATGAAATAAATACAAGTATGTCCCCAGTGTAGCATACTGCATCCTAACTTGATTCCTTTTATGATCAGATGTAGTATGTAGAATAGAAAGAATAAAGAGTTTGCGATTTGGAACACAGGGAAAGATTCCTGGATACAACAAACCACACATACCCCACTATGGCTCAAGCCTTTGACTCTGTTCATGCAACACAGTGCAAGCAGCCTTGCATCAGCATGCGGCAACATGGTTATAGAAGTGATGTAAGCTAGCTGTGTATTTATATCCATGTTTGGAACTATATTCGACTTAAACTTAAAGCGTCATCAAGCTGCAACTATCAGCTCTTTTACATCCAATCTGGAGACTTTTCTGGTTCAATTTTAACCTGGCGGTCAGTGTACGAGAAATACAATATTTCTGGCTATTTTTCCACCCTGTATTTGTACTTTTAATGTTTAATCATGATGTATGTTATGCCGCTATAAAACACTTTGAACGGCCTTGTGTCTGAATTGAGCTATATGAATGAACTTGCCTTGGCTTCATAATGAACCACGAAGCCAAAATATAAGTGGTTTCATTCCACAAAATAATCATCAAAGGTTTGAAAACCAATATAACATAGAGCATTACTGAACAGGTTTTGATTATCAGACATACATTCTTTCAGACGCTGAAGCACAAAAACAATCTTCAATGCATAGGTACATAGGAGGTACAGGTACGGGCATATAGGTATTCATCTTGTCGGCTGGCGCGCTTTATAGCTATGATTTATACAATTTTCCTTAGAGTGAAAAAATTAAGTGTTATTCCATCTATCTAGGCTGGGAACCAAGAGCAATACTTCAAAAGACCCCGGGCAATTCAACATACAGAGGGGAGAGGGAGAGGGAGAGGGAGAGGGAGAGGGAGAGGGAAAGGGAGAGGGAGAGGGAGAGGGAGAGGGAGAGGGAGAGGGAGAGGGAGAGGGAGAGGGAGAGGGAGAGGGAGAGGGAGAGGGAGAGGGAGAGGGAGAGGGAGGGGGAGGGGACGGAGGGGGAGAGAGGGGAGAGGGATCAACTTCTCTGTCATACCAAACACCACATTGATATCAACTCCAGGCAGCAACTGCTCTGCTCTCAAGTCCCGAGAGCGTAATAATCCTTAATGATTTTTTAATTACAGTTTGTGTGAGATGCAAAGCTCTGTAGAAAAAGCTACTGGTAACAGGTACATTATATCTATAAAGGATACTTACACACCCCAAAAACGTGTGCACCCAGATCGCGAAGAAATCAATGTGTGTGTGTGTGTGTGTGTGTGTGTGTGTGTGTGTGTGTGTGTGTGTGTGTGTGGGGTCTGTGACCATGTGTTTGTGTTTGTGATAGTGTGTTTGGGTATGTTGAAGAGGGTGTATGTGTGTGTCGAAAAGTGTGTGTGTGTGGTGTGAGTGTTAGTCTGTGTGTGTTTATGCGTATGTGTGTGTTTGCGACAGTGTGTGTTTATGTGTTTGTGTGTGTTTTATGTGTGTGTGTGTGTGTGTGTCTGCGTCTGTGTCTGTGTGTGTCTGTGATCATGTGTTTGTGAGTGTGTGTGTGTTTGTTTATAACTGTGTGTGTGTGTGTGTGTGTGTGCGTGTGTTAATAACTGTGTGTTTGTGTGTGTTGAAGAGTGTGTGTGTGTGTTTGTGACGGGCTGAATGATCCCCTGACAGGTGTTAGCCGCCAGATCTATCCAGGCTTCAGCGGATTGACTTTCTTAACGCTATAGCTCCTAATACAGCAACACGGATACACAGTGCATGTGAGTGTGATACTACTTTATAGGCAGCCGGCTCGGCCCTTCACATGGTAAAAATAATAAGATAAACCTATAATGTTATCATTAATAAATACATAAAGAGACAGACACAGAAATTATTTTACCTGTCCGTACTGTGTGTGTGTGTGTCCAGTGTTTAAACACAGCCTAGGCTCTGTAAACAGGCATGTTGCTAGCTAAGATGGGCCCCCACATGTTTAAATACGAATCTACAGAAACTAGGCTATGTATTAACACATCGACATTGCGGACAGGTAGCGGATCGTGAGGAGATATTCACGGTTTTTGACACAACAAGCGTTCTCCAGAAAGGCCGACTCCACCAGTGATAAATACTACATGCTGCAAACAGAAACCCCTTCTAGCAAAATCAATAAAACATGCCAAAAAGTTTCTGTGATAATGTTCAATAATTCACTAGCTAAAAGGATATTTCTTACAGCAACGTAAATACGATCTGGGCAAAATTCAGCTTGCAGTGTTTACTTCCCCAGCAACTTATAAGCAAATATTAAACAAATAGAAAATAGAAATTTGTCTTTTCGCATATCCCCTCTCAAGTTACCACCCTTCTGAGGGGTCAGCCATAGAACAGGGCCCCCTGGAGCAGTTTGGGGTCTAAGTGCCTTGCTCAAGGACACAATGGTAGAGATTGTGGGCACTATATATGTGATGTATTACAACTAACACCCTCTTGTCCATTGCCGGTAATCAAACCAGCTTACACTCGCCTAACCCTTCAGACAAACTTGCATGTGCACATGACACGTGAGCTCCCCGCCTGACTTAAACCTACGCTGCTGCACTGTCAATACAATAGAGACAGATATTATGAATCAAGTAATTACTTCCCGAAAGCATCTTCTTCTAGTGCCAAAACATTGCAAACATTTTAGGGCGGGGGAGGAGAAAAGGAGAGAGCCCTAATTGCAGCATGGGTGTATGTATGTAGGCGGTATGCGACATCAAACAGATGACGCTTGATGAATCACAGTGACAGGTAATATCCAACCTGTAGATCACTTAGATCACAGACTAAGTGACACATATCATATTCATAAAATGATTTATTTATAGATATGATTGAGGCGTGAAACGGATCTGAGAATGAGACTGAGATGTACTTTTTTACTGCTTTACACTCTTATTACTTACTGCTTTTTACTGTCTGTCTGTCTGTCTATCTATCCATCCATCCATCCATCCATCTATGCATGCACAGTACAAATCCAATATGAGTGACATGAGATGCTTAAAAATTAGCATTGGGCCATTTTAAGCTTTGCAATGTAAAAAACTTCCTAAATATTTCAAACTCACTGTTTCTCTTCCCCCTCTGACGGGCTAGCGTCCTGCTCCGGCGGAACGTCGTCCATTCACCTTAATTCCATCAAGCAGCCAATCAAGAGAGACTGAGGCAAGCCCCGCCCTCGAATGCAGTATTGTCATTCGCCGGTCGGGAGGAAGGGGCTCGGTCAGGGAAACATGACGTCACCACCGGAGCTCTGAGAGGTATGGGTGGGGGTGGGGGTGTGGAGGGGGCGGAGGGGAGGGGGTCTCCAGAAGGATTTGACCCCACGTGAGGTCGGAGTGTTGGGGTTGTGGCTCGGAGTTTAACTGCAAAGCTTGGAAGGTTGTGGAGGTCCCGATGGGGTAAATCATCAGGTCCTATAGGAGGCTGGAAGAGGAGGGGTTCGGTCTCAGGGATACAGCCGGTAGAGTGGGTTGATCCAATCTGGAAGGAAACACACAGGGAACAGTGAGGTTAGACTGTTTCTAGAGCTGAAATCATTTGTTTGTCGTCAAAAAATTAATTGCCAACGAAAAGGGGGCGCTCATGGCGCAGTGGGTAAGAGCGGCCATTCCCCCTCACCCCCCCGGCCCATGCCCTGCTGCAGACCCGGGTCAGTTCTCTGCATCTCTTAATCCTCCATGATAGTAAATTCAGTATCTTTGGAAAAAACATATGCATTGATACCAGAATAATCTTAAATGCAACTGGTAGCCCCAAAGATGAGATCCAAACAAGATATTAGGCCCAAATTGTTGTTATTTTGTTTCATATTATGGAATGAAAGCATACATCAACTTGTTTCCTCTGTCTCATTGTTTGTGTAGAAAAATAGAACTTCTATGCTATCAAAAGCAATTAGTTTGACATAACACAGTTGGATGTTAAACGACTCTTTGCTCAGAACGTTTTGTAATTTTGTATTTGTTTTAATTTATAAGATTTTTTTCAATTGTTTATTTTTTTAATTTCTTCAAATAGATTTTATTGTGTGTGTGTGTGTGTGTGTGTGTGTGCTTTGTATTCTTATATGCAAATCTTTTTTGGCTGTGGTTTCCATATACGCCTGTACAGGTTTCTGTCGCACCCACACGTGTATAATTATATGTTTTAGCCCTGCGTGTTTTTATATTGGCATCGATCCCATTCCATTATCCTTCTGGGAATTCTTTATGTACTCATAACACATGACACACATAGATACCAACAACTGGTCCATTGGTTGATAAAGGGTGAGAGAGAAAATGTTTCCCGGATAGCAGAGAAATTTCTTCGATTCACAAACGAGGTTAAGAGGGGATTCTGTGGCCTTGAGGTCATGCGGAACTCAGTTACCTTTAAATACTTCTGAAACAAACTAGAAAGTTCCTGGAAAACAATCGATGGAATGTCACCTTGCATTCTGGGGTTAAGTAGCTTTAAAATAGGCAGCTGAATGTGGGTTGTTGTGTGTGTGTGTGTGTGTGTGTGTGTGTGTGTGTGTGTGTGTGTGTGTGTTTGTGTGTGTGTGTGTGTGTGAGTGTGTGTGTGTGAGTGCATGCGTGTGTGTGTGTGTGTGTGTGTGTGCAGGTGGAAGCACTTAGAGGAGGGTCTTGATCCACCAGTGCCTGCCTCCCGCCTCTTGTTGTCCAAGGAGGGCTTTAGACTTTCCCCCTAGGTTAATCCCTGGCTCAGTGCCTCTGTAATCCGGTGCAGTGGGAAACGGGACATGAGAGTGTAAACAGACTAGAAATTATATTCAAACACAACAGTCCACAGAAGGTACCTGCCTACTGTACATAGTTATTTTTGAAGTCTTAAGACTGATTCACACCCCAACGACTACTGTATGATACTGATGGCGTTTTGATAAATAATAATTATTGTATTAAAATTCAACAGTTGGTACTTTATATATATATCTATTTTTAAAGCATATCATACAGGATTGTGACATGACAATTTTGAAAAACTTTTTTTTTAGTTTTTGAATAAATATGGAAACAATTTCTCAATTACTGAGAAATAACCCACAATTATTTTGGTAGTTATATAATTTTATCTCTGTTTTATATCAGACTATGTACTGAGTATCTTTGGGTGCTGTTATGATCGATATTGTGATAAGTGAGAAATTCCCTAAGAAGGACTATAAAAAGTATTGCGCTGTATGTACAGATGTCAGGACATAGCCTGATTCCTCATAGATCGGCCTTAGGGGAGTGTCAGGGCCCAGGGTTAATGTATACACGTCACATCAGGCCATTTCTCCATCTTTGCTCAACACCACATGGGTTCTAGAAACAGAAACAAATGCTTCACTGTATGTTCAAGTCACAGCTCACATACAGTACAGTGCCCAGCCTGGATGCAGCTAAGATGGTATGGTAAATGGACTTTACATAGCACTTTTTAGCCGATTTTCTCAGCCCCAACCTGGCTTTACAATTCTTACCACACACACACACACACACACACACACACACACACACACACACACACACACACACACACACACACACACACACACACACACACACACACACACACACACACACACACACACACACACACACACACACACACACACACACACACACACACACACACACACACACACACACACACACACACACACACTGATGGCAGTAGCTACCATGCAAGGCACCCTCTGGACCATTGGGAGCAATTTGGGGTTCATTGTCTTGCCCTGGGACACTTTGACATGTGGCGGGGAGACGGGGGATCGAACCTCCGACCCTGCGATCTATTTCTGTGATCAATGATCCAACAACCGAAAAACCTCATTCGCCGTGACCAAGCACTATCTATCAAGCATGCAGTTAAATCTATAATGCCCAACTTCTGTCGCTCCCCCATGAAGAATTCTGAGTAATTACAACAACACTGTCTCTGCATCTACATGAGGTAAGCCTTCAGTGATTGCGCATGGATTTTGTACCTTCTGCTGTACGTCCAGGTTTTTTCTTAGCAGTAGCATCAACAACTGAAACATTTCTTGGGCGCTTCTTGTGATTTTTTTTAACCATTCCGCCAGATTCAAGTGGGCGACACCAGTTTGTAAACACTGCCATACTGAGAAATGTAGAGAGAGTTTTGTAGAGCTTAAATAGGCTTAATAAACTCTGCGTAAAGTCTTTTGCCTATGGCTTGAATGTAACCAACATTGATTTACATGAAAAAGTTACGCACTATAGCTTTAAAAATACACAGTACACTCTAAAACAAGTGAATCACAGGGAGACTTATGCCATTCACTGTCATATAAAAAGGCCGTGGTAGAGTCGACTATGCCAGGACCAAGTGTAGTGTGGCTAGGCGGACAGTAATGACATAACCCCCACAGGCCAACCAAGCACTAATGGAGTAAATGCGTTATCAAAGGCCTTCTCTCTATCACATCAACTGAAGCCACAAGACACACAGTGGCTTCATGCGCTGTTGAGTTGTTGAGTTGTTGTTGTTGTTGTTGTTGTTTTTGTGTTCTTCGCACAGACAGGGAGTTGTTTGTCTCACTAGGACAGTTGAGAAAAAAGACGCCCATTGTATGAGATTAGCCAGTGAAATTAGAGCTAAGTATATGCCAGCAAATAATTGCCTCGCTCCATCTGCAGACACAGGAAAAAACTTAAATGACCTAAGGGTTCAGCTCTTAATGCAAGAGACAACACAGTCAAAAACATTGTTTTTTTTCAAGCAGTGGGGAATTTTGAGTTCTCTTAGGCTATTTTGCCTCCATAACATGTCTTCTTTCATGCTAGTATAAATAAAAAGTCCCAAAATTTACATTAAGGTGTTTTACCAAACCTTGTCTGTTTGCGTCTGTATATTTCTCATACACAACCCTCTTGAATGGCCATTATCTAAGATATAGTTTAAGATAACTTCTAATGCACACACATCAACTAAACTTTCCAAAATCATTCTTATCACTAACACATGAGAAAAACAGGACGTTTTGCTCATGTGTTGTTGAATTGTCTGATTTATGATCATTTTGGCCATAGAGACAAATACATTTTTAAGCCAAGATGTGTGGTCAGAGCATGGTTTAGCTCCAAGCCTATGGGTTTGTTGTGTCCCATCATGTGTGCGGTTTAGTAATGCGTGAGGGGCCGATATTTGATAGGAGACACGCTGATAGAAGGTGTTTTCCCCCCTTTATTTTTCTCTTTTGTATAAATAATTGTTTTTATTTAGGTTTATTTTTTTTAACAACAAACAAACAAAACAATAAGGACATAAGAACAAAGAAAATAAAAAATAGCCTATGTAGTGTTGGTTTGTACACAACATTTAACAATTTGTGAGGACAAGGTATTATATATACTGTACAGTAGAGTTTAAGAAAGTTAACCCAATTAGCATCGTTAAGTAAGTAGCCAAAGTGTCAAATCCCATAAGACCCTAATTATAACACATAACACTGCATCAATGTACTTCCAGAAAAAGGGCAAAAGTCAGCACCCCCCCTCCCCAGCCTCCCCACTCCCCCTGAGACCCCACTCTATGTAGGCCATAGAGTGAAGACCCTCTCCATTACTCTGACCTTGTATGTACTCACCCTGGCTGCCACCCAGGATGTTATGCTTATATTAATATCCCTTTACTGTGTAACTAGGGTCAGGCCAAGAAAACACTGTAGCATGCCAAGGGGTCTGAGTATGAGGCATATGAGTACATTGCGTTCTTGTGCTGAAGAAACACAGTAAAAAAAAAAAAGTGAGTGAGTGAGGAGATAAGGAATGATAGAAAGAGTGATAAAAGGAGACTGGGATAATATGTACTGTACTTTGTGGAGAGAGGGGCGTTGAGGTGAAGTTGTTGAAATGTACAAGAAAAAAAACCTGGTTTAGTTTGGCTGTTGGATGGAAGACAAAATAAACCCAGTTATCAGAGCTAGAGGACCAATAACAGGGAGAGGACATAACAGGACGTGGTCTAAAAAACATGAATTTTCAACAGCTTTTGATAATTTTTCCATATTGAGATAAAAGTCTTGGAATGTACAGGTGCAGCAGAAGTTCAAGGTTTATTATATATGACCAAACACGTCGCGCGAAATATGCTCTTGATCGTATCAGGAATCAAATCTTGCTCAAAGGCACGTGGTAACTTTATATTAAACAGGTGATGATGAATGTCTTTAGGAGGGAGCGTGTGTTCTTGGGTAACCTTCCAAGATCCTCCACCCAAAAATCTATCTCATTTCAAGATAAGCTTTGGGGTCTTTTTGTATAATATTTTATGGAAGATTGTAGATAAGCCGCAGAAAAAAGCGAAGAAAACACACACAAACACAAAAAATGATATGCACCAAATGGTCCGCGGCTGGATTCAATACAACCCGTTACACAGCACACATGTTGACTGGTAAGAAAAAGCACAGGTGGATTTAATAAAATGAAGGATGGGCTGCCTTTTTTTACAGGGAAAAACCTTATATCCCAGCACATCCCAACATGCTGTTACATTCAGGCCAATACAAGGACCAAGGAAATACCCTAAAACATCCAATGAAACATGTCAAGGGCACTCACTGCAGATCAAGCCACTTCTCCAGTATCCATTTGTATTTTTTCGAATCTAACTTTGCAAAACACTTTTGGTTTTGCCAATACATTGCCCAATTGTGGAAACGTTTTGAAACTACAGGGATGGCCACAGCACCAAAAAGAATTGCTTGATTTTGATCTAGGAGATTATGTCTAGAGTAAGAGTATAACACAACCGATTACAATAGCTAAGGTTCCGCTCACAGTAAAGCATTCAGCGCAAGTACATACAGCTCTGGAAAAAATTAAGAGACCACTCCAAATGTTCAGTGTCTCTCAATTGAATATTTATATGGATATGTTTTTATAAAATTAACATTTTGGTTTTATTCTTAAAACTACTAACAACATTTCTACCAAATTCCCCCCAAAATATTGTCATTTTGAGCATTTCCATTAAGTAATGTAGAGATGAAGATTTAAGAAAAATCCTGGTCTCTTAATTTTTTCCAGAGCTGTATACAAAGTAAGCACCTCAGAATTAGGAGAATTTGTTTTTCGGTTTGTATCAACTTGGTCCATAGACTTTTGCTATTTTGCAATTATTCTACAGCAATTATAGTAGCTACAACAGAATCAACATTCCTGATGCAGAAGGCAACGTCGGAAAAAAATTGCAATGGCACTTTCAAGAATTTTGCGATTACCGAGCTTAGATCAAATTAGTGGTTTTCAATCCCACGCCAACGTGAAAGGTAATGACATTTTCTATTGAAAAAAAAAAATTCCAACATGCACACGTATACCCTAATACAACTCACATGGCTCAACCACACGCGCCTTGAATCCCCATATACCTTTTCTAAGAAAAGCTTCCACATTTTAATTGGGGCCTTCAAAAAAAAAACTGGCATATTCCCTCAAGCAGGGCTCACCTTTAATTGCGTGCTCAGAAATACAGACTTTAAAATGCTTCAAAAGAATTACTAGTGAATGCATGTTGATGCCTGGAGAAGCTCGGGATAAATTAAACATTGCCTGCTCACTCGCTCTCCCTCTCTCTTTCTCTCCCCCTCCCTCTTTCTCCCTCTCACTCTCTCTCTCTCTCTCCTTTGTTCCAGGGCAAAGAAATCGATGTCCCTCTTGTTCTTCAGAAAGCAAAGCAAAGAAACACGTTGGATGTTCTCTTATAATCAATCGGGATGTAGTTAGGCACTGGCAATACATCGTTAAGTTGAAGGGATTTTTAGATTGTGTATTGATAAAAAGTCATTCATTTCAGAGTATTATCAAAGAAGTGTGTGTGTGTGTGTGGGGGGGGGGAGGGGGGCTCTGAGATAATATTTAAGACTTGAGATTGCGATTCTGAGGCTCAATATTTAGGAACTCGTGAGAGCGGAGACACTGATAGTCTTGCTGTAGTATTTTAATTTTTTAAATATTTTATATATTGATTTTTTTAAAACTTTTATAACAAAAACATAACAACATAAACTAGCTGTAGTATTTGATAGCATTAGTATAAGTAGGGGAATGAAGAAGAAACAACAGCTATGAAGGGTGAGTTTCTATTGCTTCTTGTCTAGTAGAAGGACTACAGAAGCCGCGGTTTCTAAAAATAAAATAAAAATAAAAATAGTTTGTTGTTGTGATATATTTAGAGCTATGGATGGTGTGTGCTGCATTATTGATCCAAGGATTTGGAGGGAGTGATAAAAACTACCACATAAGTCACTTCTCATGTTCGTATAACAGTTACAAAACATCGATCAAATTCACACCAAAAAAAAGCCTCACTGTGGCCCTACTACAAACACAACTGGTCAACTTATTGCGATCGTAATTTCTGTTTTAATTTGCATATTTGTATCCTGCAAGGTTTTGCTATTCAACTTTAAAAGCATGGCAACCTAAATATGGCAACGGAAACATCACTCGGCCCTTTCCCTCATTACCACTGAATTGGCCCAGAGCAAAACGCTTAGACCCCTGACTGCTCTATAGCGGAGCCTCTCCAGCCAGCAACAAGATCAGACCCTTGTGCTTGGCGGAGGCAACTTTTGATGTGTGTTGTGAATGTTGCGCTTCTTTTTCATGTCATATCTGGAGCACCGCAATTGCCAGTTTCCGGCATGTTAAGTGTTTGCGTCAACATCTCAAGAAGAAAATACTGCAACGTTGAGACTTACTGGAGCACTTCATTAATGAGGAAGAAGAAGTGCCTGAGAAAACCAAACAAACATGGATGCCTCATGTCCTGGCCAAAGTTTTAAATAAATAAACCCCTAAATGTAATGAATGCAGTGTTATATTGTCGATGTAGGGTATTTTGAATGACCACTACTACATTAATATAATCAATCACATGCTGACCAAGGAACCTTTCCGATCCCTACCCTCCATTCCCTATGACTAAGTTAATGAGACATTTAAGAGTGTATAAGTAATAGGTTGCAAAACCTGTCCGACGCCATATTTATTCTATAGTCAGTTCAACAAGACTGTTAATGATATCTATCTATCTATCTATCTATCTATCTATCTATCTATCTATCTATCTATCTATCTATCTATCTATCTATCTATCTATCTATCTAATCTATGTGGCAGAGTGTGACAAAGTAGATTGTCCACAGTCCAAATAGTCTAAAAAAGTGAGATACACAAAACTTAAACTTAACTTTATTTGCTAATTGCATTGTATGTTAATACATAGCCAAGGCCCTAAACTATGTATTAACACTAGATTTTTTTCCCCGAGCGCAATAGTGCAGACAGGTAGCAGATTGTGAGAAGATATTCATTGATTTCGGCTAAAACTTATTTTGACAACAAGCGTTCTTCAGAATCACTGACTCCACCTTTAACCTAAGATTTAAACAGAATTCTAAGTTTCACAATTGCAGTCCTTACATGATGTGAGTATTGTTTTTCCTACCACTCAAGCATAATACTTGTAATACATAATACTTAAGAGGCCATTAGGTAAAATGCACAGTGGGCGTTAATAGGGAGATAATGGTGGTTTAAGGTTATGATGAGTAGAATGCTTCTGCTGCAACATGACAGCAGATTTGGGGTCGGTGCTCCCGATAATCCCAAGGGTGACCCGGACAACTGTGTGGTCAGTAATGGAGTCTGGGCCTAAGTTGTTGTTGTAGAGCGTGGAGTCGGGAGGTGGAAAGGGAGGAGGGGGGTGGAAAGATGTTAGTACCCAAAGGTCACCCAACTATTCAAAGGCAAAAAGATCAGGTTTCAATGCTATGTTTCTGCTTGATGTCTCTCTCTCTCTCCCTCTCTCTCGACAGGCTAATCACTCTCAGGGGATTACATATGTTTTTCAATTTCTTTTTAAGTTGTGTATACAAGACACACACAAAAATTAAAGAAAGAAAAGGGGGAAATAAAAGAAAGTAAATGTCAGCACATCAAAATGGCCTTATAATACACACTTGCAGTACACTTGCAATTTATTCAGTTTACTGCATATTGCACATATTGTACATAATGTTCCTCATATTGCATTTGTTTTGCCTTACGGGGGGGGTCATAGCGCAGGGTCAGCCGTAGTACAGCGCCTCTGGAGCAGTTTGGGGTTAAGTGTCTTGCTCAAGGACACGATGGTAGAGATGGTGGGCACCATAGATGTAATAGCAGCCACCACTAGTTTAACTATTAACACCCTCCTGTCCGGTGTCGAGGATCGAACCAGAGACCTCATGGTTACTGGGAGGAACCAGAGACCTCATGGTTACTGGGAGGAACCAGAGACCTCATGGTTACTGGGAGGAACCAGAGACCTCATGGTTACTGGGAGGAACCAGAGACCTCATGGTTACTGGGCGGCCCCTCTTTTTCCTCCATGCCATCCTACCACCTTGTTTCAAGTTTCATGCCTGTCAGCTACAGCACAAACATACAAACAACTCCAGAATATGCATACACGTTAAACCATATACTAATGATGGTGGGAGAAGCATTATATACGACTGACTCAGCCTAATGCAGGGAACTGCTGAAGGAAAAAATGCCGTAACATGATTCTCTGGTTACAAACATTTCAAACTTTGACACTGAGCATCTGAGCCGCACTCTGCAGCACACACAGTTCGTTTTGTATTGATCTAAAATGTGAATGAGTCAAACTATTTCTTTAACATTTTGGACAGTATTTTGCTTGGTATCATAAGCCATAAGAGCAAGGCTGTCTTCTTTCCACAAGATATTTTTTTCCTGAGTGCATTACGCTGTGCGTGAGTGTGTGTGTGTGTGTGTATGTAATGTGTATGTGTGTGTGTGTCTGTGTGTGTGTGTATTTGCTAGCCTTTATATAGCACACACACACACACACACACACACACACACACACACACACACACACACACAACTAGATCACTGAGTGCTGCCTTGCCTCGCTGAGAAATGGGAACAAGGTGTCCTAGCCTGACTTGGCATGGTAACAGTATGTTTCCTACTGTTTGCATGTGCACTGTGCATGTTTGGCTGTGCATGCATATAGATCCGTCTGCACACGCCAAAGACACGTAGCATAGACCCACAGACTGGTTAGACAGGAACGTGGCACCGCACTGTAATTCTATAGTTTTTTTCTTCACACACACACACACACACACACACACACACACACACACACACACACACACACACACACACACACACACACACACACACACACACACACACACACACACACACACACACACACACACCACTCCTGCTCTTATCTTCGCCCTTTTGAGAGCTTTCTTTCAACGTCTTTCTTTGTTATTATCTTTTCTTCCGATCCCGTTTATGCTGTCTATTCTCTTCTATTGTACATATATAATTTTTATCTACGTACTGAGTTTCTAGAGCTGTCTCCACCTCGCCTGTCTCTGGCTATTTGAAACTGTTAGCTTTTGTGAATGTCAACGTTCAAATCTTATGATAAAAATAATATGATAAGGCCTGTAAAACAAAACCCCTGGGAAAGTTGAATGTCTGTCTGTATCTTTGCGTTCCGTTTAACATAAAGAAGCCTATACCAATCCTACACCTGAAGTGGCCCATTTAAAGGGGGAGTCAGAGATTCTGGAGAACACTTGTTGCACTGAAGACAAATCAAGTGTTAATCCACCCAACCTAGGCTCTGTAAAACTGGTATGATGCCAGTTAATATTGGTCCCCTTTGCTGTTGACATACCCTTTGTTCACATGCTAGTTTACAGAGTCTAGGCTGTGTATTAACACCAAATTTTCTGCAGCAAACAAACAAATATGGACAGGTAGGTGAATCGTGAGAAGATAACCATTTCAAACGGCTAAAACAAATGCACAACATATTTAAAACAACTACAGAAATGCATTTAGTGTCTCTTTCAGTGTGGTGCTCCTATGTACTATTTAGGAGCAGTAAGGGGGCTTTCATAAACGTTCCCAATCTTCTCATACACCAACAAGTATTGCAGCAAGGCCCCCTGGGGAACACACACGCACACACACGCACGCACGCACGCACGCAAGCACACACACACACACACACACACACACACACACACACACACAGGGATGAGATGTTGAAACAGAAAAACAAAGCACAGTACATTGTGAAGAAAGCCATGGATATGTAAAGTTGAGCTGGGCTGGTTTGAATACAAACAAGTCGACTGTTGGGTGTTTTTTTCAATGACATTTCAGAGTTAAGGTCAGACACAGAAGGCATACACAAGCATTTTT